>OZ017740.1:165713976-166313976 GCA_963969285.1 Odontomyia ornata | reverse complement strand
GCAACTTCTCTAACGGTGATTCGACGATTGGCCAATACCATTTTCTCCACTTCATTAATTTTTTCGTCTGTTGTTGAAGTGCTCGGGCGTCCGGCACGCTCTTCGTCGTTCACATCTTCTCGGCCTTCTAAAAACATTTTGTACCACCGATAAACGTTGCTTCGGTCCAAGGTAGCTTCTCCGTATGCCACAGTCAACATTCGGAATGCATCCGCGCACTTAATTTCGTTTTTCACACAAAATTTGATACACGTTCTTTGATCCATTTTTTTGAATAAGTAAAAATCGAAGACGATTGAAAACACGTGCAATTAAAGCAGCTATCACTAATTAAGTGAACATTCAAAATGGCCGAGCTTGTCGACATAAGTGACAGACATGAGTACCAACATAACGCCACAAAAAAATCGAAATTCGAATACACGTAACCCGCGAAAATTCAAAATTCGTGATACTTTTTGAACACACCTCGTATATATATATATATATATATATATATATATATATATATATATATATATATAAATATATATACACATATATATATATATATATATATATATATACATATACACACTTATATGTATATATATACATACTATATATATGCATATGGGATATAACGAAAAATGTGACCACCCTTGAGGTCGCAATTTTGCTCGGATTTGCACCAAAGGTCTATTGACTTAATTGTAGTGAATATGAGTTTTCAATAAAGTCCGTAAAGGACTGCAGCGATGGTCTGCTGCCCCGGGAGAAGAAGGTGTCGGTTAATGCCGAGAATGCCCTCGTCCGGAGACGCGTGAATGCGCTGGCAGGCTAGCATTGCGGTGTCGTGGGACGGGTTCGTTTCCCCGGCACGAGGACCCACTACAAAACATTTCGCATTCACGAATTGCTTTCAGGTAAAAAAAAAAAGGCGACCAAAGTCGCAAAGTTGTAGATAACCTCACCGAAGGAGACGTACTTGTTACTAGAACAAGTGAAACCTGAGAAGGAAGGCGAACTTGGGGTAACCTCGTCTTTACCCGACGAAGTTCATGGCCCACAAATGAAAGAGGGGCAACCGGGTGGTGGTGGAGCCCCTTCATACCCACCCAACCGGAATAAATCCATTGAAAGCTTGTTGAAGTGGCCAGGTATTCCTCTTCTGAGTGGAAAACTCATACAACTTGAATTATATGAACTTTCCCATCAGAAGGGGAGTACCCCGGTGAACAATTTATGTCATAGAATTATACAATCGGATTGCATAATTCTATGCCATAAAAGGGCACTCTGCTTGGGCCACTCAACCCATGACGTCACCTGAAACAGAAAAAGGATTATTAATTACCCGGTGGCTGGCTCATGTTTTGAGGGAGAAGCCTGCCACCGTACCGGGTCCTATATCCGGTTAGATAGAACGGAAGGGAAAGACCCGTGGTTCATTTACTTCATCATTTTATTTACAATTTGCGATAGGAAATACATTAAGGCAAAGGACCGCCAAAAATCGATCGTTTCTTTTTCTTTTATTATTTATTCAAAACGAGAGTAGAATAATGATATTACTGGAGGTGCTTAATACATCAGAGTATTAGGTTATGCGTTTGATATTGAATATTGCTGTGCGATATATGGAAATATGACATATGCTATTTTTTTTTATAATGTATATATTCTTAGAGAATTCGTTCAGTATTCAATCATTTGAACTGTCAGCAATTATTCTTCCTTTTTACAATATGCATATGCTTATAACTTCCATTTTTTTTTCATATCTTGTAAAAAAAAAGAGTTTCGATAAAAATAATGTGTAAAGCTTCTACAATAATAAATAAAACATTTGACATAATTTAATTTTCATACAATTCGCGATGTAGATAACAATCTTATCATTTCCTTCGTATCTTCCTCTTCGCTTTTCGATATTCTTCAAAGGTTCAACAGACTTCGAAACTTAAATGAGGTCCCCGCGATTCTTTATTATCATTATTATATACGCAAATTATCATTATTATATAAGAAAAATTTATCTTTATTATATAAGAAAATTTTATCATTATCATATAAGAAAAATTTATCATTATTATATAAGAAAATTTTATCATTATCATATAAGAAAAATTAATCATTATTATACAAGAAAATTTTATCATTATTATATAAGAAAAATTTGGCAATCAAGAGGGACTCACCGCATGTTCCGTCGAGCGCTCGATGGGTGCTGGCATTTTTGTCCACCAATATCATTCTATAGGTGCCATTATCTGAAAATGGAAACTTATTTGAAGTGTGCGACTCCGACGACTGGCCGGCGTCATCTAATTTCTTTTGCAATACCGAAAGACCATATTTGTAGCCAACGTAGAAAGATAGGAGAATAGCTACACCATTGACCAACGATGAATCCAACACTTTATCAGACATACTCTTTTATGAGTTTTAATTTCAATAGCGAAATATCGACTTTCCTTCAAAGCGTCTCCGCTCGATGAATAAATAGCCTCAAATTAGCATTAACTTTACTAATTTTCCATTTGGAAGAATGAAAATTTGCAAGCGCTTCAATAAAGGTTTTGAACACTTGGGAAATGTTCAGCAGTGAATCGAATTTAGGAAGTTTCACTATAAAGGTCAAAGTCACTACCGATTTTCACATCAATCCTCCTCTTCTGTCGTAAGAACACAAGCTCGAAAGTCCGATTTACTAGCCACAATGTCTCTTCAACTAGAATACCTTTTCAGGTAACTTGTTTCGTATCACGAATCCGCGAAACCTCCACGCTACACTAGTTTTTCACCTATAAACCAAACGAAACTTCCAAGCGCCTAAGATAAGTTTATGCCTGACGGCATCTCAGCTACCCTTACGCTGTTTGTTGTGACTTCGGGAATCGGTATTGATTTCAGCGTGCATGCAAAATATCTGATGCCAAACACTCTTGGCACGAAGCTCAAAATAATTTTAGTCCGACAAAAACAATTTTTTTTTTTCAGTCCGACGGATGAATTTAAGCGATTACCACGAATCAACGCAATCATCCAAGAGGTTTCATGAGGCTTATGAGCCCAATATTAAGTCAACTATAGAGATTAAACCGAAAAACAACCGACATCTCTTTCTTTCAAACAACCGGTTTTTTAAAAAAAAGATTTAAGCCGGAAACAAGGAAGAATTCTAATTTTTCCCACAAGTTACTTCCCAACGGATAAACAGCTAAACACTACTCCTAACTCCACGAAAATCCGAAGTTGTCGCAACGCGTCGTCGTCGCTGCCCATAGTCACGTTGGCATTTCCCTCCTTGCTGGTTAATAGTTGACTGTAGAAATTTATTTTTCCCGTCCGTCTTCTCGCTGATCTCCAAGTCGATTTCAAATTTGACTGGAATGATCACCACTACCACGGATGACGGATTACTCAAAAGACGTCAGGCGATACAAAAGTTGAGGCGGCTTCTAAATGATCTTTGTTTTCTTTCTCCGGTGTCTTTTTTCACAGATTTATTCGCGTCAATTTCCTTCGAGGCCATTTCACTGCAGATTCTTCAAACTTTCAATACAAAAACACAGCCACTAAAACGAAGAAATTATTTCACTTCATTCAGCAAAAACAATACCCCGATGCCGACTGCTTACCAGCACTTTTTAGTTCGGCAATGTTGTATTTTTGGGCGGTTTGAACTGCTTCAACGTTGCAATAAAATCGGGTGGATACAGAAATCCAGATGTGGCACCCGAAGTGTCGGAGGCCGCCCATGAAAATTGTGTTAAGTCGTCGATTGCCACAACATCGCAAACACGGCGAGAAAAACTGCGGTCGAGCCGCTCAATGCCAGAAAAACTTCACGCACAGAACGAAGTAATTACGCGGTGTGGTGGGCACTAATGGCCACAAAATCACCGCCACACAACTCAGTAGTTTGCCGTCGTAAAATTAAACCGTGGAAATCGCGAAATTTGACCAAATTTTAGCCACTTCAACTGCGCGATTTTCATGCGGCTTCTTGACAAGTTGCAAAAATGGCGGAGACGAACCATCAAGCAACGAAACAGTAGTGGAAAATCGGCGAAAAGTTTCGTTCAATAGTGACATCTATGTGTGGATCCGCGATGGTGATAACGCACACTCGTTTCGGTTGTTTTTAAAATTTACGTCGTCTTTTGTAGATTCGCTTAAGTTATCAAATGAATGCAATTTTCGTTTATAATGATTAGGCGTAATTAAGGGAAAAAGAAAAATCGGAAGAATTAGATAGGCACACTTTAATTACCGACAACAAAACAATTTTTTTAATTAAGATTATGGTTGGAATGGGTAAAATTTGACAATTTTTGAGGGGTTTAAATGATTCAATGATTTTATCGTTCATATAATTAAAGGGGTTAACCGTTTCATTCTAAGCATTTGTATACCGTGTTACATCGCAATTCGTTTCCCGGGAGTCCAGTACAAAAGAAATTTCCTTAATTTATTTTTCACGCGAAAAGAAAAAGAGTGAGGGTTGCGATGGGGAAGGTGACTCAATCGTTCCTCCTTGTTAAATTGAGTTTGTGCTGTGTGCTTGTGGCAGCGCTGGCTTTTAGCGCCCTACTCCTTGATTACTACATAATATCTCGGTTAATTTCGTAAACCAGCTATATCGACCAGGCGAAAACAAAATGGCGGCCATTTTAGACGCAAAATCGTAATTTCTGTTCTGACTAAAGTATAGCTCAGATTCGCATGAAATTTGATGCGAAGGTTCATTGATGCGTGTGAAGAATCTCACAATAAAAAATCCAAAGTCGGTTCGTCTGAAATAAAATGGCGGCCGCTCAAATATCAAAAAACGTACAAAATTTTGTTGTTGTAATTGTGACCAAAGCTTTCAACCGGTGTTTATGAAATTCGGTAGGTTGATAAAAACTGTAAGTATCTAAAGAATTATGTGAAGACACTGGAGATCAGGTTACAAAAACAAAATTGGGGGCTAGCTGGAACTCAAAATTTCAAAGGCTTCTGGGGAAGTTTCGAAGTGGCGGCGGTTTAAATATGCGATTTTTTCAAATTTTTTGTGGCTCTCTAGCGGCTACATTTTCCAACGGATTCTGAAGAAACGTGGAATTATGGGTGTTTGTACTAAGTTCTTGTATTTTGCAAAAAATTATGAAACTCGAATGGAAAAAAAAAATCGAAAATTTTAAACCTAATAATTTTAGCTGCCATTTTCACTAAAATTTGAATACTTTTGCCCTGTATTGAGTGAAACCGCCGATTTGAACGAGATTTGGCACATTGATTGATGAAATTCTATTACAAAGACTTACAATAATCCAAAATCAAATGCATGCATTCATAATGGCGGCCGCCAAAAATCAGAATGTAAGCGAAATTCGCTACCTTAGTAGCAACTGAAAAAATGAATATTTTTCGTGGAAACGTTTAAATTGCTTAACTTAGAAGTATTTATAAAGCAGACCATTTTTAGGATATTGTAAAATATCTGTCTGTCCGTATATCCGTCCGTTCGTGCGTCACAGCATGTTTTCTCACAAACCACATGAGTTGGAATGATGAAATTTTCTACGTAGGTCAAAAGTGGTGCCCCTCAAAATTTGCAGTTTAAGAAAATATTTCAAATTGTTTAAGAACGGGCTCCCTACATAGGGGTTGACTTAAAGAAAAAAAAATTGATTTTGTAGCCCTCTAGCAGGCAAGTTTCTTAGCGGATTCCGATGAAACTTGAAATTATACTATTAAGTTATTAAGGCAAGTTAATTCAACCTGCAAAAAAGTTATGCGGATGACACACAAAAAAGTCGAAAATTTACAGCTTAATATTTTTAGCAACCGTTTTCAATAAAAATCGAAAATGTTTGTGCTGTTCAGAGTGAAACTCCAATTCGAATAAGATTCAGCACAGTCTTTGAGAGTAAACGACTGATGTCTGTGTAAATAATCAAAAAGCAAGCGCTTAAGCTCAAAGTGGCGGCCCCTGATGTTTCAGAAAGAACTGAAAACGTATATATTCAAGACAACGCAAGTGCTGACTAAACTTTTATGGAAATCTTTTAAATTAAAATATTTGGGCTATTTAAGCCAACAAGTTATCACTTTTATGTGGGAACCACTGAGTAATGTATCAACAGCAAATTTGAGAAGGGAGAAACTTGTATTCATATGTTTATCACAAGTTATTATCCGCAGATTTTCAATAAGTAATCCAAAGTGTTCAACTCAATTTTATTAGCAAAATGTTTGCGCCTCTACAAAGGTTCTCTAAATACGAACGGCGGTATGTACTTTTTATGTTAATAAATACCCATGTGGTGCTACGAAAATCGCAGTAAGAACTCAAATAGCAGGCAAGCCAAATTCTTTTACGAAATCTTAAGCCACATACGAGAAAACTACCTTTCCGGCTGGTGCTGCCAACGGGGATTTTTTTCTTTAAGCCTATTATTTAATGTGCATGTTTTCAATGTGCTTTTTTGCGTTTTCTACTAAAATACAAAACCCTATTGCAATCAAGACCTGTGTCCTTCTGTCCGTCTGTATGTCACAGCACTTTTTCTCCAAAACTATAGACGCTACAGCTATGAAACTTTGTGAAAAGGTCAGAAGTGGTGACTTCTTGATAGTTTTAGGGTGGAACGATTTTTCAAAGGGGTTTAAGGGGGGTCTCTCCTTATACGGAGGTGACCCTTCAAAAAAAATGTTCACCATTGGTAGTCGAGTATCAGTATCAATACCGTAGGGGGCAGAGGAAGGGGAAATTCACTCAACTTTGTTAGAAATAGTATGATTTATGGATTTTATATTTTCTTGAATAAAATCTTAACGGTATCCTTAAATTCAACCAAATTCGAGATACAAATGACTATTTACTTACAAGATTGACCTGCACTGAAATTTTTATAAAGATCGACGCGTATTTAACAAAGTTATAGCGGTTCGAATTTTCCTGTATTACTTTGGAGCAATATGCGCTGTATTACTATGGAAACATATGGCTATGTAACAATATGCACTTTTTACCGACTCAGACACTACAGGTTTGCTAGGATTTGCATGAAAATTTCAGGAATGAGAGGTATCATGAATATCTTTGAGAATTGGTTCAGTTACTGGTATCAGTAATCGCAAAACAAAATAGCGGCTGTTTTAAATGCAAAGTTTGAATAATTTTGAGATGAGTACCTACAATTCATGCTCATAGGTTAAACAAGTCGAGGAGGCCGGAGAGCGATCCTAACAGAAGGGCTTTATAACCACTCTAGGGTTCAAATAAAAAATTTTGATGCCACGAATCGATGATTACAGTACAGGAAAGTGGCTCCTGAAAAAAAAAAATTTCATCAAAGGTAGCCGATATGAGTATCAAATTCGACTGACGTTCCCCCGCATGGGGAACAACAGGAATATTCTTGCAGGCTAACATTCTTTGGGGAGCTCCGCCACCACATACTTGAGGGGATTCCTGCAGAGGGTATGCCGGTCGACAAGAGCACTCTTGGAGGCTAGCATTCTTTGGGGAGCGCAGCGCCCACGGACCCGAGGATATGGGGAGTGCTGTGAGGTTCCTTCCTGGGATGACAGGTAACAACCCAGACTGAATTTGAACTACGCTTTGCAGAACGAACTGGAATTAATGCCTTGGGCTGGCACATATGATGGTTTGGACCTAGCTACTTTGCACGGTTGCACCGAGGTGACTCTCATGCGTGAACGGCTCCAATTCAACTATCATGCCGTCTCCGTCCCGGCAAAATCTTGGCAGGCCTTGGAGTAGGCTCGAAGTTTGCACCATTGTGTTGGTGGTGTGAGTTCGGTCGAGACAAACAGTCCTTAAACTGACAGTTTTTGCTTCATTGAGGGCACGAAAAATGTGTTTCCCCCCTCGCGATTGGACACCTGTGATCTAAAAAATCTGAAAAAAATAATTAAGGGAGATATTTATGAGTACAACAATAACAAATACAGCAGAAGCCAAAATTCGTTCAACTATGTTAATAATAGTATAATCATTGAATTTCACATTTTCTCCAATAAAATCGTATTGATGCCTTTAAACAAAACTTTACACAAGGTCCTAATACTCTGTAAATTTGATGGAATGCGTATCATATTCACGGAAGCTATATCCATTTGAAATTACTCCAATTACAACAAATATAAAACACTATTTTGTGGACTTTCCATCGAATCAGCCACTGCAGTTTTTATTTGATCTTCTTAAAATTTTCAGATAAGATCGATGACGTAAATGCTTCTGGGATTTCAGGATTTGAGTGATTTTTGTTAGTTGAAAATGGAGAAACAATGGATTTTCTTTTAAACGAGCAAATCTCTTTGACATGTATCTTGATATTATTCCTAGTTGGTGATTGTATTTCGTAAGTTGAGTACAAAACCCTTCTGACATGAGTGTAGGCCTGTCTACTCAACTTGTCAAATGTTATCAGTAGTTGCGTAGCGAAAGTTTCTGCATAGCATCGATTAAATACAAACCCCTTCTGACAAATACTTCTGCTTCCTCGACTTGTTTAAAATTTTAAAGCCACTCCGTAGAATCTTTGTATGTGACTGGCCAAAAGTATACGAGTATACATAACTCCCGTCAAGCTCATAAAACCACGCCATTTTAACTCCAGAACCATATGCCATGTATAAGAGTATGTATTCTCACCCTGCAATCCTGATAGGGCAGTATGCATTTAGTCAGAAAGGACGAGGTTTTTTGACTCCTTTCTAGAGGGGAATTATGCTGTCCAGGAAATTAATGAAAGTCACTATAGTCTCTGGCAAAAGTGGATAATTAATCATCCTTTCGCAATTTTTGGAAAAAGCTGACGCTTTCGAAAAGTAGTGCTAGTTAGACATTGATTGCTCCTAGTGTTACTCTGTTTATCTCCAGGCGATCATACAGAAGGTATGTGTACGTTCAAATGACTACTCGCCATAAGCTATTACATCTTAAAGATGCTCTTAAACCACTCACCAGCGACAAAAACAAGAACTTAAACATAACTGATGATAAATAGTTCGCAATCCCAACCGGTTTGAACAATTTGATACTTGCTATCGAACTATCTAAGTTTTACTCGCCGTGCTCAGAGAAGTGTAACCTCATTTCGACGATGCGAAACTCATAGCTTAGTACCCATGGCATTTTAGAACGTGATTAAATTGTTGAAGAAAGTACGCGTGTAGGTGCACTAAAAAGCCGATGGTAATTTTGGGCCTGAATTTCTGCATTTAGGGTCAGCCGCTTCGAGTCTCTCAGCCATTCTGCACAGACGCCTTTGTGTGCTTCTTCAATGCAGAAACTGAATTTCAAATGTAATTTATCACCTGCTATCTCATTTGAGACAGGTTGTTTCCGCGCTCATCATAAGTAATCTCATTACTAATTTCAAGCATCAACTGGCCAACGACTTGGATTTGGCGGCGAGAGTTTATTAGGCGATTGTGCAGTGAACGTTGCAAGAATAAATTTGCTTCAGACAGGAGCGGTTTGATTGGCTGCAAGCTGCGAATTGAAGATGGGGATCTGACCCAGTTAAGGCAGCAATCAGCTGGAGATCTTGATTAATACAGAATGGAACTTTCAGGTAATTGTGTGCACTTTATCTTTGATTTTAATACTTTCGGGATTATTAAATTTCCTGCTTTCAATTTGCAGAATTTAATTCTGCTGCACATGCCCCCACATAAAGCTATTGTCCAAGAACAAAAGCTTAACTCCGAAAACTGAGATAGGCGAATGTTGTTGCGAATCTATGAGGAATAGCTCTTTGTATGAAAAATTGTAACGAAACCCATTCAATTTTAAATAATGCACCACACAACAATAATTATTTATTAAATATTTTTGAGAATTAAACTCCCTAATGATCACTAGGTGAATGTTGATGAGAAAATGATTTGACAAAAATAATATTTAATTTTGATGAGCTATTTAGTCCTCTGAAAAAAGTACAGCGTTCAATAATGAAATTGACGATTTGATGGAGAAAAAAACTATATTGTTAAATAATGAGCCTTATGACACTTCTCAACATGTGCTCAAATTATAATTTAAATACGCTTCATTGACTCAATCTTTATCAATTTTATGAAAACAGGAGCCAAGTTTTAAAACATTAAAGTATTCAAAAAACTTAATGTTAGTCAAAATATTATTATATTATAATATGTATATTATTCAATCAAAACAATTAGTCAAACAATATCAAATCTTCACAAATAAAAATTACTACATATTGTCATCTCATTGAAAAATAGGACCAAAAACCAACAAACTCCCTTAGAAACTACATAAAACTAAAAAAAAACATAGCAAAAGGGTATACATTGAGCTTACAACCAATATATAACAAGTTTATTCTAATCAATACATGTTAAACTTATCAAATTAGCCTAAAAATTAACGCAATGATAATGAGCTGGAAACAAAACAAAAAACCCACGAATACATTTAGCCACCAAAAACCTTAACTGCTCCGTCTTAGCTCGACCAGCGTCAACATACCTCGCAAATGAAACCCTTGATCCTGTGAGCTCAAATTCGGAAGATATTTATCTTCTTATTAGTGGCGTGCCTTTATATATGCATATGATATGTAGTGAATTAGGTAGATTAAATATCCGTGAAGGACTGCAGCGATGGTCTGCTGCCTCGGCGAAAGAGGATGTTAGGATCCGCCGAGATTTGGCCTTTTTTTTTTTTTGTGGTAGGGAGGTGAAGGCATTTATGCCCGCCGAGTCTGGCAGTGTGGGACTCCCATGGAGGATACCTTTGGACTACCCACTAAATACCTCCCCTGTCAATCTGAGAACCTAGCCTGGAACCGTTTGACACATTACTTCGGGCCAGGTCTCGTTTTGTTACGCCGTGGGGCGCCTTCAAGCTGGTGAGTCCCTTTCCTAGCGGGAGGGGAGGGGGGAAGAGGAATTGCCAGAAGAGCGATCCCCCAGCCCCAGTGCCTCCGGCTGCTGTGAGTCCCTTTTATATTTTAGGACTGCCCGAGCATAATGTGCCACCTGGTTCCATTTGTCAACCGATTCGAGCATCACCGCAACTATATTATCCGGGGTGAGCTCTCCCGTCTCACTGTAGAGTTCCCTTCGCAGCCTGGCCCATTTGGTACACGCAAAAAATGTGTGACAGGCATTGTCCTCCTCTCCTGGGCAAAACCGACAATCGGGAGACCGTGACTTACCGATCTTGTGCAGGTAAGACTGAAAACACTCGTGCCCGCTCAAAAGCTGGGTCAGATAGAAGTCAGTCTCACCATGCCTTCGATTTAGCCACGGTCTCACATCCGGGATGAGGCGCGCAGTCCACCTTCCCTTCGTGCAATTCCTCCAAGACTGCTGACAATCGTTGAGCGAGCGTTGTCTCTCCTCGCGGACAACGATCTCGCTCGCATCCTCGTTTCGGCGCAGGTAAATAGCGCGGCGCTCTCTAGCAAGGAGGGCGACAGGTATCACGCCTGCAATCACTCTCACCGCCGAGTCGGAGACTGTTGGATACGAAGATGCAATTCTCAGTGCTCCTCTTCTCTGTACCTGTGCCAATCGTTTTCGGTATACCTCCTTGCTGAGAGCGTCGCCCCATACCTCTGCTCCGTACAGTAGCACTGACCCTACAGCACTCATCAAGAGGCGTCTTCTTGATGGGCTGGGTCCCCCTAGGTTGACCATAAGTCGACTCAGGGCCTATATTCCCGAAGCAGCCTTCTCAGCCGAGATTTGGGCTTGCCTAGGGACGCGTGAATGCGCTAGCAGGCTAGCGTTGCGGTGTCGTGGGGCGGGTTCTTTTCCCCAGCACAAGACCCACTACAAAAAATATTTTTTCGCATCCACAAATTTCCGAGAAGGTTCTATCATTATCGACCGAAGTCGAAAAAAAGAAGGTAAACTGCTAAAGGCTATCCAATTGCTGGTTCAGAGGACAAATAGGGCCTTGAGAAAACCGACGGACTTACAGGGACTTGTCGTTACCGACGATACTCATGGCCCACAAATAAAAGTGAGGCATTCAGGTGGAAGCGGTGCCCCTCGCACCCTCCCAACCGGATAGAGATCCTAACGTAGACGTGGCTATGTATTTCCCATTTGAGTGAAAAACTCATACAAAATTACTTTGTGTGACTCTTTCCCTCAGATGAGGAGTATAAACATAACCAATTTATGTTATAGCGTTATGTAATCACATAACTCTATATCATGGAAGGGCACGCGAGCGGAAGGCCACTCTACTCGGCAAGAGACCCTGTTAAGCAAAAAAAGGAAGAGCACGCCCGATGGCTAGCCCATATTAGCGGAGGAGCCTGCCATCGTTGCGGGTCCTATACCCGGTCAGGTCGAAAGAAATGGAAAGACCGAATCTTCAAGCTTTATCAATTCCTTGTAAATTTATCTTTACTGTCGTGTAAATATATTTTGAAAACTAACAATATGTAAATGTGGTTTTTTACATACCAATGTTAAACAAGAATACATAATTGCGTATTTTTCGTTTTCTTTGTATGTGTTTTGTGCTCACGATTAGTTTACCGCGAGATTTAGCAATTTAGTATTCCTAGGCGAAATTTCTTCAACGTGTTTTGGATTTTATTCAACGAGTAAATGTTGAGATTTTCATTACAAGCGAAAAGTTTACTTATAAAGTCTTACACGTAATAGTTACAAATTAAAATTGAAGTTGCAACTTGAGCCGACAAAATGAATCTTAACATTTCAAAATATTTTACAAACTAGGAAACCTATTAGCGATTACACATTTTTGTAGTGGGAAACTGAAGGACTATGATTGGTTAACAAAAAATAGGAAAGGATGTTGCAAAGTACATATTTTCTTTTCCTCCTTTTTTTCAGAGAGAAACCAGGTAAAAAGGATACGGCGTCGAGGACAGAGTCATTATCGGAGGACCCACATTTTTATAGCGGGAAACAACGCTTATTTTAGAAATACAAAATACTTAATAAGGATGGCTATGGCCCTTTTGTATGTTTTTTTTGTGATAATAGTGGATAGCATATTGCAGACTAGACTGGAAAATTCAATGGAATTAGGAATTGTTGAAAAATAGACGGAGACGGAACATACTGCCAAAGCCTTTTACACATCGTTTGTAGACTCCGTTGTTGGTCCTCAGCGTCACTACTCGTACGTCGCCATCGTCTTCCCGGATGAGAACTATCTGGCCAATTTTGATGTGATCCACGAGGTTTCAATGTTGATTATTTCTGGTCAGTAGCTGGTTAAGATATTCCTTTTGCCATCGTTTCCAAAAGTGTTACCTCATATGTTGTGCGTGTTGCCATGCAGACAACCGATTTGGCGGTAAGTCTGTTAAGTCTATCTGTGGAAGGCTTGTTAATAGACCACCAATAAGGAGGTGATCAGGAGTTAAAGGATGCAAGTCATTGGGATCGGAGGACATGGGAGACAAAGGGTGAGAGTTAAGGATAGTCTCTATTTCTATTACATGTTTCAAGTTGCTCGAAAGTTAAAAGCGTTTTTCCTATGGTAACCAAGAAATGTTTCTTAAACGTTTTTACGGCGGCTTCCCAGATGCCACCAAAATGTGGAGCTCTAGGTGGTATGAAATGCCACGATATTTTTTCATTATTCAAGTATTGTCGTATCAACCCATTGTGCTCTTGTGACTCGATTGCTTTAACTAATTCGTTCAATTCGCGATCGGCACCGACGAATGTTGTAGCATTATCAGAATATATATTTTGGACCTTTCCTCTTCTAGGAAATAAACGTTTCAAGCTGGCAATGAATGAATCGGTAGTAAGGTCTCCAACTAGTTCTAGATGTACTGCTTTACTGTACATACAAATAAATACTGCCACGTATGCCTTAATTTTATTTCGGTTGTGAAAGCGCTTTTCTTTATTAAAAAATGGTCCGCAATAATCGACACCGACATTGAGGAAAGGGCGGGAGTAATTTACTCGACCCTTTGGCAAGTTACCCATCGTATGAGTGATGAAGCGTGGCTTAGCGCGAAAACAAGGAACGCATTCGTGTATTATTTTTCTGGTAATGTTTCGACTATTTAAGGGCCAAACGTTTTCTCTAACAGAATATAAGGTGGTTTGTGCACCGGCGTGTTTCAATCTTATGTGTTCTTCTCGGATTATTGTGCGCGTGATATGACGATCAGCAGGTAATAAAATTGCATGCCTTTGTTCTATAGGTATTTGGCTTGTAAGAGTCTGCCGCCGACGCGCAAAATTTCATCTTTATCTAAATAAGGAGTAAGGGGAATTAGACGACTAGTGGAGTCAAGTGCGTTCCCTCTCTGCAATGCTTCAATTTGTTTGGAAAATGCGGTCAACTGCACGCACTTTATTATGTTGACCAATGATACATTCATTTCAGTTGCTTCTAATGGACCAATCCTTTTCTTCTTTTTGTTTTTTGGAATGTGGGCGAAACGTAATAAATATGCGATTATGCGGTGTAACTTAGCAATGTTGCTACATCGAGATAGCAGGCTGTTGTCGTTGACAAGAAGTTTAAAACATTGTTCCGACCTTGGGATTGTTTTAAACTCTGGTACATCGATAGGCGAAATTTTTTGTTTGGACCAATGACATCATTGTTTTTAGGACCTATAGGGCCTAAATTTTCTTAAGAAGATTCATGATTGCACTTTTACTTATCAATAGGGTATATGTAGATACAGATATCGTCAGAAGAAGAATGGCCTTCTAAATTTACAAATTATGTGTACATATATTTCAAATTACCCAGCATGGCATTACAGTTCAAATGGAGCATTCTCTGGGATGGACTGGAGTATCTCTTCCTACGCAGCGGGACTCTAGAAAGTAATATGGTCCTGTTTTTCATTAAAAATTTGGATTTTCTTCGTGCTTTCATAATTTTGTGTGGTACTACTCATGTGGAAACGAATAGATCTCTTAAGTGCATAGAACTCATTTTTGTGGAGAAAATTTTGTCCTTTCCCCTGTATTGAAAATTTTCTTAACTTTCGATTTGTCAAGTGGCTGATTTCTCATCTCGCTTTATGTTAGTTTTCAACCGCTAATAAATTTGCATTCTGCAGCAGTCCTGCGTGTACCCATCATGGATTCCCAGAAGCTTTATTCGTACTGAAGTTGTGGATACCTATTTTTAACTTATAGTTTATAGTCTGCATACGGATTAGTTCTTGGAAGTAATAGCTTAAGTTCATTTACTAACCCCAGTCTCCGCACTATCATCTTTGAAATCTGGTATAATTTGTTTGATTTTCGCAATGGTTTAGGATTTCTCTTTCATTTTGAATGTGTTTGTGAACATTGCGGGCTGAAGAGAGAACCGGATTTCGAAGTCTCATAAAATTAAGTCAAAGGATTGGTCCGAGCATTTCCCACCTCCGTTTGGTGAAAGCTAGAGAACAGATGCATAGCATAATGAATTGTAATAAGTGGTAATATCCTGCCCACAAAAGTTGGTGGTGTTATCGAAATGAAACACTCGAGAAATTCCAGCAATACTCGTCAATTCACTGATGTCTAAGACCCCGGGTATAGTAGTTTTTCGCACAGTCAACATTCTAGACAAAGCTCAGAAGGTGATTCCGGTCATGCCGGAAATCTTAGTTTGAAATCGTTAGTTATACGTGAAACAGAATCATTAGATCGTATGAAAAAAGCAGCCGAAAAGCGTAAACAAGTTGGATAGACAGACTTACGTTCATGTCAGAAGGGGTTTGTACTCAACTTACAAAATGCAATCTCCAGCAACGAATAAAATCAAGAAACATGTCAAAGAGATTTGCTCGTTTAAAAGAAAATCCATTGTTTCTCCATTTTCAACTAACAAAAATCACTCAGATCCTGAAATCCCAAAAGCATTTATGTTATCGATCTTATCTGAAAATTTTAAGAAGATCAAATAAAAACTGCAGCGCCTGGTTCGATGGAAAGTCCATAAAATACCAAAATTGGAGAAATTTCAAATGGGTATAACTTCTGTGAATATGATATGAATTTCATCAAACTTACAGAGTATTAGGACCTTGTGTAATGTTGGGATTAAAGGCACCCATACGATATTATTGGAGAAAATGTGAAACTCGAAGATCATACTATTATTAACAAAGTTGAACGAATTTTGACTTCTGAAGTATTTCTTAGTACATTTCCCCTTCCCCTTTGTATTTTAGTACAAAACCCTAAAAAGGAGCATTAGAAGAAAATCAACCAACTGTTTCGACACGTGTGGTGAAAACGCGTGTGAATCCACACTCGTTGATTGATGAAATTCTTAAGAATACAAAACAAGCTGGATAGACAGACTTACGCTCTGGTCAAAAGGGTTTTATACTCAATTTACGAATCGCAGTCACCAACAACGAATAAAGTCAAGAAACATTTCATTTGTACATGCTTAAAAGAAAATCAATTATTGCTCAATTTTCAATGGTCGCCATTTTGTTACAATGTATCGAAAATCACTCAAATCATAAATTCCCTAAAATATTTATGTTATTCATCTTATTTGCAAATTTAAAGAAAATCAAATCAAAATTGCAGTTTCTGATTCAGTGGAAAGTCCATTGAGTATCAAAAATCGTGTATTGTTGTTGTAATTAGACACGTTTCAAAAGGCAATAACTTCCATAAATATGACTTGATTTCCTTCAAAATTACAGATTATTAGGATCTTTTGTTTGACTTCAACTAAATGTCGAATTTCGTTGAGTTTTAAGGGATCCATAAGAATTTATTGAAAACAAGTTGGGTAAACAGACCTACGCTCATGTCAGAAGGGTTTTGTGTTCAATTTACAAAATGCAGTCACCAGATCGAATCAAATCAAGAAACATGTCAAAGACGATTTTATTGGAGAAAATATGAAATACGAAGATCATACTATTATTAAAAAAGTTGAACGAATTTCGACTTCTGAGGTTTTTGGTATTGTTATACTTGTAAATATCTCCCTTGATAATTATTTCAGATGTCCATCCGCGACGGAGGAAACACATTTTTCATGTACTTCCCCCCTGTGCCCCAACTGAAGCAAAAACTGACAGTTTAACAACTGTTTTGAAGAGCTCCCGTGAAAACTTTTATTTCATACTCATATCGGCTACGTTTGATGAATTGTTTTTTTCAGGGGCCACTCTCCTGTACTGTTATCATCGATTAATGGCCAATTTTTTCGAATCCTAGAATGGTTACAAAACCCTTTTGCTAGGAGCTCTCTCCCACCTCCTTGACTTGTTTCACTTATGAGGATTAATTGTAGGTACTCATCTTCAGTCATTCATTAAATTGAGTCAAGTGTTCAAAGCATGCACCTTAAACGTTGAAGTTGGGAAAAAATAACTCAAAATTATTCAATCTTCGCATTAAAAACAGCCACTATTTTGTTTTACAATTACTGATACCACTAGCTGAACCGGTTCACAAAGATATACATGACACTTATCATTCCTGAAATATTCATGCAAATCCTAGCAAGACTGTAGTGTCTGAGTCGGTAAAAAGCGCATGTTGTTCCATAGCCATATGTTGCCTTAGTAATAAATGCAGCGCATATTGTTCCATAGTAATACAGGAAAATTCAAACCGCTATAACTTCGCTAAATATAATTCAATCTTTATGAAACTTTCAGGATAGATTAATCTTATAAATATACATGTACGTACTGAATTTCGTTAAATTTAAGGGTACCATTGAGATTTTATTCATGAAAACATAAAATCGATAAATCTTACTATTACTAACAAAGTTGAGCGAATTGCGACTTCTCACGTATTTGTTGTTGTTGTACTCACCAAGGCCTACATTCCTGATTTTTTTCAGATTTTTCGGATCACAGGTGTCCAATCGCGAGGGGGGGGGACACAAATATTTCGTGTATTTCCCCTCCCTGTGCACCCCTCGAAGCAAATTTTGCCAAATTAAGACCTGTTTTGAAAAGTTCTCATCAAGACCTTTCATTTGACACCCATATCGGCTACCTTCAATGAAATTTTTTTTTCGGGGGGTCACTCTCCTATATGGGGAGACCCCCCTTAAATACCTTATAAAATTTTTTTGTAGTTGAACTTTGAAGAGATCACCACTTTACGCCTACATACAAAATTTTATGTTTCTAGCTTAAGTAGTTTCCGAGAAAAACTGCTGTGACACACGGACGGACGGACGGACGGACGGACGGACGGACGGACGGACGGACGGACGGACAGACGGACAGACGGACAGACTGGTCGCGAAACTAGTAGGGTTTTGTAAAATTATTTTACAAAACCCTAAAAATGTAATATCCGAAGATCATACAATTAACAAAGTTGAGCGAATTTCGACTTCTAAGGTATTTGTAAATACTGTATTCATAAAGACCTACCTCCATGTTTTTTTTCAGATTTTTCGTATCACAAGTGTCCGATCGCGAAGGGATGGTTCACAAATTTTCCGTATATTTCCCCTCCCCTGAACACGACAAAGCTGATACCACTGTTTCAAGATCTGTTTCGGCAAGTTATCATCAAGACTTTTCATTTGACAATCCACATGGCAACCTTCACTAAAAAATGTTTACGTCTCCCTCCCTGATATGTGGAAATGCCCCTTTACACCCTTGAAAAATTTATTGATACCCAAACTTTCATTTCTGATCCACCTACAAAGTTTGGTGTCGTAGCCGCGATAGTGTCGGAGAAAAACAGCTATGACATACAGGCGGACGGACAAAAGTGATTTGAATAAGGTTTTGGAAAGAATCTTCTTCTTCTTCGTAGCCTTACAGCCATTCTCGGGCATTCGCTTCCTGCAACAAGCATTGACACAATTTGTATGCATACATAAAACAGTGCCTATACGCAAAGTTATGATTGTTAATAAGGTTTTGGACTTTCTCGTATCATAACCTTTCCACAAAAGTTACATGTTTTTGCTTAATAGTACACAAATATTTGGTTTCAGGTGAGATCATCAAATAATCGTTCAGAGTGATCAAAATCAGGTATAGAGAGATGTTTTCTGCTGATATATGCTTGTGTCTTGATACCTACGCGAGCTCATCGAATAGTTTGTTGGCTGTTTTACCTGTGTATCCTGAAATCATGTGGATCCATGTTTATAAAAATAGTTAGTCACCTTTATATTTGCGGTGATAGCAAAAGAGTGGACACAGGTACATACTTTCCACCAAAATCTCAGTAGCATAGTTATAAATCATGTACCTATCTGCCGTCCCCCTTGAAAAAAGAGCCCCAGCTGGTTTTCGGCTGAAGTCTCAGGCGCCTTTATCTAAAGGGCCAGGTGCGTGAAAAATTTCAGAATTTCAACTCAGACACTGACCTCACTGACTATCGATTGCTTCGCAAAGAAGCCAAAACAGCGGTTAAGAACGCAATGCGATCTTAGTATTATATGATTGAAACATGACTACAATCTAATAGTCTTGTCATACATCTATTCCCTGAAAGCATTAGCCTTTCTTCTTGCTGTTTTCCCGACGTCTGGAAGCATGCTGACATGTTTCCAATCCATAAGTCCAGAGGTCATAGTGAAATCTCCATCTATCGTCCGATTTCTTTACTGTCTTGTTTTGGCAAGCTCCTTGGGCGAATTGTGCATAGCAGAATATACAATGCCATAAATATTCTGTTTGCACACTATAAGTAATTTTTTAGAACTTACGAATACCATCTCTCTTGCTTTTAACAAGAGCCAACGAGTTGATATCATATACACCGATTTTTCTAAAACCTTGACAGTGTTAATCATGGCCTTTTAGCTAACAAACTTCGATTGTTCTGCATTTCTGAATCAATCCTCTCTTGGATTCTATCCTTCTTATCCCATCGCTCCTGCACCGTTGCATGGAATATTTTTTTTTCATCGGCCTCATTTAGTCCGAAATCTGGTGTTCCTCAAGGATCAATTTTAGGCCCTTTGCTATTTAACATTTTCGATAATGATCTTCCACAATGCCTGTTCTCTAATTGCCTTCTTTACGATGATGATTTGAAAATGTATCGTTCCATTAACTCCAGCAGAAACTGCTCATACCTTTAAAATGATCTTGACAATCTCCAAAATTGGTATCAAGGTAATTCACTTCCTTTTAACATTTCAAAATGTTGTCATCTGAGACTCACCAACAAAATTCATCCGGTATTATATGAATACCAGATTGATCGATCGCTGCTCGCACTTGTGGACAAATTTAAAGATTTGGGAGTAGTTTTTGACCCAGGTTTGAAATTTAACATCCATATTTCATGCATAACCTCTAGAGTTTCACGTGACGCTGGTTTTATTTTACGATCCTCATTTAACATCTTAACCAGTGTCCATCTATTTGTACTCCTTGCCCGGTCTATTTGAGTATGCCTTCCAAGTATGGTCTCCTCACTATACCAATCCATCGGATACTTTTGAGACTGTACAGCGTAAATTCAAACGTTCTCTATCCTACAAATATATCCTCCCTTACAGCTCCTACGATGAGCGCTTACAGGTCCTTCTTCCTTCTTCTTATCTGTGTATCTTATTTAAAATACAATATATCACGGTATTCTTTCATCCAAGCTTCGGAAAAGCCTTTATATACGTCCCACTTTAAGAACGCGTTTGGTTGACATATTCGTTGTGACCTTTGCTCGAACCAATATTTATTTACGTTCGTTTTTAGTACGCGTATCGCATTGCTACAATGAACTCCAGCTGCCACATTCCTTAAAAGCTTTTAAAAGTTTTTGTTGCATTTATAATATTTTTCATTAACTAGTTTGTAATTGGATTCACAGATATGTAAAATAGCGTAAATAAATAAATAAACAAATCTGCCTCCGTGTTGAAGTCGGCTATACTTGTTTTAAAGTCAAAGCCTATCGACTCTAACAAAAGAAAAATATTTAGAAATCCTGAGAAAGTCCCGCAAAGTTCTTTACTTTAGCACTTCTCCCGATGTCTTTTTATGTGGCACTGTAGGCAAAGCTGAAAACAAACTAAGATTCTGTAAAGAAGAATTGTCCTTTCTTCAAAAGCAGGTTTCAAGCATGACATTACCTATCGAACAATTTTGCACATGAGTAGAAAGCAACCATTCCCTTTTTGCATTAATCCCTCAATTTTGCATTCCAATTAATTTGCTGTCTTGCATGATTTAGTGCAAGTCATAAGCTATGAGTTTTCTTCGACTATCTCTGACAAATTAAGCTCCGGAGATTGAATTTTCATAGCAAAAGATGCCAATATGCTCCTTGCAGTGACCTTTTATCAATGCGCATTTAAGTTAGTTTATTTTAGGTTTATTTTCTAATGGTTTCATTCACTTTTGCAGCATTAAGGCTTTCTGCTACAGTTAAAATTGTCATAATGTAGAAAGTAGCTAGAGCATATTCCTTGTCTGTTGCCATTGACCTGTAATTATATTGAACGCCTTCGAGAGATGAGTCCTGAAGAATAATCGGAGCGAAGCTAGATGAAGATCAATGGCGAACTTGATACAACCGTGGGCTGTATAAAATTTTTGACGAACCGGAAGTCTCGACGATTGTTAGACTACAAAAGTTGCGATGGGCTGGCCACGTGAATCGTATGGACGAGTAACGGATACCCAGAAATGATTTCGTTGGGAAAAATGAAAGGAGGAGGCCAGCAGAGAAACCGAGAATCGATAGCTTTCACCATTGTTAATGATTTCTCACGTCTTCTCTCCTTGATATTTTTTGATCAGGCTAAAAATAACATTGTCCTTAATGTTGGATTTCTGGAGAGTAATCTAATAACCTGAATTTATTATGAATGACGCGTAGCTTTCCGTTTAGTAGGTAGGACTTTTCAGCAGGAGTTTCAGTGTTTGTCAATCCGAAATGGCAATGTTCGGGAGACAGATAACTGCTAGGAGAGACAACGCTCATTCAATGATTGGCAACAATCCTGGGCGAACAGCGCGAAGGGAAGATAGACTGCACGCCTCATTCCTGATCTGACACCGTGGCTGAATCGAACGCACGGTGAGATTGACTTCTACCTGACAACTCTTGAGCGGGTATAGGTATTTTCAGACTTACGTGCACAAGACTGGTAAGTTGTGGTTCTTTGGCTGTAAGTTTAGCGTAGGAGTGGAGGACGATGCCATCCATACATTTTTCGCATGCAAAAGGTGGGGCAGGTTACGCCGGGACCTCTACAAGGAAACAGGTCAGCTTTCCCAAAAAGTCTAGTCGGGGATGCTTGCCGTTGATAAATACAACCATGTGTTACATTTGGGCAGTCCTAAAATATAAATGGGGCTCACAGTAGCCAGGGACGTCAGGGTTGGAGGTCACTTTCTTAGCAATCCCTCCTCTCTCCCCTCCCGCTAGAGGTAGGAGCCCCCAACGGCGTAGCAAAACGTGGCTTAGCCCGAAGTAATTTATCAAACGGCTCCAGGCTATGTTCTTAGATTGACAGAGGAGGTGTATAGTAGGTAGCTCAGACGTATTGCGCGCCTGGGAGCCCCACACTCCGGGCGTAAATAATCGCCATCTGCTAACCACAAAAAAAAATTGGTTTTTCAGTTGCTCGGTTAGGGTTGACGGTGTCATAGTTTGAGTTTGTGTTTTACTTAGCGCAGCATGATGCAAATTTTCTGTTCCGATTTCCTCGCCCTAGAGCCTCTGGTTCACAAACTGGCTTTTTTGCTCCAGATTTTAAGATTTCTAATGAAGACCTTGGATTTAAAACCCCAATCGACTACCTTTGGTACGGAAAAAACTTTGAGAGTCATTTCGCATAAGGAAAGAAATTTCCGGTAGGACCTAAATTCCTTAAAAACGACCACTTCTTACCTTCCAAGGAATTTCAGCTATGTAGCTTGTATAGTTTCTTAGAAAATATGCTGTGACACACGGACAGACAGCATGTGAAGCTAGCAGGTCTTTGTAAAGTTCGTTTTAACATACCCTAAAAAGCTTTTTCAAATTTGTAAATTGTAGTTAGTGTAACTTCTGAGGGTTTCGCAAAATAATTTTACTAAACCGTACTAAAATCGCAACCTGTCTGTCCGTCCATCCATGCGTATCAACAAATTATCTCGCAAATCACAAAAGCTAGAAACATGAAATTTTGTAAGTAGGTCAAAAGTGATACCCCCTGCAAAGTTTCACTGTAAAAAAATGTATAACGTGTTTAAGGGAGATCTCTCCATATATTTTAGTGGGGTGTACCTTAAAAAATGTCACCAAAGGTAGCCAATATGGGGATAATCTTGATCAGAACTTGTCAAAACAAGCCTTTAAGTGACATTTTTTGCTTCGAGAGTTGTAGGTTAGTTGCGAAAAAATTTTTTACGAAATTAAAATAGTTTTTGAATTGCAAGATAAATGTATAATAAAGGGTTTTCCAATAAGAGGTGTTATTTTGAATAACCTGCTATTTCGGTAGATGTCACTTTTGAAGCTGTCATTTTTTGACATTGGCAAGTAGAAACTACGCCATTAATAAAAATGGAACGATACATGCTTCAACAACGCATTGAAATTATTAATTTCACTATAAAATTGGTGATAATTTGGTAGAGACGGTTCGTAAAACTCGAAAATTTTTGGGTCGTCGTGAAGCACCTTGTCGGACTGCTATACAGAAATTGATGGGAAAATTCAAGCTGTTGGGGCAACTTAGTAATGTGAAGAATAAAACCCGTGCACGTTACTCAAGAACAGCCGAGAATATTGCTGCTGTATGTAATAAACATAAGCAGTCGAGCAGCCCCGTGGTGATCAGGAGTGGCTGCTCCTGAAGAGATAAGGTGGTCACCCCGTCTAAACTGCTTAGTTTGTTGTTTAAATAGGGTAAAGTAAACTACATCCCTCAAGTTTCCATCCTTTAGGCAAAGATGAGTGGTTCACTTCAGCCACTTAAACATCTTTAGGTTTGACATTACCCTTATAATGCATCCACCTTCTTCGGAGAAAGTAACGGTTGCTCTTTGTGCAATGTTTGCGTTTGTCTCAATCCTCCATGTCCGCTAACTTTAACGAGACAAGAAAAATATTGAATTACTGTAGAGTAGCTTAATTGACACATAATGGAACATTCCTAAATATAGTAAAAAATTGATCAGTACGTCTCGTAGAGTAGAGTACGCGTGATAAATATTTTGTAGTGTAGCTGCGTGGCTCCACAAGAACCCGCTTCATATGATCCCGCAAATACTAGTCGTCAAGCGCGCGTACGCGATCGTTAAGCGAAGCTAGTTAGTTGAGTTCGGTGTTGTGTATAGCTCGCTGACACTTGTGCCAGACAATCGGCACCCGTGTTCTACAGGGATATTTCGAAAATCATTACATGTAGCCAAAAGTGTTAAAGAAAACTCAGGTTTGTCCATTCCTCGTCTTTCTTTGAAATAATGCATTCCACAAACGTCATTACACCGTATTTTGCATAAAGATTTGGGTCTTAAGACTTATAAAGTTCAATTAACACAAGAACTCAAACCGGTTGATCGTCAACAACGTCGTGTCTTTGTTGACTGGGTCCTTGAAATACATGAAAATGATCCGAATTCCATCGAAAAATCATCTTGAGTGATGAGGCCCATTTCTACCTCGGTGGCTTCGTCAACAAGCAAAATTGTCGCATCTGGGGCTCAGAAAACCCAAGAGTTGTTATTGAAAAGCCCCTCTATCCGCAACGTGTGACTGTTTGGTGCGGTTCATGGTCCGGCGTATTCATTGGACTTACTTTTTCGAAAATGAAGCTGGAGCAACAGTTACGGTGAATGGATTGCGCTATCGAGAGATGATTAATGATTTTTTACGGCCGGAATTAGATGGTATTGATCTGGATAACCTTTACTTTCAACAAGACGGCGCTACGTGCCAGACAACCAACGAAACCATTGGTCTTTTACGGTAAAAGTTTCCGGACCGTGTTATCTCTCGAAGAGGTGATCACAATTGGCCACCAAGATCTTGTGATTTAACACCTTGCGACTTCCTCCTTTGGGGCCACGTGAAAGAGAAGGTCTACGCCATCAGTCCAGCGTCGATTCAAGACTTCGTGACTTCGTGAGGCTATCGAGGACATAGGGCAACCACTTTGCGATTTGGTTATAGGAAATTTCATGAAAAGGATATGGTCCTGTAAGCGTGGTCGTGGTGGTCATATGGCTGATGTTATTTGTAACTATTAACGGCATACCTTCCTCTTTATTAGGGACGGATCGAAAAATTTGGAATAATTAAACAGCTCGGCTCTAACAAACCGTAACGTTTTATTTGTGTTTGATAAACTTAATATTTATAACTTATGATTGTTCATTAAATCGCGTGTTGATTGGCGGTCTGCGAGTTCTATTTTCCAAAAAATAAACACAAGACAAACATCAATTTTTGGGTAAAAATAGCTAAAAATTGTGATCATAATTTAAAAAAAAATTTATTTTCACTCAATTGGAATTTCATTTAACGTTATAATATTTTATAATATAAGAAGCATTAATTGACAGCACACGAATCAAATGATGAAATTGCAATACATATGATCTACTGCCTTTAATATTAGGCAGACTATTTACAGAGTGATGTCAATTCTTCTTGTTCTTTTTGCGAGAATATCCAGAATTTGATCACTGGTAACATTCACATCTCTGTGAATGTTAAGAAGCGCCAGTCCATTCAGCCGTTCCTCTCCAGTTCGGTTGCGCAAGTAAGTTTTTAACCTTCGCAAAGTGGAGAAGGACCGTTCACTAGAGGCAACTGTGACCGGTAGTGTCCCACAAGTTTGAAGAAATCTGTATATCTGGCTGTAAAATCTTCTATTGCAAACGTCCAGAGCTTCGATTAATGTTTTTGGCCGTTCTTTTTCAGGAATTTTCGAACAGAACCTGGAATAAAAAACCAATTAATAAATCAAATAGACCATTTTTTAACTGCGAAAAACTGATGATTACCTTTTCACAGCTTGATGTCTAATTGCAAGTCCTCCGTAGACCCAGTGATGTCGTTCGGCCATTTTTCTTCAAAAACGTGGGCGGTTTTTTTTATTTCCTCTTCATCGAGTTCTGCGCATTTGGCTGGAATGATATTCTGTATCATTGACAACAGTGCTCGATGTTCGAGAAATCTCGTGCCCAGTTCTTCCAGATATATATCCAAAAATGGAATAAATATTGATCGTCGATAATATTCTTCAGCATTTCCAAAATAGTTGTCACGATTGTTTTGACGTCCTACTCGCCGAGGAACAGTTAGCTCGATACCAATCTTCACAGCAATTTGAGTTGCTGACTGGAACATTTCCGCAAATTTTTCGTCGGCCCTGGCACGCATCTCCTTTATTTCTTTGTGAACATTGTTCGCATATTGGACGCATTCACTTAAATCGCAATCTTCTTTTTGCAAATTCTGGCTCAGGTTCTTCGTCAAGCTGAATACCGGTACCATTACAGACAATGCAACTATGAATTGCGCTGTTTGGATTGAAGCAAGCAAGCTGTTTGGCTGTACTTCATCTGTTTTCGATCTCAGCTCATTTAATTCTTCGAGCGTCAAGCAGATGAATTCCAATGCTTCATGAAACAATCCCAGAGAAGCAAGATGTTCGACCCAGCGCGTTTCACAAAATTTTAAAAGACGTGTCTGCTTGGCACTAGGATTTTCTGCCAGGATATGTTTTTTCAACAAATTTCCAACTTTGCTCGACAGACGAAAGAAGTTGACGACTTGCTTGACTGTTCCAATGCAGTTCCGAATCGGCGTAATGTCGCACGCATGGGTAATTGCCAGATTTAGGTTGTGATTGGCACAATGAAGATAAAGAGCATCTGGACATGTTTTCTTTACAATAGCTGCACAGCCTTTCAGCTCTCCACTCATTGCTCGAGCTCCATCATAACCTTCAAAATAAACCGTTAAAATCCTTGTTTTACAAATCAAAAGTTTTTTCTATGGTTTCAGAGCTCCTATATTTATAAATCCGATTCAGGAACTTGTGTAATTGAAATTTTCAAAGCACTATTCAACTCAACTTGGTTTGGGTTTTAAGACTCTTTCAAAATCGAATTAAAATCCGATTTTCAAAATATTTCAAAAATCAATCTAATACTGTTATAGTATTTAATCCACATAATATATGTATATACATTCTTAAGTACTAAGAATTCTTGTCTAGATTTCATACTAAAATTAATTCAAGAATCAAATTTAGCTAGGTTTGTCAAAAGGTTTTATAAAATCCTATTCAGATAAGATTTTAATTGAGTTGAAAAATATCATTTTTAAGCTAGTCACTAAATCCAATCGAGAGTTAATTTTTCTATGCTCATAGAAAGTTTGATCCAAAAATTTTTTATAGTCAGTTTCAAAAAAAAAATCGTCACTAGTGAGATTTGAACCCGCGATGATTGAGTGGGGAGCTTGTGCTCTAACCGCTCTGCCACAACATATTTGAAGATAACATGTAAAGTATCTTACACTGTAAAATTTGAAATTAATTTCTTTATATAGATTAAAAATTCAAAACGACGTCAACGAATTAGAATTGTATAATTTTAAAACCTCACTGCAAACCGTCAAACAGTACATCAATAAAATATGATGCAATTGTACGAAAGTCTGTTCAGTGAATTTCGAGCGGAAAAAAGTTCCTGTACTTTCCACATTCATGAAAATTTTATAAAAAAGAAAATGATATAACGCATTCAATTTAGTTATTAAACTCAAATTTTAATCAACATTTTACTGGGTGAAAATTCATAATACTTACTATGGGCTCCGGTTGATGATCATTTTCCTCGTCATGCCGCGATTTTTTTACTGTTGATACTTCTTCAGCCTGTTTAACTGATCGTTCGCATTCGCGTTTAACATTTGCATTTGTCGGTTTAAAAAAGGACGTTATTTTAACAGGTGCCATTTTTATTGACGATGAAGCAAATGCATGTCAACACTGTGGGAGGTCAAACCGACTAATAACTCACTCGATATTTACTGGACTATTACACTTTATTATTTCCGTCTTACACGTAGATTTTTCGCGCGCGTACAATTCGTTGATCATAAACGGTTCGTATGCGTTTCGTATTTTGTTCGTGCTCCACTGACTGCCCGGCCGGGCCCGGCAGGTATTTATACCCCGTGTCTAAGAAAATTCCAGAAAATGAAAATCCGAGAAGGCTCGAAAAAGATAAAGAAGTATCGACAATATTTCAAAAACGAAAGTCCGACTGGTATGATTAATTGCCAGTCAAGATTGATTGATTCTTTTTGTCCCCATGACTAATGATCCCACCGCTGTCATTAGAGCGGTCAATCAATCTTGAATTGTTCCCCACAACACTAAATGTCAAATTGTGTTGGGAAAACTATCGATTATTATCAATAGTTATCGATACACTGAATAATCGGTAACTATTGGGAACGCTTTTGATAGATCTTCGCTTTCCGTCCTTTGTCTTCAAAACCGGCTTCCGTTCTATGCATCTTTCTCGCACTACAGTAGGTTGCGAGTCATCTAACGATAGTACCATTAATACATGTGGCATGATAATAACACTCAATTACTACCGTGATCTTGACCAGAAAAGTTGTGAAAATAAACTGAAAATTACGAAATAAAGTGGAATGAATCATATTTGTAATGTACCAACTTGTGATGTGGACCATTTAGTTTATACGGTTGAAAGACCGTGTGCTGCAAGGGGTTTTGAAAAAGTCTGAGATTTCGGGGTCCATCCTGCTCTTTATAATGAAATAAACATCCGATCATTTATATTAAAAACTGGCATTTTTCTTCTAATATCAAAATAACACCTCTTATTGGAAACCCATGTATTTTTAAGTGTAAAAATGCAAGCTGTTTTGCCACACAGTACGAGTATGTTAAGGCCAAAGTTCAATTTGTACTGTGAGGTGATACATTATTAATGATGACTCTGTTGAAAACAACAACGAATAATGTGTTTTCAAATTGTTCCAAATGAGCGAATATATTTATCGTTGGATTTTTTTTATATGAATACATTATCAGAAGACACCTTTCGGTTAAAATCTGAAAAGCATGGCGATGCGATCTGAATTTAAAGATAAACATTCAACAATAGCTTATCAACGATACATGTTTAACATATTATTTGAAAAATATGAGGTTTTAGCTAAAAGCAAAGATTTTTGCTGCTCTCTATTAGTTACGCTTTAGAATCTTAATGATTATTGAATGTTTGACCACACTGATTAAAATCTAAAACGATGAAAAAGTGAAAGCATGCGATTATCATTTTATTCGGCAAGATGTAAATTTGATTGCATCGAATCTTTAATAATTAAACATGTCTTCATTAATCAAAAATCTGTACTGCACCAACCCTTCCAAGAGACAACCGCTGATAAGAAAGTCCAAAGTTAAATCACCCTGAAGTCATTCGGAACTCGTTGCGAAAGTCGCCAACACCAGGTGCTTAGGTAGGTCTAACCCCATAGCCTGCAACTGCAGCTGTTCATCGCTATTCTCAAGGACTATATATCTGTTACTACTGCTTCCAGCCCATTTCTTAACATTGTTTCGAAAAACGAGTGGTCATCATTTTAGCTTATTAAACGATCTACTCTTGCCCTGTGTAGCTGGAAAAAATATATATAGGATATCATCACTATCATCATCATCGCCATCTTTCTTTACGGTAAACATAAGAAAACTCCAGACCTACACTCAGAATGAGCAATTGATCCCAATGTTTTCTATCTCTTGCCATTAAAGTAACACATAAAGTGGGGCACAATGTAAGAAAATCTCATAAAATGTTTATTGTGTGTCTGAAATTTCCAACATTTTCTTCGGAACGTTACGAACTCTTGGGAAAATCATGAATTTGTGGCCTTCAGCGAAAACATTTAGAATGGAGCAAATGGTTGCGGGGGACATTGGAGGCCAGGACGAGTGAGAGCAATAAATAATCGATATGTGTACAGTGAGGGCAATTTCGGATTGTTAAAGATATGATTGCTGAACTCTAGATGAATGGATAAACATTAGGGCATTATGACGATAATTGAAATTCGATGAGCGCTTGGAGATAAGGTTCCGAAATATTTTCACTCGTTCACAAAAGAAATACAAGTATAAATTTTACATTTTACTTGAAGCCGCTGTGTTTGGTGTTTGCAGTTATTGCATTTCTACGAGTGTTAAAAGTGAACTGGTTTGGTAATCGATTGTGTGAAATGATGGTAGTTTGATTGCAGTCGGACCGGATTTCATGGTAGAGTAAGCCACACTGTTTACTCAATCAATCCGAGATGAATTTCAAATCATTCATGCCGATATGTACATATTATTTTTGAGGAATTATTAGTAATGTTAAGACGCTCATTGTTCGAGAGTAATATTAAAGATTATAGATTTTGGATTATTTGTATTTTATATAAATCAACAAGAGAGATTTTCATTAAGCTTGGTAAGTCTCAATATTCGAATGCACGTGAAATATATTCTAGGGTTCATTTAATGTGCTCCATACTATGGGTCAAGGATTTTCGCCTGAAAATATGCTTTTACTGGCCTCGAACATATGGAGACCACATAAAATTCCGTCAGTTCATGAAGAGTTTTCCAATAAGAGGTGTTATTTTGAATAGCCCGCTTTTTTTTTTAAGTACCTCCATTCCCTACCACTCTCTCCATCACTCTTTCTTTGTCGCACAATGCATTCACATTACGTCGCCTGGTCCTTTGTGCTACCCAGACAATGTTTAACACATCAGTATAACGGGGTACACAATATAATAAAAAAAGATAAAAAAATTCAATATAATACGACGCATTCAAAAAAAAAACTCTGAGTAACTGGCACTTCAGTATCTCGCCGATAGGGTAAAACAAATGCCCTAAGATATTGGGCTCATAAAAGCAGAATTACAGGTCCACGCTTCAGTGCTCATTAAATGCTCCCTTAGTCTTTCCTTAAATACCAAAAGTGAGTTTGCTTTCTTAACAATTTCTGGTAGATTGTTGTACAGGGTCTGAATAATAAGTAACCGGACTGACCTCAGGAAATTTTTTATTGGCAAAATTTCTGGTAGATTGTTGTACAGGGTCTGAATAATAAGTAACCGGACTGACCTCAGGAAATTTTTTATTGGCAAAATATGTACAATTTTACTTTAAAAATCTTCAAAGTAGTCCCCATTGGAGTCGATAACACGCTGATACCGGATTTTCCAATCCCCGAACGCTCCCTGGAAGTCGGCAACCTCGATGCTGTATAGAGCCCTCGTCGTAGCACGTTGAACGTTTTCCAGAGTCCCGAACCGCGTCCCCTTAAGGTGTCTCTTGATCTTGGGGAACAGAAAGAAGTGCGCTGGGCTAAAAGGAGGCTGTGGCAACGTTGCCCTCGACTGTTTGGCCAACTGCTCGGTGACGAGCAGGCAGGTGTGCGACGGAACATTGTCGTGATGGAGGATCCACGAATCGGCAATCTCCGGACGGACTCGGCGAACCCGGGCGGTTAGTCGACGGAGCACCTCTCTGTAGTACTGGCCGTTTACAGTTTGGCCGGGTGGCACAAACTCTTTGTGAGCAATGCCTTTCACGTCAAAGAAAGCAATGAGCATCGACTTCACCTTCGATTTGCTCATGCGCGCTTTTGTTGTTGTGGTGACGCCGGTGTGTGTCACTCCGAACTCTGCCGCTTCGTACCAGGATTGTATTCGAAAACCCACGTCTCGTCTCCTGTAATAACGTGGTTAGAAAACTCTGGTTCGGTTGCTCGATCGTACGCTCCATTTTCACTCCTAAGACGTAACTGAACACGCACTCCGCTCTCGCTCGATGCTATCTATCCAAGCGCTTGGAGGCAACTGCTGCAGCCCGGTTCCCTTTACCTAGACCCCCACCACCACTACAGCATCATATACCGGTTAGCAGATGCTTTGACGGCGCGGGGCAGGCTCAGTCCGGTTACTTATTATATTGACCCTGTATATACGCAGACCATCATTCGTTGCATCGTTCTTTAGACGATCCGTTCTGGCAAAAGGTATTACGAATTGATCTGCATTCCTCGCATTATATGGGTTGATCTGTGATACCTTAATTGATGGTTTTCGTTCCGATCCATTAGTTTTTAAATTTTTGTAGATAAACTTAGCTTTCTCCATTATAATGATTTGACTAAAAGTTAGTAATTTTGCCAATTGACAAACCAAACTAGTTTGAGTAAGCATCGGCAGCTTCAGAATGTTTTTATACGCTTTGGTCAGCAGCTTAGATATACTGTTTAAATGTTGCTTTGCTGATTGACTCCAAATAAGTACTCCATAATGCAATTTCGTCAGGACAAACGCATTTAAAACAAGTTTCTTGATGTGCATTGGAAAATCCTCATATCTTCTTAACAATCCTATTATTGGGGCTAATTGCCTCCTTGAGCTATTTATGTGTGGTAACCAGGTCATACGATGGTCTATGATATTTCAAGATATTTCATTTCTAGCACTCTGTAATTTTTCGCCGTTAATATTTAGTTCGACATCTATGTCTCCGTTGTTCTTTTTCTTAAAAGCAATATATATGTAGTGTTTAATACTAGTTTGTTTTCAATTAACCACTGATGGAATTTTCCTATTGTACCTATTCCTATTGTACAACTTAATAACCGGAATCTGACGCTAGATGTCCGTACTAACAAATATCGTGAAAGCTCGAACTTTATATATATATATATATATATATATATATATATATATATATATATATATATATATATATATATATATATATATATATATATATGTCATTTTGAAGGTACATTTGACAGCTATCAAAATCAGTCGACAAAACAATTTTATCTTGTGTACATCATTATTATTTTTCACGGTGAATAACTTCAAAAATTAGAGAAAAAGACAGCATTTGCGGGAGGTTCTGTTGGGTCATTTTTTTGCGAAGAAAACTGCTGCGGGAAGTCATCGTTTGCTTGTAGAAGTTTATGGCGACGATGCTTTAGCGAAAACACAGTGTTTTGAATGGTTTCAACGCTTTTGACATCAAAGACAAAGAACGCCCAGAACAGCCAAAAAAGTTTGAAGACGAAGAACTGGAGATGTTACTGGATCAGGATTCGTGTCAAACGCAAGACGAACTCAGCAAGCCATTTCAAAACGTTTGAAAACCGCTGGATACATTCAGAGACGTTGAACGGTGCTTCTGTATGTCTGAAATGCTGCTTAAGCGCCATAAACGGAAATCATTTTTGGATCGGATCGTGACTGGGGATGAAAAATGGATCCATTATGACAATCTTAACCGCAAAAAGTCATGCGTGAAGCCCGGCTAACCAGCCAAATCAACGGCGAAGCCAAATATCCATGGCGCCAAGGTTATGCTGCGTATTTCGTGGGATCAGAAAGAGTCATTATATTATGAGTTGTTGAAATCGGGCCAGACAATCACAGGTGACCTGTACCGAACACAGTTCATACGTTTGAAGCGTGCCATCATCGAAAAGGGCTATTATTTTTCATCATGACAACGCTGAGGCCGCATGTTGCAAGACCCGTGAAAAACTATTTGGAAAATAGTGGATGGGAAGTTTTGGCCCACCCGCCTTATAGTCCGGACCATGCTCCGTCTGACTTTCATTTATTTTGCTCGATGCAAAACGCCCTCACCGGAATACGCTTCACTTCAGAGTAAAGCATCCGAAATTGGATAGATTCGTTTTTGGCCGCCAAACCGGCGCAATTTTTTTGGGATGGAATTCATAAATCGTCTGAAAGATAGGGAAATGTTGTAACTTCCGATGGACAATACTTCGAATAAAATATATTGTAAGATTTTTCCACAAGAAAGCATCAAATTTCGCAAAAAAATTCCGGTTTTTAAGTTGTACACCCAATATATCCTCGTTGATAGTGTTCTCAATGGCAGTTTTGTCTCGTTCTGAATAAAGTAGAGCTGTGTCATCAGCATATAATGTGTGATTTCCCGTCAGCCCACATGTATTTAGACTATTTGTATATAGCAGGAACAAAGTTGGGCTAAGTATTGAGCCTTGGGGAACTCCTGTTTTCGTCGGTGCTTGATCGCTCAGGACATTGTTGATTAAAGTTCTCTGCTATCTTCCCCCCAAGTAACTCTTAAACAACTGTTTAGGACTACCCTGAATCCCATACGAGTACGATTCAAGTTTACGATGCAAGAGATCATGATCAACTGTATCAAATGCTTTTTTCAAATCCACAAAAATTGCGATGACATAATCACCTCTGTCAAGTCCTAGATTGATGAAACGTGTGTCACACGTATCATCATATGTAGGGTATCCAAAGTGCTCTTGTTCTTTTGAAAACCAAACGGATGTTGGCTTACGATAGAGTTTTCGACTAGGAATGATGTCAATCGATTGTTGAGTAGTTTTTCAAATATCTTACTAAATCCCGTCAGCAGCGCAATCGGGCGATAGTTATTCGGGTCGAGATAATCACCACCCTTAAATATAGGAACTTTTTTTGCAAGTTTTTCATCTTCCGGAAAAGTCCCATTCCTAATATGCACGTTTATAAAATTTGCCATAATCTCGGCTATGTCCTCCTTTATTATACTAATCTCATTCATCGTGATGCTATCGATGCCTGGTGCCGTATTCTTTTTCAATTCATTGATTAGATTTAAGACTTCACTTTTATTTGTTTGATGAATGTGAAGGATGGAACTTATTGAGATATTTGTAGTATTTAAATTGCTTGCTGAACTGGCAACGATTTCTTTAGTGATTCATCCACCAATAGTTGAAAAAAAGTTATTTAATGAGTTCGCCGCGTCACATGGACACGATGTATTAGAGGGCCCATCAGGATTCAGTTGAAAGTTTTGTGATATACCCTGGGCTGAAAATTTATCCTTAACCTCATTTATTATTTTCCATATTTCACGGGAGTTGTCTGCCGCTGTTTCCATTCTTCTTGAGAAATATCAGAATTTCGCCTCTTTCACCAGTCGTTTCGATTCTTTTTTCGCTTGCATATATGAAAGCCTGGTTTCCATTGTTCTTCCTGTAGTCAATGTATGCCTTCCTTTTTTTAATACTTGCATCAATTTCTTTTTCGTTTTCAAAGTCCGTTGTCAACACCTGATTTTTTTCTCAAGTGTAGAGCTTTGCTTAGCAGATATGATGATATTTTTGATTTCAATAACACTTTTTGGTTTCCGCTTTTTCAGTAATTCTCGTATGTTTGATTTAAAGAGCTCCTTGTCTAGATATTTTAACGTTTTATAGGTCAGCTTCAGTTTGTTCAGGGTTTGGTCTTGAATAGCTATTTTTAACACACGGTGATCCAGCTCCGGCCAGTCCTCAAATATGTACGTCATGCTTTCAGAATCATTAGTTACTATATGATCCAGACAGGTATTTGACACTGGACGAGTAATTTTGTTGTTGATTATGATTATCATTCCATTCGTTTCTAGCGTATCCTTATAACATAAATCCTTGATTCTGGTGATTCAATTAGTACATCAATATTTGTCTCCGCTACTGTGATCAAATTTTTTCAGTTGAGAATAATGTATCTAGTACTGTGCAAAAATCTTGCGCATTCATACGATTGGGGTTGTAGTACGTCTCTAATTTTATTTTTTTACCTGCATGGCGTACTTCAATTATTATAACGTTATATTTATCAGGCGTCACTCTCTTGGTAACGTAATTGATTGTATTTTTTACAGGTCTGTAGGAAAATACCGCATTATATCCTCCAATATTGTAAAATCGTGCTTCTTCTGGGTAAATCCAGATTTCATTGATAATAATCAAATCTCTGTCAAGATTGTGCTGCAGGTAAATCTGAATATCACTTAGCTTGTGTCTTAAGCTTCTTATATTAGCATACATGAGTGTTAAATTTGTTCCACTTGATTGATTTGAAAGATTAGCAATCATCGAAGTTGTAGTCGGTGCTCCTCCTGGCGATCGATATTCTACGTTGAAGCTCCGGACACTCTACCGAGTCAGCTCTGTGAGAATGATCAGCATTTTTATTGTTACCAATACAGTTGGAGCACTTCTCAATCGTGCTTTTGCAGTCCTTTAGGTCATGCTTTCCCCCACATTTTACACATATTTGCTCCCCTTCACATTTTGAAATTTTGTGATTGTATTTTTGACACTTATAACACCTCGTTACGTTAAAGTCTTCCTTCGCAAAATATGATCCATAATCTATATTATCGTATCTATTTGCAAGCCTCTTATACATGCTCCCATTTACCTGGATGATGTGCAACCACCTTCCACTTCTTGTGCGCCTAGCATGTACAAGTTCCATAGAATCTCGCTCCTCTATATTGGGATTTAATGACTGGATCTCAGTTCTTATTTCCTCATTTGAATATTGTTTTTCTAGTCCATTGATGACAAGTCTAGACTGTCGCAATCTGGTCTCAGCAATATCATACTCCTCTTTCATTGCCTCCATTGCTATATTAAAGAGCGAAGTAGCATTTTCATTCGTCAATGTTTTGATAATCGCCCCACCATTAAGAATATGTTAGGCCTCTTTAGTTGTAGAGGAATTTTACATCATCAGTGTTTTTTCTGAGAAAGAGTGATTTCTAGGCTTAATTATAATCTCTTTTTGCGATATTGTATTTGACCGATACTCTGATGGAGGAGAAGTTGAATTTTTAATAATTTCGGCATATGAGGGCTTGCTCGCAGACGTAGATTTATCTATTAATAAGCTTACATTTGAGTTCATCTCTTCAATGTGGCTTTGCACATTAATCATTTGTTGAAAGAGTTGGTCTACTTTAGACTTTTGGTGCTGAGCTCTACATCCGGCACACATCCGAATAACGTCTTCAGTTATGTCCATTATAGTCCGGTATTTCTCTTCCGACATTTTGATGCACCTCAAGTGGAGCCACTTGAGGCAGAAGCCATCACATCCCGTAACCGAATGGGTATCCTCCACGGGTTTCCTACACTTCCCACACTTATTCTCGCCTGGTTTAGTAGCCATTATAATTTCCCTTTTTTTAAAATTTTTATTCAAACTTATTATTTTATTCTTGTTAACTTTTTTTTATTATTTACTATTTATAAATTTTTATTTACCCTCGATTTCCGGTACTTTCTATTTCTCATATTTTTAGTTAACCTTAGCTATTTTTTATTTTCTATAGTTAGTAAAAAAACGTAGAAAGCCGCACTTGCAAATAAAAGAATTTTTAAATTGAAAAATATAAATTTAGAATTAAATTCAAAAATTCTTTACTATAAATTTATCTACACGGGAACCCCACTTCTGAACCAAAGCGAGAATTCCCGGTTCCGTTATTTTATTTCTTCGCCTAAGTAAAATTGAAACAAATGAAATTAATGTCTTAAAAAATTGCTACTTATCTCCAACTTGATTGAACGAAACTAGAACCACTTCACTTGTTATTAACAGCTGATTCTGAACATATGACAATATTTATTTCTACACTAAAGACAAAGAATCCTAAGAGCCGATACAGTTTATCGAAAATTCCTCGGTAGATGTCACTTTCGAAGCAGTCATTTTTTAACATTTGACAAGTAGAAACTACCCCATTGGTAAAAATTGAACGATGCACGCTTCAACAGCGCATTAAAAGTATTACAATTCACTATAAAAATGGTGAAAATTTGACAGAGACGGTTCGTACATTTTTTGGTCGTCGTGAAGCATCTTTTCGGACCGCAATACAGAAATTGGTGGCAAATTTCGAGCTGTTGGGACAACTCAGTGATGTGAAGAATAAAACCCGTGCACGTCACTCAAGAACAGCCGAGAATATTGCTGCTGTAGCCGAAAGTGTTGAAGAATACCCAGGCTTGCCCATTCCTCGTCGTTCTTTGGAATAAGGCATTCCACAAACGTCATTACACCGTATTTTGCATAAAGATTTGGTGTTAAGGCTTATAAAGTTCAGTTAACACAAGAACTCAAACCAGTCGATCATCAACAACGTCGTGTCTTTGCTGATTGGGTCCTTGAAATGCTTGAAAATGATCCGGAATTGCATCGAAAAATAATCTTGAGTGATGAGGCCCATTTCCACCTTGGTGGCCTCGCCAACAAGCAAAATTGTCGCGTCTGGGGCTCAGAAAACCCAATAGTTATTTTTGAAAAGCCCCTCTATCAACGTGTGTCTGTTTGGTGCGGTTCATGGTCCGGCGGAGTCATCGGGCCTTACTTTTTCGAAAAGGAGGCTGGAGCAACAGTTACGGTGAATGGATTGCGCTATCGAGAGATGATTAATGATTTTTTACGGCCGAACTTGGATGGTATTGATCTGGACAACGTTTACTTTCAACAAGACGGTGCTACGTGCCACACAAGCAACAAAACCATTGATCTTTTACGGGAAAAGTTTCCGGACCGTGTTATCTCTCGAAGAGGTGATCACTTCTTCCTTTGGGGCCGCGTGAAAGAGAACAGCCCAGCGTAAGACCTCAAAGATGGAATTCGAGAGGCTATCGAGGACATAGGGCAGCCACTTTGCGATTTTCTTATGGAAAATTTCATGAAAAGGATATGGTCCTGTAAGCGTGGTCGTGGTGGTCATATGGCTAATGTTATTTTTCACAATTAACGGCATACCTTCCTCTTTAGAATGAAATAAACATCCAATCATTTGTATTAGAAAATGGCATTTTTCTTTTAATATCAAAATAACACCTCTTATTGGAAAACCCTATATTATGTGCAGAAGTTATAAGGTTTAATTTATATAAACGGTAAACTAAATTAAATATGAGCATGAATTACATGAATAAAATCGCCAAAAATCAAGAAGGAAAAGTTCAAATTTACTTGAAGCTTTAAGGTGGCTGCTATGTTAAGAAAGGACTTAACGAAAATACAATTGCTTTGAAAAAAATAAGTTCATATATTGAAGAGAAAAGAGGAGGATCAATAAACAAATTAAAAATTTTGATGAAATATCGAGTTATAGAAAAAGTTGAATACAAGTCGAAGTAGCAAAAGGGTGCTAATGCCAGAAGAGTTTTATAAACCAATTCGTAGCTCAAACAACATCCTCTGTCTTTGCTAAACTTTAAATTTATCATTTTACTCTTTTTACATCAATTTAATGTAAATCTATACGATAATTTTTGCTCTACCGTAAGCTCTTATTGCTTCGTGCGGATATCGATCTCGTTTTCGGATGGCTCCGATAGCTTGAAATTACTTGCTTATTTTAATAATTCTTCTTAACCTCAACAAAATTCGTAGTCACAAAAAAATACTGAGTTAGCATAAGTAAAAAAATTGAAAATAATTCTCACTACTAAGCATGATGGTCGCCATCACCGGTGTGTCTAATAGGAGTGATGGCCCGAAGAGAATTAGTACATACATCGAAACCATCTTCTTCTAACAATTTTCCTCTCTAATAATTTTTCAGAGAAATTATTAAAATGAGCAACTCAATCATGTAGCTACAAATAAAGAATTTTCATAAGTAACATCTTCTGAATATTAAAACTGGACTCATATACAGATTCCATCAATTGAATTCGAAAAACTAAAAAGGGGTTACTATGTTTTTAAACTCCCCGCCATTTCGTTGTCAGTGTGTTGACCTCATTGTTTGAGTAGTCATAATAACACATCAATGTTACAAACCATTCCTAAAATGCTCGTAATATTTCTACATGTCTGTAGTATATCTCCCCGGCATGACGCGTTCTTGTAATTGTTAATTATTCAATTGGCTATAACTTAGTTGCTTAGGGCTCGATTATGATCAAATTTTCAGAACACGTACATCTACTAGTAAGAGCGAAGCTTTTCAGAAATTTAAGGGTCCGCGGTTGATTTTATGGCCAAAAACGTAAAATTTGTAAGAAAATTGATCCAATTTCAATTTCTGAGCTATTTGTTCGGCTTGTACTCATAAAAACCTACTTTTATAATTTTTTCCAAACTTTTTGGATCAACGATGTCTCATTGTGAGAAAGGGATTCATAAGTTTCATACATTTCGTCTGACTTACCATCCCTCGATGCAAAAAGTGTCACTTCAAGACCTGTTTTGAAAAGATTTCATCAAGACCTTTCATTAGATACCCATATTGGTTACCTTTGGTGAACAAATTGTTTCATGGCTCTAGCTTATATGGTTTGCGAGAAAACTTGTCATGATGTACGAATGAACGGACAGATATACAGAATGAGTTTTTAGTAGGGTCTTGTAAAATTATTTTACAAAACCCTAAGAAAAAAATTCAATCAGCCACTATGGAAATACATAATTAGGTATATAGAGAATATCGATCTTTATAGTATTGTAGCTTCCTCTGATTGGAGAGATTTGGAGGAAAAATAGCAGGTACTGGAACACGCATTCCTCGATGTTCTCATGGAATTCTGTAATTCAGCACCAAAGGCGTATGAATAAATGGACAAGCAACGAGAATCTGTGTACTCGTCCATGTTAGTAGCAAGCTTTACACATAAATATCTTACACCCTCGAAACTATATGATTCCCTCTGCTTCTCCTTCCCCTTTGTTTCCCGAGAGCATTTCCTTTCCTCTCTTCAGACAAATCACTTCTCCCACTGACACCTACAAAATTTCGTTTCACATGCACACGATCGCGCCTTCGTTATCATTCGTTGAACAGTTTGAGGGCAACACAACAAACGTTCTCCTACAGAAAACTCGTACGTCAAAGCTGATGAAATTCGTTAAGGCTAGAAAACTCATGTATCAACGCTGATGGAAAATTCATAAGTTTTTAATTAAAAAAGGGAACGTTTTTCGGAGTGAAGCTAAGTGCAAAATCAAAAACATATCACTTCAAACCTCAACTTCACACAACTTTAGCGAAAGTTGCTAATTGCTTCGGCTCTCGCGACCGGTTATGGATCCAGTACTCTCTATATCTATGTCAGGACACAATTTGGTGGTAGGTGGACACGGGAAATCATTTGCATAACTCAGTCCCAAATGCTCTGCTCTCCTGTAAATTTCTTGTCTGCCAACTTTGAAATCTCCGTTATATAATTTGGCATTGGTAGTACTGATTGATGATTGATGGTCAACGGCTGCAAATGAACGAGGTGTTGACGTTTAAGTATATTTGGGCGTTTTTTGAAAGTTCGGTTTTGACTTGGGTTGAAACCCCAGGAGTGTTCACTCAGTGGTGATATGTACTGATTTAATCAGATCATATCATAGCTGAGCAGGCACAAGGGAGCATGGTACTGACCAAACCAACTTCCGAAAAATTCAATACGGTCATGAAAATGAGATACTCTAACTATCTCTAAGCGAAAGCCCGAGAGGGGCTTTAGTGCTACAAAGAAGAAGAAGAAATCCCAGGAGACCGGCTGAAACCAAGTGTGAATAATTTCCAACACTTCGTGAAAGTCGCTACCTAAAATTTAAGTGGTGTTTCATTTTTGCAACCCTCGTGAGCTTTGTGGTTCCTCCTGGATTTTAAATATACTTTTCTTAATTATTTCGATATTTCTGACATATGCTCCAACCATAGATATTGAATTAAGTTGTGAGAGTTGTGGAATAATACTGAATAGTCGATTATTTTGTTTATTTGATAACCGCAAGCCAATTTTCTTTTTTCTTGAAAAGCCGTCGGACCTTGCTTTGTTCTGTGAGTAGACGCGTTTCGACAGTGTCAATACGGAATTGAGCGATATACTTGAGCCAAAAACATAAGTGTCTTGAGAAACTGATGCTATTTTTCTATATAAATGGCATAATATCCAACCAATCTTTCAAATGTACCTTTATTTATCATAGTCAATTGTCTCTTTTATTTAATATCTGCTGGCGACTTTTCTTTTTTCTTTAAAAGCTCTTTGAAGCCCGACAGCTTTTCTAGCAAAAGCGAAGTGTCTGACACTGAAGATAACTCAAAGAAGTTGAAACGCGTCTGCTCACACAACAAAGCAAGGCCCGATGGCTTTTCAAGAAAAAAAAATACTGAACACTTCATTACATTTTCTTCGTATTTATACTAAATTCTATACGAACACAGGTAAGGTAATTTGTATTTATGTATGTGGCATTGTGGTTGTCTAAAATTAAACGATTTTTTTTTTATTTTGACATGAAACTAATTTTAATGTAATATGATAATAACCACTACAATACTCCCCTCTCAGCGAATACTTAATTTTTGAAATAGGAAACCGGAGTTTTTGCCTTTCTGCCGAAACTCGTTGAGTATATTCTAGTTGGAATAGGAAATGTAACATTTTTGTTGAGATTAAAAGTGACTTCTTTTGGACTTTTTTGAAATTGGCGCTTTAGATGATCTTAAAGTTTTTTGATTAACAAGATTATCTTGATTCTCCACCGTTGAAATATGTATAACACGGTTTCAGTCTACTGAGAGATACGTTAAATCCTCTTTCTTTCATCTTCAAACTAAAATAAAGTTTTTCTCGTTTGATCATCTCAAATTGACCTTCATAAGGAGTCTGAAGTGATGACCGGACTGCATCTGTTCTAACAAAAAGATGCGTGCAGGAAGCTAATTCTTAAAAACACAAATCTTATTGAATGAGTGATTGCTTGGAACTGAAGGTTTAATATTATCAAAATAGGCAAGTAAATCTTTAACGAAGTCATTATTGCATTCATGTTTGGAAGGAATGTCAAGAAAATCGGAATGTAACCGTGGATTAGTCCATAAACTAACTATACTGGCGATGCTAAAAGATCTGCTTTAAAGGCGGATCTACGATCAACAAGAAGCACATGTCTCGCAAGAAAAGGCAACGCTCACTCAGCAATTGGTAGCCATTTTGAGGAAGCGACATGAAAGAGAGATGAACCGTACGGTCCATACCTGAACTAAGATTGAAGCTCAATCTAAGGGATAGTGAGATGGGCCTCTACCTGACCCATCTCTATTGCGGGCATTGATGTTTTTAGTCTTACCTGTACAAGATTGATAAGCCACAGTCTCCCTTTTTTTTTGTGCCAAAGATTGGAAAGGTGGCGTAGGGACCTCTGTAACGAAACAGTAGAGCTCTCTATTGATAGTTCAATCGGAAAGAGGTTTTGATCGGCTGATAAATGGTCGAATGTTTAGTGGGTAGTATAGATACCTTATGCATCTGGGAGTCTCGTACTCAGGGCGTAAATAGCCTTGAATTCCTTGCCACAAAAAGTGAGATTGTAGGACAAGAATCGCATAAATTCCATGCTAAGTTATATTAATGACTTTTAATTTTATTCCTTATGACTAATGCAGTTGTGCATGTTCCTTTGAATTCTTATCTTATTTGCAAACATTCGGTTCCGTCTTAAAATGAGGCCATCTGCGGGTACCGGAAATGACAATTCAAGGTTAATTTGCAAACAAATAATGTTAAAACACACAAACTTCTTAAGAAGTCTCTTTAAATAATTTCATATTCAGTTATTTCATGAAATAAAACTTTTCGTTCAAACAGTTGCGAAGGGCAAGCCGTGGATCAAAATCATCAAATCCATTCTCGTGGCCATAAGTGCATGAGAATAAACGGCTTGTCCCTATCATTAGAAAACTACAAACTGCAGAATAATTATGAGCAATTTTCTTGAATGACAATAAAATGCGGCACTGTAATTCGCTGTTAACCTTGTACGCACCTCGAAACGAGCATGTGATTTCTCTGCGAAACGTACCACAAACAAAATCTGCATTCACCTAATGCAAATATCAAACTTAATGTAGTTTGTTATGGTTGAATCCGAAATGAGGTTTAAACTGAATAAAATAAGTTGCGCTTGGGCGAGTTTTATGCGAGTTGAGGTTAATGGCAAGTTAGTAAACCTGAAAGCTACACCAACGGAAACTTTGTGTTGAATGCACTTTGGGTAAAAATGGTGTGAGCATGGTAAGGGTTGCTTGGACGTATCGCAAATATCGGATTATATAGTTGAATCGCATATCCGAATGCTTTTTAGCATGCTTGGTCCTCATGACTAGAAAACGTGCATCATAAATGTAAATTGGACTGCTCATAGCAAAGCAATAAAGGTAGCAAAACATTGGAGCATCAAATGCCACTCAATTCGGTGAGAACCCTTATTAACAAATATCAGGCATCGTAAGTACTAAATTATAGAAAAATGGCATAAATTGTACCTCCTGAACATTGCGAAAGGTAATACTGTGAATGTTCATGAAAGCGTGATTGCGCTACAATCCAATATGTCCTTTCAAACGTGAGTGGAATTCATTGGTAAGCACCGAATTCCAATTTACATGCAATTTTATCAAAAAATGTTGCTGGCTGCATTGGAAATTTTTAATAGCATATTTTAATTTCATTTCAACGAGACAATATTCGAAATAAAATACACAAATGAAAAATTCATTTGTTGAAAACTTACGAAATTGAAAATTTAACCTCACTTTAAAGAAATCCTTATACGTATACGACTAGAATACATATAAAATACCCTAGAATGATTTTCAGGACATTATTATTATTGTCTTAGAGGTCCACTGTTGGTTACAGGGTTGTTCTTCAGCTCATCGCATATGGTGTTCATTAACCGACTTTCAAAGGAGAGAAGGTTATTTGTTTGACCCGTACATTTTTGTTGTTGCTTTTTTAGGGCTTTGTAAAAAAAATTTGTTTAAAATGCCTTCTTAAAATCAGTATTTGTCTGTCCGTCCGTCAAGCTACAGCTATCAAATTGTGTGAACATTTCAGAAATTTCTGGTTAAGCCCTTAACGACCGAATCAAAACCAGCTATATTTATCTGATTATTTCTTTACTAATAGGTTTCTTAGACTTCATTAAACATATTTATTAGCTAGGTTTGGCAAAAAAATGTACAACGGTGTGTAAATTGTAATTGTTCTCAAGAACGGCCACACTAGCCGTTGTTGATAATTACTTTTACTTAGTACAAAACTAACACAGATAAAAAACAACGCGTTCACTTTGTTGGCGTACGAAGAATGAATTTATTATTTACACATGAACTTAAATACAACATATTTGATGACTTAAAAATGCTTGCAATAATCAAAGTCAATGTCCATTAAAAGAAAATTGCATTCTAGACAATAAAACTTTTAGTATGCCAATAATTGAAGTCAATAAAACAAATCAAAATGCATACTATACAAACAACTTTTTTATGCTGTAGTTAACGCCCATTCAGAGTGCAAACATTTTTTGCTGACAAGCTCAGGTAAACAAATTCGCGGCTGAAATTGGGTCAATTATATTGATAGGAGGAACGACCGGGTGAATGGACATTGACCACTGTTGCGAACTCTGTTGAATTGTTGAACATGTTGGGGCACCACCGGAAAGAACAATGTTGAATCTTTCATTAAGCGACACGTTTTCTTCTGATGCAGTTGATATGGACTCCTGCAATTTCTTCGGCATCCTTGTCTTCTTCAGTATGCTTCTGATGTAGACGCTGGCTATACAGATCGCGACGATGATCAGCATTGTTGATGTCAGCGGTACCGCGTGCTTGCGTAACTGTTGTGAGGTAGTTGTAATCGCAATCGGCTCTGGCTTGAAAGAATCACCATCGAAAATTTGCTTCTTTACTCTTGCTATTAGGTCCATAGATTTCGCGTGGTACTCCTTGTCTCCGAACTTAGCTGGGGACACTTCTTCCGCGAAGCTCGTCAGTACTATCTTTTGTTGGGTCATTTCTGATCGTAGAATGAATCTCTCTTTTATCTTTGCAGATAACAAAGGCTGTGCTTGGTGTGCTTGCAACAAAAAGTCATGCGTTTTTCATCATAAGCTCCTTCCATGTTGTTTGAGGAGATGTTACCTCAACGCTGGGGCACGGTTGCTTCTTGTGTCTACTGTATAGTTCGTTGATGATACAGTTCGGGTTTGCATCCATGTTGTTGATCATGCTGGGAGTACATATGTATCATTCGTCTTTAATTGTGCATGACTTCAGCTGCGCATCGTCCAATTCGAAATACGTTAGTTGATTGAAGTTAACCGCCAAGGTTGGAGTTTTTACGATGGGAACCAGATATTGATGCACACTTGATTCGAAAGGAATTGCAGTGACAGGAATTAGCTCGTATCTATCCCTTTCGATTATATGGAAGTAGCCATCGATGATGATATTTTCATCGGTGTGTGCAAACGTCGTTGCTTTCGCTGGAGTATGCAGAATTTCAAAATCAGGGCCAACCTTTGATGATACCTTTTCGATTGTGTTCATCATTGTTTCAATTGAAACGAACTGTGGAAAGCTTTTGGATCCATAGATAGTGTTTACTGGTTTGCGATACTTCACCTGGAGCTCCATAAAATAGTTAACGGCCATGAGATAAGTGGATATGACTTATAAGCCAATTTTGTTATCAATCTTTGCGAACCATTGTTGTATTTCGTTGATCGAATCTACCACTTGATTTAATTTCATCGTAACTTGTGCAGGCTGGGCGTCAGTGCGATGGTTGACGCTTGTTATACGTACGCTCAATTCTACGCTTTGTTGATTTAAGACTTGTAATATTGTGTGTTGGTTTTTATCGAGGGCGTCAATATCAGTGTAGACCTTAACATTAACACCAAAAACTGTGTTAAGGAGGTCTCCAACCAAGTCCCTCTTTTTTCTGCAGCCTGCTATCGTTCGTAACTTTTCCGTTTGTTGAAGGAGCTCCATTTGTTTAATCTGTAGATGGTTCAGAAGGCCATTGCAGTGGGTGTAGTTGGTCAATTCTTTTGTGCGACATATCTTCTATCTGTTTACCTATCGATAGAATATTTTTCTCATCCTGAATCACTTCTGCAATCAAAAAATTTGCCTCAAGTCTTAGTTCGCCACGAATGCTATGCACTATGGCCAGTCTTTCGATATAAAAACCTGATTTTGGCCTGAAGATGTTATAATTATGCTGGTTGGAGCTGTTTTTAGCGTTTAAAGCTTCTGATGGTATCATGACAGACAGGAGTATTGTTGTATTCAGCAGAGCCGTCGCCCACATACATGGTGCAATTCTTGGCCTTTTTACTTTGTTAGGATTGTCTATAGGTGCAATCCGTCTTCTTCCTGCCGTGATTTTCTGCTTCATACAGTTAGATATAGAGGTTTCAGGCGTTAAGCGTTCTTCGCATTTGTCAGGAGATAATTTTGGTTTTGTCAATTCAATATTTGCAGCAGTTTTCTCTACTGGTGTTATTGCTGTTGGATTGCTGGTAGAGTCCTCGGGTATTTCTACCGGTAGTTTACACAAATTGGTGATCGCTGCTTGCTTCAGCATATTTCCATAGTGCCTAACTGTAACTGTTCGTACGATTCCATCTCTGCCTGGTTGCATGCTATGTATTCTCACCAGTGGCCACTTCGTTGGTGGCGTGTCCCTTTCTTTAATGAGAACAAGCTGGCCAATTCTGGGATTTTCGCTTACGCTCGTCCACTTCGTACGTTTTTGCGGATGTTGCAGGCACTCTGTCACCCATCATTTCCAGAATACTTGATGCATGTTAGTTAATATTTTCCAGCGCTGGTGTAGTGTTCTGCACGAGGTATCAGATTCTGGAATAGCCAGGAGAGGTCGTCCAATGAGGAAGTGCCCTGGAGTTTGGGCTTCAAGATCATTTGGGTCGCTTGATATAGGAGTTATTGGAATGGAACTTAAGCATGCTTCAATTTGGCACAGTATTGTTGTAAATTCTTCAAATGTTGGGACAATATTTTGCTCGTCGAAAATGCTCTTAATGTGATTCTTGACCGATTTCACACTTCCCAAAGCCCACCGAAACGAGGTGTGGACACTGGTATGAACTTCCAGGTGATTCCGTCTTTTGGAGTTATTCGTGCTTATTCGCTGCTTAATCTCTTTATTACTTCTTCTAGATCCTTGTCTAGTCGATTACTTGCCCCAACAAAGTTGGTGCCGATGTCGCTAAAGATCTCCAGGCAAAGTCCTTTTGGGCTTGTGAACCGTTTGAATGCTGCTAAGAATGCTTCTGTTGATATGTCGCTCACAAGCTCGAGATGTATGGCTTTTGTTACCCTGCATACAAATAAAGCAATGTATGCATTTACGACCACTGCTCCTCTTCCCTTGGACATTCGTATGGTGAAAGGGCCTGCGTAGTCTACTCCGGAATGGGTGAAAGCTTTTTCTGGTGCTACGTGTATGGCAGGTAAATTGCCCATTAATTGATGATTTTTAGCGGTCGAGTATTTACAACTGATCATGCGTCGATGAATTTCGTACCGAATTACTTTCTAATCATTTATGATCCAGTATCGCATTCTCAAGTAGTTGCGCACCAGTTGTGAGCCTCCATGCATTGTTTTCAAGTGGGCTTGCCTCACAATTAGATATGATGGCACTGGGGTAGCAAAATTGGATGCTTTGTTTCTCTAGGAATGCTTGCATTTCGGAGCCTACCGCCAACTCGCAGAATACCATGGGCATCTAGGAAGGGATTTAGAGTCCTGAGTCTTTGCTTCAACTCCTTGTTACTCCATAGCTTCTTCTGAAAACTGTGTTTTCTGAATCATTATAATGATTTTTTAATGTGCTATGTCGAGTTCCTCTGCTTCCAGACGTCTGGTCTTGCGATTTGATTTTTGTGTCGTACAGTTGCGATGAAACCTGAGACATGCAGTAATCCTGACTAGTCTATTAAAATCGGAGTAACGTTCATAAATGTTGCTTTTGTCTTCCGCTGTTGTTACTGTCGAAATAACTTTGATATCGGTGCAAGGATGTGTTAACCAACTTGGACCATTCCACCACAAATGATGCTTGAGAAGTTGCTTTGGACTGATGCCTCTAAAAGCGCAATCGGCTGGATTATCCTTGGAGCTGATATGCTGCCATTTCCAGGCGCCGCGATCTAATTTCTGAATCTTCGATACCCTACTGGCAATGTAGGTCTCCAGTGAAGTTGGTTTCTTTTTTAGCCACCCCAAGGTAATAGTCGAGATGCACCAAGCGTACACGGCCAAATTATGTATGCACAGTGACTCTATCGTATCGTGCAATAAAGTAGCCAATAGTACGGCTCCATTTAGCTCAAGCTTCGGGAGGGTAACTTTGGTGTTGGTTGGGACGACCTTTGTTTTCGCACAGAGAAGAGTTGTGCTAATGAATCCGCACATGTCAATGCTTGTAATATAAACTACCGCTGCGTAGGCGTATCTTGGGCTGGATTCCAGTGTATACCAAGTGTTTTCAAGGATGGGTCTTCTTTGAACTCGAATAGACCAACTTCTCTTCTATCTTTCGGTATGTGGCTTAAGGCGCAGCCCCCAGTGAAACGGAAAATTTGTGTAAACTTTACAGCCGTCCACCTCAGAAACGTTACGAATATTTGCAAAAATTTTTTTGCAAAAAGTCGGAATGAACCCTTGGCTATCGAATCAACTCATTACATTTTGCAAAAAATTTGTTGTAAAAGTTATTAAATTCAAACAAAATAGCATGTTTTCGTTAAAAAATGTAGTAGATCTCGGAAATTACTTAACGTACCGAATTGATTTAAGCTATGGTAGTTAGATCTAAATTATTCGCAGTGAATTAACTCATCAAAAATTTAAAAAAGTTTTTTGAAAAAAAATTTCTAGAACAAAATGTGTAATTTGCACACACTGAACAAATATCATGCATGCACATTGATTTGTCTCAAATTTCCACATTTTGTTCTAGGAAATTTTTTGCAAAAATCTTTTTTAAATTTTCAATGAGTTAATTCACTGCAAATAATTTAGATCTAACTACCATAGCTTAAATCAACTCGGTACGTTAAGTAGTTTCCGAGATCTACTACATTTTTTAACGAAAACATGATATTTTATTTGAACTTCATAACTTTTGCAACAAACTTTTTGCAAAATGTAATGAGTTGATTCGATAGCCAAAGGTTCATTCCGACTTTTTGCAAAAAAATTTTTGCAAATATTCGTAACGTTTCTGAGGTGGACGGCTGTAAAGTTTACCCAAATTTTCAGTTCCACTGGGGGCTGCGCCTTAATAGCTCTGGTTTGTTGCTAGCCCATTTTTTGAGGTTGAAGTTACCTCTATTTAGTGGAGCTGTCATCTCCTGCTGAAGGCAAATCGCTTCTTGTTTAGTGTGGGCGCCTGTTAACATATCGTCAACATAAAATTGTTCCTTAATATCAACGAAGCAATCGGATAATTCCTTTCTTCATCCTGAGCTAGCTGCATTAATGTTCTGACTGCTAGAAACGTGGCACATGCCATGCCATACGTAACTGTATTGAGTTGATATTCTGCTATCGTACCTTGGGGATGCCTCCTCCAGAGAATCCTTTGGGAGTTTCGGTCATCTTGATGCATTTGAATTTTCCGAAACATTTTTTCGATGTCTGCGGTATAAACGTACGGATATTTTCGCTATCTTAGCAATATCTGGGCCAAGTTTTGCTGAAGCCTTGCTCCAATATGCAACTTATCGTTCAGACTAGGGCCATGGAGTGTCTTCGCAGACGCGTCGAATACTACTCTGATTTTCGTCGTGGTACTGCTCTCCTTGATTACCGCATAATGTGGTAAATAGTAAACATCCTTACTGTCGCCGATGTATGGAGTTACGCATGTCATATGTCCGAGTTTTAGATACTCTTCGAGGAAGGTGTTGTACTCCACAGCTAGCTACTCATCTGTAGAGAGTTTTTTCTCGATTTGCCGGTATCTTAGGAGAGCTCTGGTCCTTGATTCACCCAGAGAGTTTTGTGATTGATCTCCTTGAAAAGGAAGGCGAACTATGTATCTGCCATTATCGTTTCTACTGTAAGCGCTCTGAAAATGATTTTCACACTCCGTGTTGGTATCCCTTTGCTCATTCTGGTTTTGTTCGCCATTAATCTCAAAAAACTTTTCTATTTTTCTGTGAAATTCAGCCATAGACACTAAGGAGGTTATTTTCTTTGTTTCTGAAGGATTTCTACCAGTCTTCCCTGAAAGTATCCAGCCAAATTTTGTTTTTTGGGCCAGTGACGATTTACCTTCTATCAAGAAATCCTCTACTATTTCTTCAAAAACGTTTGCACCAATTATCATGTCGATGGCTCCTGGCAAATGAAATTGAGGATCTGCCAGATTTAATGCCTTCAGATTGCGTGGTAAACTCACAGTTATCCTTCGATCAGAAAGCATCGTTGTTAGCCTGGGCATGATTAAAGCCTCGACTGAAACTTTGAAGTCCGAGGGGAATATGGGTGTTATTGTAATGAATATCCTCTTCCGGACAGTTTTGGCTTAAACTCCTTCAATGCCTGGAACCCCTGCCAAAATGCTATCTGAAGGTATAAATGATGTTTCAGACCCAGGGTCAACTAAAGCTCGCAGTGGAATTTGTTGACCGGAATATGATTCTAATTTTACTATTGCAGTGGCAAGAAGAATGGTGTTTGTTACGCTCGAGGCCTTTGTGTTCATTGTGGCGTTGATGTTGCTGGTGGCAATGTTGGAAGTGACAGTCTTACGATCAGTGGTTGAATAATGCAACATGGTATGGTGTGGCTTCTTGCATTCAAAGCACGTATTTTTGCTCTTGCATTTAAAACTCGATTCGTGTGCTAGGCAGTTCTTGCACAGATTGTTATCAGCACCAAATTGATCGACGCTTAATTTTTTAAGTCCATCGCAGCGGTGAATGGCATGATTGCTTTGATTGGAAAACTTGCATTGGTATGTAACATATATGTTCTACTTGCAGCTCTCTTGTCCGATTAATTAGGTTTCTGTTGCAATGACACGAATGCTTTCTTTTATGTCGTTTGCCAGTGTACTTGTGGGCTTTTCAAACTCGTTGGAGCATGTGCCTCCTCATTAGAAAGTCGTAAACTTGCTTCAAGCTCGACATCTCTCGGGTGTTGTTAACATGTTCTTCGAATATGCGGAGACTGTCTGCGTCTAGCTTTCTCATAGCGATTCTAACCATTATCGGCTCCCAATGTTCTGTGTTATAATCTAGACTTTTTAATGCCGCTAAACAATTACGAAGCGTGGGACACCTGTGCACAACTTTTTCGGTGTCCAGAATGGTATCTGTGTAGGTTGTTACCATCTTTTCGTTGTTCGAGAAGCGCTCTCGCAGTATAGTTAGAGTAGTTTCGTAGTTGGCTGCACTCAGCTGTAAATGCGAGACAGCGCTTCTTGCGTCTCCTCCAGAAACATGATAAGGTACTGCATTTTTTGCGTAGCCCTAATAGTGTTATTATTATGGAGAATGCTTTTGTAAAGCTCAATAAATGTTTTCCACTGCTGGTAGTCACCGTTGAATTTGGGTATCATTATACGAGTATGTGGTAAATTCGAATGATTACGGCCATAGGTTGTAGAGATGTCCATGTAAGGTGGCCAGTTTGATGGCGCTGTGACAGTAGGTGCAGCATAACTTGCTGCTGTCGTGGTAATAGTAGATGCAGGAACATCCCACAATTGGATCATTGGTGATGAAGCCACATTTTGATGCTGCATTACCGCTTGTTGACCTTCAATGAGTAGATCCTTCAGTTCTCTATACAACTTTTCCGTTGTAGCAAATATTTTTTGCTCAAAGTATGGATGGTCATCTTGTAGTGCGCTCATCAGCTTTTCATTACTATTTCGAAACTCGTGCCAGAGTTGTTCGACGTCCTTCAGCTGCTTGAAAAAATATTCTACCGTTTTTCTCGAGCTTGAGCCCTTCTAAAAGTTCCTGGCTGAGTTTTGCAACGCTTCAGTGATGTTTTTTTGTTCTGAAATGATAGCCGCAGTGTCCATCATGTACTCGATGACGTAAAATTATCGTCAGGACTGATACCAAGAATAAGCCACTTCAGCCTTTGTTGGCAGTCCTCGCACAAGCTGGATTCACGAAATACTGAATTATCAAGAACAGCCACACCAACCGCTGTTGAAAAAATTCGGAGTAAATTGCTCGACGGACCAATGGTAAATTGTAATTGTACTCAAGAACGGCCACACCAGCCGTTGTTGATAGTTACTTTTACTTAGTGCAAAACTAACAACGATAAAAAAACGCGTTCACTTTGTTGGCGTACGAAGGAATTGAATTTATTATATTATTATTTACACATGAACTTAAATACAAAATATTTGATGACAAAAATGCTTGCAATATCCGAAGTCAATGTTCATCAAAAGAAAAATGCATTCTATACAATAATACTTTTCGTATGCGAATAATTGAAGTCAATAAAACAAATGAAAATGCATACTATACAAAAACTTTTTTATGCTGTAGTTAATGTGCGTTCAGAGTGCAAACATTTTTTGCTTACAAGCTCAGGTAGACAAATTCGCGGCTGAAAGTGAGTCAATTATATTGATAGGAGGAATGACTGGGTGAATGGACATTGACTATTGTTGTGAACTCTGTTCAATTGTTGAATAGGTGTTTTCTTAATTGTAATATTTAATGTACAGTGGCCACTTTTGTATGGAAAATGTTAGATGTTATTTTTTGTTACTGCATACAATTTTTTGTCACTTTAAACAATGCCATTTTATATGAATGTGACATAGAACACAACTTAGCTGCTTCAGAATCATTCGCATGCTATGACCGTCATTATGTCGGTTTGGGCTAGATATGGCAGAACCTGATGGACGGCAATTAATGCCACCGGTATGAAGATAACTTCGTGATAAATATCTTCTGAACTCCAATTTGTCGAAACTTTTCTCATTAGCCTGGACACGTAAACGCCAGAAGTTAGTAGCAACAGTACATACGCCATTATACTTCCACCTCACAAGCAGCAGCTAGTTTTTTTTTTCAGGTATAAAGTCTTACTCGGCTCTCACAGACTACTCCATGTCTTCTACAGCTTGCAGCAGATATTTTACCGTACGATCTTCCGTATTGCCCCGGTTGCTCTAGAACCTGAGTTTCGAAAATCATTCCGTAAACCACATCTGATTAAAAAGTTGTCGTAGAAAACTATATGCTCTTCTGGAATTAGTAGCATTTTTGGAAGTAATGATTTGTCTACGCAAGCTCCAAATGATAATTTGGTGATTTCGGTAGATTACCATAGTATAAATCAAAACTAACAATATCCATCAGAACTAGCAACTAGCCAGTTTTTGCAGCCGAATTGGATTTGTTTTCCTCTGATGAGTTATTTGGCTGGGTAGTGACTAGAATATTTTATCACAGACTCGTCGATTGAAGCATTTTCGTAAAAACGCCATTTTGACAAAACTTTTGAGTGAAAACATCACAAACTTTGACTTTGAATATTTTATCATTGGAAGTGATAGCCAAGGTATTTTCCAACAAGTTTTTGTTTTTGACTAAAAATTGTTTTCTGGTTAGCCTTTATGTCACTAGAGGCAATCCAAGATCGTCATCATAATTCCAATACTACCCTTTTCTTGGTAGTCTATTAATCAATTATTTTTTTCGAAAATATCCACAGGATTCTTTAGTGTTCCTTAATATAATTTTTACGTACTTGACACGCATTGCTTGGTAGTCTTGAAAGTGCCCAGCGTTAACTCATGCTCTTGCCTTTACTTGGCAGGAGTGCATCTTTATTGTCATCGCATTAAGATGAGTCAGGCAATTATAACGACCTATTATCTCTAAGTCCCTGGCACGTAATTTGATAGTTCTGTCGTTTGCAGGATGTCTTCAATTGTTCTTCGGTGGTCACCTGAGCTGAATCAAATGGGATAATCACTATGCCGTAATCGTTGTCATTTTCTTCCTCCGGTATAATACTGACAGCTTCTTAAAGTCCAAAAAAGTATTTTTTAGTACTCAAAATCGACATTGTAAACATACAAGCTAAAAAGGCCACAGGCATATTAGCTACATAATTGATAATTACATTTTGTGCCCCTTGAACACAAATTGAAATTTATAAAAGATATTAAAACTAGGACTAAAAGAACGAAAACTTGGAAACCTTATTCAAAAGCACTTAGCAAATGTTTAAAACCATCAACTACCACAATTAAGGAATGATCTGAACTAAGCCTCCATGGGTTAAATATAAGCTAATCATAGTTAGCCCTACCTCTTTTTATGAAGTTATTTTTTTTCAATGCAAACCCTGTGAGATCATGTGCAAGTCTTTTGAAGTCCTACTTCCTTTTTATGCAAAAAACTAGCTTCGATAGACAATAAAAACCACCAGAAAGATTTTCTTCTTAATCGAAACTGTTTTTTGACCGTGACCGCTGGGCTACACAAAGCTATGCACAACTGCGTGTTCTTCCAATCTAAAGAGTCGGTTGAACGAAACAGGGAGGAAAGCAAAATATGATGGCTTAAATTGTTGTGGCATGCATATGTCGGGTATGTTTTAACTGCTTTTATTTAAAAACATATGAATTCCAAGTGAGGACATCTTGCCACCAATCTAACTGTCTAGGACCGCTCAAAGTCTTATGAACTCACTGGAGAGATGCTCACATCCGTTGACAAATGGAACTGTGTGGCACATTACGCTCGGGCAGTCCTTAAGATAAAATGGAAAATATATGAGCGCCTGGAGGCGCCCAGGGCGGAGGGATCTCTTTTCTAGAAATCCCTCTCCCTTCCCCTTCTTCCGCTGGAAAAGGGATCTAGCCCGGTGGCGCCTAAATGCGTAGAGAAATGAGGCTTAGCCCGAAGTAATGTGTCAAACGGTTCCAGGCTAGATTCTCAGATTGACAGGGGAGGTGTTTAGTGGGTAGTCCAAGGGTATCCTCCATGGGAGTCCCACACTGCCAGACTCGGCGGGCGTAAATGCCTTCACCTCCCTACCACAAAAAAAAATGCTCGCTCACGGAAAGTCCCGTATTTGTAAAAATGATTGTTCTATACCACATGTGCCCGCTTAAAGAAATTGCAGTCAAATAAATGGGCTTTTTCACACGGGAATGGTAAAAACCCATATCCAAACAGGTTTCGCGCTTACGCCCTTATGTTTACACGTTGCATATTTCAGCCAACCTATTTTTGTATACGATACACGTCTTGCGAGTGAATGTGTCAAAAGGATCATTTGATCGTTAAACGTCGTGCGAACAACATGAAAGCGGAGACAGAGAGATAAGCGATTGAAAATTGATGTTTTAGCCTCGAATTGTGCACGAGGTAACAAAAACTGGAATGAAAAATGTATTTTATGATTGTTAAAGTTTGTCGATTCAAACTTCTATTGGATTTATTAGAACCTACGTGTTTTTCCGCTTTCTGAAAAATATATTCCAAATTTGAATATCCTTTTTAGTCGCATATTTTTCTTGTTGTGTTGTCAACTGGCTTTTATAATGTGATTCTATGAAGATTATGCGTACGGTTAATTTTCTATGGATTTACAATAGGCAATTTAACTTTATTGAAATCTTGATATTCGTCGTGTTTAAAGAAAAGCAATCGTTTCATGACGACTACCTTCTTCACCGAATGTTCAATTCGAAATGATCACCGTCGTTTGTATAAAATTTCCCCCACCAAATTGATCAACAAAATGCGTTTGTGTATGTGCGTTACGCTCGTTCACCCTAAAAAGTTTTGGCGTGTTTTGATCATCAGGTTCCCTCAATGCCTCTCACTCTTCTGGCTCATATAACCTGTTTAACGCCCACTTTTAACGCTGCGTCTGAAAAAGCCCAATAAGCCCATAAATCTTTACAAGTTGGCTAGACAGAACTACGCTCATGTCAGAAAGGTTTCGTTTATTTATTTATTCATTTATGTATTTATTTGCCAAAACAAGGCAGATCATTTCTATGAAAATAATTACAACACTTCATATATACTCGTATATATAAAATAATGATGGCACCCAATCTATGTAAAAAGAATTATTACATTAAGGTAAAAAGAATTATTACATTAAGGTATGTAAAAAGAATTATTACATTAAGGTAACAGGATTCCAGATTAAGCAGGCGTTTTCAAGAATAGGAAGTACCAGTGATTTCTATAACGATTTTGATGCCCAAATATTCTTAAATTCCTTTGCCCTCCTTTTGATAATGCCCAGTATTTTGTAAGCTCTAGAAAGGACTTCATTATAATGAAGATTGAATCGCAGTTTCCTATCTAGGACTACGCCAAGGTCAACAACCCTTTCAACTCTACTCAGAGGTGCGTTAATAATGTGGTAGTCGTAGAGGATACTGTTTTTCCTGGAGAAACTTATTGCCTGGAATTTGTCCAAGTTCAATGACAGCTGGTTTACATTGCACCATTGGAATAAAATATTCAATTTAGACTGGAAAAATAGTGCTTCAGCCTGAGAAGGTATTGCGTGATATAACTTGAGGTCATCAGCATAAAAAAGGTGCTGAATATCTAGTAACAACGATGAAAGATCTGATATGAAGATGTTGAATAGAAGTAGTCCAAGGTGACTACGTTGTATTCACGTTATGCAGAAATATTGAATGATTTAATTCAAAATAATTTTTTTTACATGTGCCACAATTATATTCTTGCTTTAAAAGAAAAACCAGTACTGCTTCATTTGAACCGGCCAACATTTTGTTTCAATATTGCAAAAATCATTGACCAACCGGAACCTTAAATGGATATTTGTTAAACATCTTTCATGAAAATATGGAGAAGATACAGTCAAACGTACAGGGCCTGGTTCGACGGAAAGTCCATATATTTAGTACAGGGTTATCCATTTCGTGGTAGGAAAGTATAACCCTGCCATTTGACATCTGTCAGAATTAAATGTCATCCAAAGCGTGTTTTTTTTAGTTGAAGGTTTGCTATTTAGAAATATGAATCGTTTAATAGTCGAAGAACGCGTTCAAATTTTTAATTTTATTATAAAAATGGTGATTCTGCTGTATCGACATTTAGGGCTTTACGAGCCGATTACCGGCGACATAATCGACCTAAGCAGCAAACAATTTCGAACACAGTGAGAAATTTGAAGAGACTGGATCGGTTATTGATATTGCAAGGCCTGTGCATCATCGCAACATTCGTTCTGCTGAAAATATCACTGTTGTTGCTCAAAGTGTGGAGGAAGACCCGAATTTGTCCATTCCTCGACGTGCTTAACATTTGGGCTTGTCTTGCGGCTCATTGTGGCGGAATTTGCATTTGGATTTGCATCTCCATCCGTACAAACTCCAAATCGCTCAAGAACTTAAGCCTCAAGACCATACAAAACGCAGAATGTATGCGAATTGGGTGATTGAACAACAAGCCATATATAACGATTTTTCGAACAAAATTTTCTTTAGTGATGAGGATCATTTTTCGCTTACGGTTTTCGGTTACGTAAGAAAAGAATTGCCGCATATGGGGCTCTCAAAATCCTCAGGTGATCGCAGAAAGGCCTTTGCATCCGGAAAAAGTGACCGTTTGGTGTGCATTATGGTCTGTGGTGTTATTGGCCCGTATTTTTTGAAAACGATCAAGGAAGAGCCATTACAGCCAATTCTGACCGCTATGGACGGATGTTAACCGATTATTTTTGAAGAGAAATTGAAGATTATGATGTGGAGAACATGTGGTTCCAATAGGACGCCACACAACACACGCTAATCGAGCACTTTTGCAAGAGAAATTTCCAAAACGCGTAATTTCGAGATTGAGTGATGTCAATTGGCCCGCAAGATCCTGCGACCTAACACCTTTGGATTTCTTTTTATGCGGCTATGCAAAAGATCGTGTTTACGCGAATAATCCTCAAAGTCTTGAGCAATTGAAAACCAATATTCGTGAAGTTATGGCCGAGATATTGCTGGAAATGTGCTGAAAAGTCATTGAAAATTATCTCAAAAGGATTGAGGCCTGTAACAGGTCCCGTGGAGGACATTTGAATGATGTTGTGTTTCACGTATAATGGCAAGGTTCAATCTTTACATTGAATAAAGGGGGGGGGGGGGGGCGGGGTGGGAGGTAGACTGCGTGCCTCATCCCGGATGTGAGACCGTGGCTAAATCGAAAGCATGGTGACTTCTATCTGACCCAGCTTTTGAGCGGGCATGGGTGTTTTCAGTCCTGCCTGCACAAGAGTGGTAAGCCAGGGTCCCCCAATTGCCGGTTTTGTCCAGGAGAGGAAGACGATGCCTGCCACATATTTTATGCGTGCAAGAAAAGGGGCAGACGGTGAAGTAGCCTCTACAAGGAGACGGGAGAGCTCACCCCGGATAGAATAGTCTCGGTGATAATTGGATCTGTTGACAAATGGAACCGGGTGGCACATTATGTGCGGGCAGTCCTAAAATATAAAAGGAGCTCCAGCAGCCGGGACGTTGGGGCTAGAGGATCACGTCTAGGAATTCCTCTTCTCCTTTCCCCTCACGCTAGAAGTGAGATTCTCCAGCTTGAAGGTGCCTCACGGCGTAACGGAACAGGTCGAGGCGTTTAGTGGTGGTCCAGCCACTTGCAGGCATGGGAGTTCTACACCCCGTGCATCAATGACATTCACCTCCCAATCACAAAAAAGGAAGGCTGCTTGTTAGCCGAAGGTCCTGGTTCAAATGAATGACAACAAATTTTTTTTCATGTAGATCTTTGGCCGGACTGTAAGCCCATTCAGTACGGATACGTACTGGTTTAACCCATCGTATTTGGGAGACGCACATACGGCCAAACCATTGTACTGATCATATCACCTTCTCGAGTGCAGATATATGCGATCAAGATAATGAGAAACGCTAACTATTTCTAAGAGAAGCGGATATAGTGCAAAAGCAAAAAAAAATAATATGAGTTCAGTTCAATACCCTAAGCGAAAAGAAAATGGCGGCTATTTTAGATGAAAATCCGTTATTTCTGACCAAAATGTAGCTCCGATTTGGACAAAATCAGTACAAACGTTCATTTGACTGTGTAATGAAGCTGAAAATAAAAAATCCAAAGTTGAACCGTCTACACTAAAGGGGCTGCTGGAAGGTCAAAAGCGTGCAAAAGGCGATGTTAATGAAATTTGGGTATTGTAATGACGACAAATGTTAAGGTTATGTTTCATTTTTTTAAAAATGGTGCCTAGTAAAACTTTGAAATATCAGAAGCTTTTAAAAGTCAAAGATTTGATTCAATTTATACATACCTTGATATTTAAACAGAATGGTCAAATTTTAGTAAGCATTGTATGCGCAAGCTTCAAATTTTCGAAGGGTCATATGCATATGCGATTTTTTTTGCCTTTGCACCTACTTGCGGCCATGTTTTCAACGGATGTTGATTACACCTTAAATTATAGATTTAAAAATAAAACATCTTGAATTCTGCAAAAAATTTTGAAAACCAGATGCTAGACAAAAAATTCGAAAATTTAAAACTGGGTGCCAGTTTCAACTAAAATGTGATACTTTTATTATGTCCGAAGTGAAACTCCGATACGAACGAGATTAGGCAAAATGGTTGATGAAACTCTAAGACAGATATCCTTGAAAAGAATACAAAATCAAACGCTTGAATAAACAAGTTGGGTAAACAGATGTAGTGAATAAATGATTTTCATTAAGTCCGTGAAGGACTACAGCGATGTTCTGCTGCCTCGGCAGAGGAAGGTGTTGATTCCTGCCGAGAATGCCCTCGTCCGGAGACGCGTGAATGCGCTGGCAGGCTAGCATTGCGGTGTCGTGGGGCGGGTTCGTTTCTCCGGCACGAGGACTCACTACAAAACATTTCGCATTCACGAATTGCTTGCAGAGTTCGAGAGGACGACCGAAGTCGCAAATCAGTAGATAACCTCCACGAAGGAATTACGACTTGTTGCGAGAACAAGTGCAACCTGACAAGAAAGACTAATTTGGGGTTGACCTCGTCTTTACCCAAATACATTCAGGGCCCACAAATGAAAGAGGGGCAACCGGGTGGTGGTGGAGCCCCTTCATGCCCACCCAACCGGAATAAATCCAATGTTAAATCGTTGAAGTGGCCAGGTATTCCTCTTCTGAGTGGAAAACTCATACAACTTGAATTATATGAACTTTCCCATCAGAAGGGGAGTACCCCGGTGACTAATTTATGTCATAGAATTATACAATGGAATTGCATAACTTTATGCCATAAAAAGGCACTTGGCTTGGGCCACTCAACCCATAAAGTCTCCTGAAACAGAAAAATTTTTAAGTACCCGGTAGCTGGCTCATAGTTTGGGGTGGAAGCCTGCCACCGTACCGGGTCCTATACCCGATTGGAAAAGACCGGAAGGGAAAGACCGATTTTTACCGTTTAATAATTCATTTTTTTTTTTATTTCAACTACTGTAACAATTGTTTGGTTTATAATTAATCGCATGGATGTTATAATGCACATGTGTTGTGTGTAACATTTACTTTAATTCAAGACACCTCCCTCAATATATCTACAAATGTTCATTGATTTAATTTACTTTACTCTAGTAAGCCATCATTTTGCTTTCGTTTCGTTTTGTAATAAACATATTTTTAATAATATATACACAAAGAAATTAAAATGGTACTTACATAGCCTTTTCCGACGACGAGCGCTCGTTGACGAAGCCGGGGTGTAAGTCCTAAAAATGTTTTGTTTAAAAACAAAATTTACAAGTTCATGCAGCGAAAGTAAAGGAGGTTCGAATACAGATCCCATGCAATTGTCTCGAGTTACACGACATTAAAGTTGACCAATACTCTAAACGACTGTTCTCTTCTGACTTATGTTTTTGCTCCTTCACGTCCGATGATACGCGATACGTGCCCTGTGTGGGAAATACTTTCTTTTCCGATTTCTCGACACTTGCAGAATATAATTTGCGATCCAACTTTTCCGTCACTTGAGATTTCAGAGTTCTATTGTATCTTCGAACTGTGACTTTGTCAGTACTACGAATTTCACTGGTTTCGATGTAAACTACGCTCGGAAACACTGATCGCGACAAAAAAAAACGACAAACTCGGCATGAAATCGGGCCCATTACTAGCGGACGAAATTCAAATTGTAAATAATACCGATATTTCACGATTACTAGTTTCAATCAATTCATGTACTTTCGTCTTTCAAATCAGATTTTAAAATAATATATGAATCTCAACAAAACTAATTCACAGAAACAACCATTTGTATTTTTTTTCTCGCTACACTTCTCATAAAATGAACTTCTTTCATTCCCTATCCTACACTTCGTGTTAATTAATTGAATTTAAAGTGTCGTGCTAAACATTCTACTTTAAAAAATAGAAGCTCCTAGCTTGCTTCGAACCTTCTCCTTCATTCGGTCTGTTTGCGTATTCTCTTTCTTCCACCCTTCACACGTCCACTTTCTGATTCCCTACATACTAAACGGTAAACAAAAACTGTATTTTCCCACACAACGTGTTTCGTTCACTGTGTTTATGGAGGACCACTAACACACGCGCGGTCGACGTACATAGCCCATCTACACAATCTCTTTAGGGGAAACACTCCTTTTACTCGATTTTCACACCACCTTATTCAGCGCTTCAATTACCACGACGAATGTGGGCCCGTAAACACAAATTATCACTTGAAAGATCTATTGGGGTACTGATAATAAAGCTGTATCGGAATCTACAATTTCGGGAAGATTCATAACAAACTACGCGGACAATTTCTCACAACAGTCCCACACCCACACACCACTTTGCGTTGCGGAGTGCCTGTTTCTTTCCTCTTGTGCCCAATAACTCGCTAAAATAACGATAAGGACACGACCACGATCTTCCCGTTACGCTAACTCTCATCCTTCCCATTACATCGTTTCATTGCGTTCACCAAAAAGCACAAATTCACAAAGTAGCGCGCCCAAAAATTACGTTTCGGCAGAGCAAAACGGCACAGGTCACTTGGCGTTTTGCAAATTAAAATTAAGGCTCGCAAATATCCACATTAAGAAACACTTGGTGTAAATATCATGAATGCAACCCAAACAAAACGGCGCAAAATCAGTGAAGTAAACACAAAAAAAGCAACAAACAAAATAGTTTTAGTAGGCAGAGAAAACTATTGTCTCCGTAAATTACAAGATGACACCCGCGCGTTTCACCGAGAACGTACCAACTCCCCCCAAATGACTTCCAATACGCTCCGCCGGCAACTCTCTTCTTCCCAGGAGCTTGCTTCAGCATCCACTCACTGAAATTTTGCCGAAACAACATGTATTTGAGGTGGAAGTTGATTGTTTCGGTACGAATTCAGTTGTCTGAACATGATGCTGTTGTTGCTGTAAATGCTGCTGTTGTTGATGTGGTTGTTGGAAGAGTGGCTGTTGAATTAAAATTTGCCGCGTTTAGTTGATAATGTTGGGATCGTTGATTTATTGGCGCCTAATTGTCTTCGTGCAGGGTTGAATTAGGCGTAATTAAGTGGAAGAAAAATCGGAAGAATTAGACAGGCACACGTTAATCACCGACAACCAAAAATTTTTAATTAATATTATGGTGGGAATGGGTAAAATTTGACTAATTTTAAGGGGTTTAAATGATACAATGATTTTATCGTTCATATAATTTAAGGGGTTAACCGTTTCGTTCTAAGCATTTGTATACCGCGTTACACCGCAATTCGTTAAATTATATTCAAAAGATATTGTAATAAAATCACTACACATTAAAATTTTTAAACAGTTTTAGAATTTTGTTTCCCGGGAGTTAAGTACAAAAGAAATTTTCTTGCTTTATTTTTCACGCGAAAAGAAAAAGAGTGAGGGTTGCGATGGGGAAGGTGACTGAATCGTCCCTCCTTGTTAAATTGAGTTTGCGCTGTGTGCCTGTGGCAGCGCTGGCTTTTAGAGCCATACTCCTCAATTACTACACAGACCTACGCTCATGTCAGAAGGGTTTTGTATTCAATTTACAAAATGCAGTCACCAGATCGAATCACATCAAGAAACATGTCAAAGAAGATTTTATTGGAGAAAATATGAAATACGAAGATCATACTATAATTAACAAAGTTGAAAGAATTTCGACTTCTGAGGTTTTTGGTATTGGTATACTCATAAATATCTCCCTTGATAATTATTTCACATGTCCAGCCGCGAGGGAGGAAACACATTTTTCATGTATTTACCCACTGTGCCCCACTAAAGCAAAAACTGGCAGTTTAACAACTGTTTTGAAATGCTCCCATGAAAACTTTTATTTCATACTCATATCGGCTACGTTTGATGAATTATTTTTTTCAGGGGCCACTCTCCTGTACTGTTATCATCGATTCATGGCCAATTTTTTCGAATCCTAGAATGGTTACAAAACCCTTTTACTAGGAGCTCTCTCCCGCCTCCTTGACTTGTTTCACTTATAAGCATTAATTGTAGGTACTGATCTACAGTCATTCATTAAATTGAATCAAGTGTTCAAAGCATGCACCTTAAACGTTGAAGTTGGGAAAAAATAACTCAAAATTATTCAATCTTCGCATTTAAAACAGCCACTTTCTTGTTCTACGATTACTGAGACCACCAGCTCAACCGATTCTCAAAGATATACATGACACCTATCATTCCTGAAATTTTCATGCAAATCCTAGCAAAACTGTAGTGTCTGAGTCGGTAAAAAGCGCGTGTTGTTCCATAGCCATATGTTGCCATAGTAATAAATGCAGCGCATATTGTTCCATAGTAATACGGGAAAATTCAAACCGCTATAACTTCGCTAAATATGATTCAATCTTTATGAAACTTTCAGAATAGATCAATCTTATAAATAGTCATCTGTGTACTGAATTTCATTGAATTTAAGGGCACCGTTAAGATTTTATTCAAGAAAACATATAATCGATAAATCATACTATTACTAACAAAGTTGAGTGAATTGCGACTTCTAACGTATTTTTTGTTGTTGTACTCATCAAGACCTACATTCTTGATTTTTTCAGATTTTTCGGATCACAGGTGTCCAATCGCGAGGGGGGGACACAAATTTTTCGTGTGTTTCCCCTCCCTGTGCGCCCCTCGAAGCTAACTTTGCCAAACGAAGACCTGTTTTGAAAAGTTCTCATCGAGACCTTTCATTTGATACCCATATCGGCTACCTTCAATGACATTTTTTTTCGGGGGGTCACTCTCCTATATGGTGAGACCCCCCTTAAATGCCTTATAAAATTTTTTTATATTTGAACTTTGAAGAGATCACCACTTTACACCTACGTACAAAATTTGATGTTTCTAGCTTAAGTAGTTTCCGAGAAAAACTGCTGTGACACACGGACGGACGGACGGACAGACGGACAGACAGGACGCGATTTTAGGAGGATTTTGTAAAATTATTTTACAAAACCCTAAAAATAGTGGCCCCCTAAAGCTAAAAAAAATAAACAAAATTAGTTATTTAATTAGCAACTAAATCTTTGAAAATATTTTCATGCAGACATTTTAAATGGCTCATTTTGGAAATATTTACGCATCAGAAACTTTGTTTTTAAAAAGAATTTGACTTTCATAGCTGAGACCAATCAAATTATTGCTTCGTTTTTAGGTTTTTGTACTAAAATACAAAACCCTATTGCAATCACGACCTGTGTCTGTCTGTCCGTCCGTCCGTCCGTCTGTGTGTCACAGCACTTTTTCTCCGAAACTATAGAGGCTACAGCCATGAAACTTTGTGGAAAGGTCAGAAGTGGTGACTTCTTGAAAGTTCAAGGGTGGGGAAAATTTTTCAAAGGGTTTAAGGGGGTCTCCCCATATAAGGAGGTGACTCCTCAAAATTTTTTTTCACCATTGGTAGTCGAGTAGGGTGTCATTGGAAAGGTCTCAATGAGATCTTTTCAAAACAAGTCTTAAAATTGCCTTATGAGTACCGTGGGGGGCAGGGGAAGGGGAAATGTACGATCTTTTCGCGTATCCCCCCCTCGCGATTGGACACCTTCCACTCGAAAAATCTGAAAAAAATCATGAATGTAGGCCTTAATGAGTACAACAACCACAAATACATGAGAAGTCGAAATTCACTCAACTTTAAGAGTAATAGTATGACTTATCGATTTTATGTTTTCTTGAATAAAACCCAAACGGTACCCTTAAATTCAATAAAATTTAGCAAACAGGTGATTATTCATAAGATTGATCTTTTCTGAAAGTTTCATAAAGATCGAATAGTATTTAACGAAGTTATAGCGATTTGAATTTTCCTGTATTACTATGGAACAATGTGCCCTGTATTACTATGGAAACATATGGCTATGGAGCCATATGCGCTTTTTACCGACTTAGACACTACAGCTTTGCTAAGATTTGCATGAAAATTTCAGGAATGATAGGTATCATGAAGATGAGTACATACAATTGAAACAAGTTGAAGAGGCAGGAGAGAGCTCCTAGCAAAAGGGCTTGGTAACCATTCTAGGATTCGAAAAAATAGGCCATGAATCGACGATTACAGTACAGAGGAGTGGCCTGAAAAAAATTTCATGAAAGGTAGCCGGTATGAGTATCAAATTTTCAAAATAGTTCTTAAACTGACAGTTTTTGCTTCAGTGGGGGCAGAGGGGGGGAACACATGAAAAATGTGTTTCCTCCCTCGCGAATGGACACCCGTGATCTAAAAAATCTGAAAAAATTATCAAGCGAGATATTTATGGGTATAACTTTAACAAATACCTCAGAAGTCAAAATTCTTTCAACTTTGTATGATCCTCGAACATGACGTGTTTCTTGATTCTATTCGTTGCTGGTTACTGCATTTTGTAAGTTGAGTACAAAACCCTTCTGACATGAGCATAGGTCTGTCTACCCAACTTGTTAATCTTTGTGTGCATACAAGAAATTCGCCTTTTCAGCTGGTGGTGCTAACAGAAATTTTTTATATATGGTCCATTTTGTCGCCCTACAGAAAGCCCCTAGCTGCATGGTCGCAGGATATTTCAACTCAGTTGTGTGATTTCACCCCAGCAGCGTGAGGTGTTAGTAAACCAGATTCAGATAATCATTGCCGCAAGCTTGGCAGGAGTTATCCGTTTGAATCCCTTTACTTTTGGCGTGTTGACCCCTTAACCCTCAACTGGATTTGGGGGTTAAAAAGACCCCAATGGACGTATTTACTGTTGTAATTTTAAAAGTGTTTGACTTACAGTCACGCGCGTCAACTTAATCCCATGAGCATGCTCCAAAAGATACCGGAAGTTCAAAGTTTCAGAAGCTTTTCTTCTATTTATATGTATTCCGTGATTCTTTCTGCTTTAAATCTATTGTGTTTGTCGAGCATGCCAAAGTTGATTAGTGCAATCAAGTTGCTGGCAACGTAATTTATTTCGAGTGGTTCTTCCGACCGACTATATCCCAAAGAATAATCAAAGGAAAAAAGCTACGCATTTAACTAAAATTTTAACATACTCACTCAATCAACCCACATAGCTTCGGGTTGTATCATTGATTGGTTCACTTACTCTTCTTTTAAGTTCTCCTCTCAAAGGAGCTCAATATGTTTGCAGGTATTTGGGTCAGGGTCCATCTTTCACACCCATAGCATAGCGCAGATCTTACCACAGATTTGTGTATTTGAAGCTTTGTTTTTCTGTGCATGCAACTCGTCTTCAAGATCATCAAAACGGTATAAAATATTTTATTTGTGAGCTGTATTCGTCGTTTCCTTTATTCCCGGTTTTCGTTATTTAGGCACCTAAATACACGAATTCGCCCAAATTTTCGAGACAGTATTTGTCACGTGTAATATTTTGTGTATTCGAGTTATTTTTCTTCGACTGCGTCATGAGCTTTGTTTTATTCTCATTGATTTGTAGCCCTACTAGTTTTGCTTTGTTCTCCAGTTTTAGGAAAAGTTCTTTGGCGGTTGTTAACGACCGTGGCAAAATGTTGATGTCATCCGCATAGGCTATTTGTACCATTTGGCTCAACCTGTATAGTAACGTACCTCTAGTATCGACTGGTAGCTTTATTATGAAGTATTCCAGAGCCATATTAGATAGCAATGGGGCCATCCCATCTCCCTACTTTAGTTCGATATTTCTGTCAAACGCTTCAAGCATAATCAATTGGTTCAAGTGCTTTCTTGTGTATTATTTCTATTCTGTCACATCGCTCAACCAGTTGCAACAGGAACTGATCGTTTAATGTAACCTTCTAGAGCATCGATCTACTAGATTACTGTTACGGCTACAAAATAATTTATTTCAAAAAATGTGTTGCGTGACAGATTATTCAATAATTAATTGCATATTCGTTTTCAGATACAATGTAAGATTGCACACTTCATTAATTACATTTTTTTCTCTTTTCAGGTAAGAGCTGAGAAATACTAGTAAGTTTTTGATTAAACTGGGTGTCCCTGAAACGTCCAATAAATAATATTCATATATCAAGAGTAAATTATTAAAGATACTAACAATTTTTATTTTAAATCACTTATTGCATCGCAACCTATGGCCAACTAAATTCATTGTATTTTTGACCATATGGGGTAGGTCATCAGTTTCGCATGTGCTCGTATATTTATTTTCTTTCATCCTTTTTACTCTATGTCCACATATAACGTTTAGATGGCAATAGGTAGACGAATCCTGTTTTCGAAAGACTATTTGGCTTAGCTTCTACTATATTAGGTTTTATAGTTAAAAAGAAAAAATGTTTGTCGTTCGTGGCAAATTATCGACATAACTGATCGATGCACGTCTCGATTTCAATTATCAAGAATGCATATGATAGGATTGGACTGAATTGTCCGTTAACGGGCAGTACAAATACAAAAAGTAACATTTGTTTCTCTTTAGCTCAGAAATAAAGTTTTCGTATACTTTCATATGAAATGTACTCAAATTTTCTATCCTTAAGAGTTACATTGCGTAAGGTTTAAAGGTGGTTTAATCAATCTGTATCTTCAATATTTTAGACTAACGGTACATTTAGATCAATCCATTTTCTTCTTCTTCGTAGCACTGCAGCCCCTCTTGGGCCTTCGCTTCCAGCAAATAGCGCATCCAACTGTCTCGGTCCATTAACCGCGTCCTCCAATTTCGAAATCCGAGCAGCGATCAAATGTCTTCGTCGACCGAGTCAGACGAATTTTCCCTCGGTTTCCCCATTCGCCTCCGGCCTTCAGTTCTCCCAACGAATACCTTTTTGGGTATCCGTTGTTCGTCCATACGATTCATGTATCCAGCCAATTGCAGCTTCCGCAGTCTTATAATCGTTGAGACCTCCGGCTCATCAAAAATTTCATAGCTCATGGTTGTATCCAATTCGCCATTGATCCCCGTCTAGCTTCGCTCCAATTATTCGCCTCAGGACACGTCGCTCAAAGGCGTTCAATATATTTGCGGATGCATGGGGTAGGCTCATAGATATAGAGAGCACTGGATCCGCGACCGGTCGCGAGAGGCGAAGCAATCAGCAACCTTCGCTAAAGTTGTGTGAAGTTGAGGGGTTTAAGTGATATGTTTTTGTTTTTGCTCTTAATTCACTCCGAAACACTTTCATTCTCTGTTTTATCAAAAACTTACGAATTTTCCATTCGCTTTGACACATGTGTTTTCTCGCCATTTTATCGCTTCTACAAATTTCATCAGTTTGACGTTCGAGTTTTCTGTGAGAGAACATTTGTTGTGTTATACTGTTCTACGAATGATAACGAAAGCTCGATCGACTGCACGTGAAATGAATTTTTGTCGGTGTGCGCGGGTGTCAGTGCAGGAAGTGATTCTTTTGAAGAGAGGAAAGAAACACCTGTCTGGAAACAAAGTGGAAGGAGAAGCAGAGAGAATCATATAGTCTCGAGAGCTTAAGTTATTTATAACTTATTTATGTGTTAAATTTGCTTTCCACATGGACGAGTACACAGATTCTCGTTGCTCGTCCATTGATTTATATGTCATTGGCTAGGGTCCATATTTCACACCCATAGTGTGCTATGCTATGGGTGTGAAATATGGTCTTATCACAGATTTGTATACTTGAAGCTTTGTTTTCCTGTGTATGCAGCTGGGTTTCAAGATCGGCAAAACTGAATAAAATTTTTATTTATGAGCTGTATTCTTCGGTGTATTTTGACTCTTTCATTATTGGTTCTCGTTATTTAAGTGCCTAGATACACAAATTCGCTCACATTTGCTATACTGTATTCGCCAAGTGCGATATGTTGTGTATTTGAGGTATTTTTCCTCGACTGCGTCATGAGCTTTATTTTATGGATTTGTAGCCCTACTAGTTTTGCTTTACTCTGGAGAGAGTTTTGCTTTACTCTGGAAGAGTTCTTTGGCGGTTGTTAATGACAGTGATAAAATGTTGATGTCGTCCGCATAGGCTACTACTTGGCTCGACTTGCATAATAATGTACCTCGTGTACCGACAGGTAACTTCCTTATGACGTACTCTAAAGCCAAATTGAATAGCAATGGGGCCAGCCCATCTACCTGTTTTAGTCCGATATTTGTGTCAAAGGCATCGGTGAGTTGGTTATTGATGCGGACTTGGGAGATCGTCGATCGTTGGGTGAAAATGGGTCACGAATTAAATTTTACAATGTTTCTTACATACGTATCTGAAGATGTTATACATATAACAATAGAAACTATTAGAATTAGATGTCTGAAAGTCAAAGAATTAATCGAAACTCGATCATTTATTAGTTGTGCGTCTATTCAATGCCACGAAAACCTAAAGATAAAAGGCTTGCATTAGAAATGCTTCCCGGAACTTTGAATGTAATTCAAGACACAATTATTATTTGTGAGTAGGCTTAAATGTAATGTTTTTGATGTGCCCTCCAGGTGAGCTTGAAGCTGATCCATGGGGGTCAAGGACAGTCAAACAGGGACATAAGGTACCTGTGATTAGAAACAAAATTGATGTTTTAATCATACCAAGTAAAGGATGCGTGCCAAGTTTAAAGCGATTATAATTCTCCTAAAATGACAAGTTCATTAGACTTGTAAATGATTGTCGTCGTTATATATAGCTTTACAATTTTAATCAAGATTTTAAAGCTTTTATTGAATTGATCCACCCAATCACTATGGCATAGACCGAAAAAAAAGTAAGGCCCGACAGCTTTTCAAGAAAAAAAAATAGCCTGCAGATATCAAATAAACAAAATAATTGACTACAACACTGCCAGACAGGCGAAAAATGCTGCGATCATTCCACACCCTTAACAAAGCAAGGCCCGACGGCTTTTCAAAAAAAAAACTATTAATTTTCTAGATAGAGTTCAATATAATAATTGCAGAACTTAGTCTACAACCTACGAAAAAATCGTGTCTTATCAAGCATAATATAGTATATTCAGCTTGTAAATGTCGTGAAACACTTTTTAAAAAAATGTGAACCGAATTCAATTTATTCTGAAAAGGATAAAATGAAATTTATAGAAGCGATGCTAAATCGAAAACCCCCTTTTGCATCATCACCGTGAATGAAATGGGGAAAACTGATTTGGTGACGATTCCATAAAATTCATTTCATTCTTTTTAGTGTATATTGAAGTCAGTTTTCGTCAGTTTTTTGTTCGTCCGTCTATTCGTGCGTCACAGAGAGTTTTCTCAGAAACTATAAAAGCTACAAAGTTCAAACTTCGTGAGAAGGTCAGAAGTGGTGGTCTCTCAAAAGTTTAGGTCTTATCAAATATTTCAAAGTTTAATGAGGATACCGAAGTGACCCTTAAAAATTTTCTTTACATAGGTTGTTGAATTGAGTATCAAATAAAAGACATTGACTAGATCTTTCAAAATCTGAAACAAAAAGTCAGTTTGAGCATTCCGGAGATCCAAACGCAAACAGAAAATATGAAAAACTTGTGTGTCCTTCTCGCGATTGGACACTTTTAGGCTGAAAAGCCTGCAAAAAATCGTGGAGATTGGTTTTATTAGTGCAAAGGCAAGAAACACCTCTGAAATTCAAATTGACTGATCTTTTTTATAATAGTATGATTTGTTAATTTTAATTTTTCCTCTATAAAACCGAAACGCTATCATTCAACTCGGATCGGATCATAATCAAGTCACAATATAATATTCCATTCGAGCTAGTTACTATAGTTTTCTTTGGATTTTCATGAGAATGACAAGAATGGGGTTTGATTTGTTCGATTGCCCGGGCATTCAGAAAAATTATTCAAATTGAAACAAATTGGCAGCTGCTATGTGCTTATAAAAGAAATCCTCGATCTTTCAGGCATATTAGAACGACTCCTTGTAGAAGCGATAGATGTATAATTCAACTCATCGATTCATGTCATTAAAAAAGTTGTTGTTACAAAACCCTTTTGGTAGGAACACTCTCCTACCTAGGTGACTTTTTTTATGTGTGCTCTTTATTTGTTACAATAATTCAGTTCATTGCAATTTGCGTGGTTTCACACTTACGGATATAGGTGGTTTGTCACATAAATTATATTTTAAGCAAGTCTCTACTCTATTCTTTGCTTCACTGGGCTTTATATCCTTCTAAGCACTTTCTGTTCGAATACATCCTCCAAGTCCTTTCGGAATATTTTGTAAGAGTCCAGGTTGCAACAGCATTATGAACCATTTTTACATGCGAAGCTTATTTTCCCTTTGTAAATCTCCGAGCCTGAGAACTGGAAGAACTGATAATTAGTTTAAGCTTGCTGTGCTTATTTATGCTGCCAGATTTTGGCCTTTTCTATACCGTTTCTATCAAAATAGACTCCTAAGTATGGTAAGCTTTCCATATTTTTGAGTTTGTAGTGTTCTAAGGCCGAATTTTGTTTAATTGGGATGTCTTTACTTGTCTGAGTCATAAATTTAGTTTTAATCTCATTGACTTAGAGGTTGATTTATCCGCTTCTGATTCCAAGTGTAAAAAATCTTCCCTGGCTTCTTGAATTGGTCTAGACCTAATTTATGAGTAAGACCAGAGTAAAACACTCTTTATGTGGTAATCCACCCATGGAAGTTAACCAAGTTACTGCTAGTAAAAAGAAAACGTTCCCGAACATTTGATGATCAGAATTCCCAAGGTATCAAGATCATCTCCTAAAATTTTATTCGTGTTTGTGTTTCAATTGAAATGAAAGTAGTCACTTGGGAGTTTTCGAAGTCGCAGATCATGAAAACGGTATCAAAAATGGTCTTTAGTGTACGTGGGGATTAGAGTGACCCGTTGCTTGCTGCTTGAATTTGCTCGAAATTTCTTATCACTAATAACTTTTCGTGGTTTCTGATCGTAAATTTACTAATAATTCAACTAGCTAGTCGTTCAAATAATATAATAAAAACCGTAATAATAATAAATAATAAATTCCTAATATATTTGTGAGATCTTTAGCCTCTTCGTTATGTGTTCCATTGTCTTTCCTTTTCAACCTTACGCAAAGTACTGGTCCTTTTCCCCCTTCCTTGATAAGTGCTAATATTGTAGGTGATCCATCTTTTGCGTCCAATTATCGTCCTATTCGCCTGATTTCTTGTTTTCTCTAATTATTCAACTGGCTTGTTCACAAACTCGTTTTCAACTCATTGCTCTCAGTTATTGCCCTTGATCAGCATGTTTCTTTTTCAAAGTTCTACAGCCACTAACCTAATTGAGACTACTGAAGTAGTGCCAAAACTTGGAATAATCAGCTCCAAGTAGATGTAATCTTTCGGCATCTGTCTAAGGTGTCACTGTCAACCATCATCTGCCTTGCCTGCAATTAGAAGCGATTCAATGTTACGTAATATTTCTTTCCTGTCGTGTTAATTTCAGTGGTGATTTTGCCTCTGTGGTTTCCTTTCCCTGTCTCCTTTATGCAGATAATTTTAAGGTTTTTTGCGCAATTGGGCCTCTTAGCGATTTTAAATTTCTCCAAATAGACTTAGTTGCTCTTGGCAATTGGTGTTCGTTTAACGTACTACAAGTATATCTCAATATTTCCAAATGCCACCAAATGGCCTTTTCCCTAAAATACTCGCTGATAGTCTTCAGATAAACGCTGGGCGCTTGTTCTCTCATAGTTCTTACTTCATGCAAGGATCTTAGAATTACTCCAGATTCAAAGCTTAATTTTAATGTTCGTGTCCTGGACGTGATTTCCAGAGTTACTGAAGTTTCCGGATTCCTTCTTAGACATGTTTACATGTTTAATAATTTCTTCCTTTGTACACCTTTTCATTTGTCTAGTTTGTTCCCTCTTAAAAAACTGCTCTGTTGTGTGTGGTTTTCCCGATGTTCCTATCTAATTTCTTCGGTTCAATCTGCTCAGCGTAAATTTACTCGATTCTCACTCTTCTACTATAATATGCCCTATAAACCATATGAATCCCGTTTCACCTTCCTTTGTCTTCCTTCTGTAGAATCTCGTCTTAATTTTCTAGATCAATGTACCTTGTACCAGCTTTGTCACGAAAAGGCTGCTTTTTGAGTGGGCATGGGTGTTTTCAGTCTTACCTGTACAAGTTTGGTAAATCACGGTAAATCATTGTTGATTTCGCCCAGGAGAGGGAGATGTAGTACATACCAATTGCATTCATGCATATTTTCATCTCTTATGGAAATTATCTATAAATAATTTCATTCAAAATTAATTTAAACACTATTCCCATTATAAGTATTAATCAACACTTCTTAGTTCAAGTATAAGTTCTACTTGTGCATTGCACATGACGTCGACCTGCATTATTATGTGGTTTTTCGTAACTCTTGGGTAGTTTGTCAGCACGAGCCACGAAGTGTTGAATGTCACATGCGGAAACGCAAACATTACAATTGCATTATTTCGCTTTATTGTTCTGAATGTGTCAATGCGATTGAAATTAAGATGTTTGAGTTTTTGGAAGTTTAGCTTCCTTTACTTATGTTCGAGCGAAAAGAGTAACGCCAGAAAAAGCGTACCGAACGAAAAAGCGAACGGAAGTAAAACGAACGCGGTATGCTATATATACGTTTAAATGAGCGAGAGGGGTGAGCCCAGAAAAAACCTACAGAACGAAAAAACACTTCTTCCGCCGCAATACACTTACCACACCACTTTTCGCTGACGCTGTCTCAGCTCCTCCAACGCTGTCTTCGCTTGTCTTCCCTCAACCCTCCAAGAATGATCCACCGCGTTCACTCGTCCCAATGTCGCAACGCCTTCACACCACAAGAAGATTACGCTAAAACAGCAGTGAGGCACTCTGACAGTGTCCGGTGGAAAGTTTAGCTTTTGCAAATGATGATGCAAAGATTAAAAAGTTGTATTTAGATAAATGTAGGAAAAACTTGTACAAAAATTAATTTCTGCGTGAACAATATGTTGGGCTTAATATTATTCCTATCGGAGAGGCAGGCAGTTACCACCAGTGAAAGCAACGCCAACCTTCAAACAAATTAGATCTAAATTAACTGGTACAACTCTTTGGCGTTCTTTAAAATTTTATGAGCTCACCCAGGTAATGCGGCAAAACGACGTCCTATTTTCTAATATTCTAACTAAAATTGGTAATGGAGAAGTATCTGAACAAGATCAATTGCAGCTCATAGAAAACAGATCTTTCACTAAAGAAGAGGCTTAAAAATTATGACCTGAAGGTGTCCGCATATTTTTGAAAATAACAAACCTTTTAGACAATATTTTGAAAAGAAAGAGCCAAAAATAATTAGATATCGTAATTATGACAAAAAATTATTGTACTGAGTATTTTGTCATATTATATGGATCCTAGATTTTTGAATTCGTCACATTAATTCCTGAACTTTTCCTGCGTTTATCTATATGCAACTTTTTAACCTTTGCATAATCATTTGCTAAACTTCCCACCGGATACTCTCAGAGTGCCTCACTGCTGTTTTTCTCTTTAGGATATTGTGGTGGCATTGTTTTGCGTTGCTTCTTTGTTTTGGGAAAATGTTTCGGTTACAAAACAGCAATGCCATTCATATTGAGTTATTTGATCTTTGTTTTGGAAATTGTGTCACACTTTAAACGACTTATTGATTTCAAATTGATTTATTATAGACCATGGAAAAAAGGCCATCGTCGTGTGTAGTTAGATATAATTAGGGTTAAAAAATTATGTAAACAGCCATAAGGAAGTTTGGTATACACACAGTGGAAAATAAAGGCTTGCCTAGCAAACCATAAAGCAGTACATACTTTAAAGGGAACTCGTTTAAAGCCAAATAGAGCTTTGGGAAGAAATTCATATATTTACATCTCGTCGGTGGGAATGCGTGTGCCTCTTCTTATCGCAAATATTTCAGACGTCTTGACTGGCACTAGATTTAATGCCTAATACAATGTGGATCCAAAATAAACGAGACTTTTGTCATAAAGTTTTCTTGGTGGGCCCATCTGTGAATGATATAATGCGTTGGACAGTTACAACCCTCCCTGACTTCCAGTGAAAGTTTGGTAATATTCAGTTCAGTGGAAGCGAAGTTATTGCGTTTAAAGTGACATTATGTTTGCATCATCGGTACAAAAATGAGTTTCGAACAAAGAGCTAATATCAAATTTTGTTTTAAAATCGGGAAAACGTTTACCGAGACATTTGAATTGATGAAAAAAGTTTATGGCGATGATTGTCTATCTCGTGCCAGAGTTCATGAGTGGTTTACACGTTTCAGAGATAGTCGTGAATGGAAGGCCCCAGATGAGCCACCGCCCAAAAAATCGTGTTTAGAGAAGTCAAAAATCAAGTCGATGCTCATTAGTTGTTACGATTCGAAGGTAATCGTCTACAAGGAGTTCGTGCCAATGGGCCAAACCGTCAATACAATTTTCTATCTTGGCGTTTTGAAGCGTTTGTTGCATCGCATTCGTTGAATTTGGCCTGAACACCGCGAAGGAGGAAGCTGGCGCTTATTGCATGATAATCGATCCACTCTTGTGACTGATTTTTTGACTAGAAATCGCATTTTAACCATCAATTACTCACCGTATTTGCCTGATATGGCTCCCTGTGACTTCTACCTATTTGTAAAATTGCATTTGGACATGAAAGGAAAACGCTTTGCATCCGTAGAGGACATCCAAAAGGCTTGTACCGACATCCTGAAGGACATTCCGGTCAATGGCCTCAACACTCTTTTGAAAAGCTTTTGGATCGCGCAAAAGAGTGTATCGAGCACGGAGGAGACTATTTTGAATAAATAAACTCGAATTTATTAGAACAAAGCTCCTGTCGTTTCTATTTTAGCTCAGTTTCGTTTATTTTGGAAAGCGCCTTGTACTTCCATCTTTCCTAAACTTTAAATTATATTCAAGCCTCAAAGTTTTACGATTAATTTCTAAAACCACTTTGAGTATACAAGTATATACGAGTACAAGTATGTGCATTGCTTATTTTACAGGTGCTGCCTTTTGCAGCGTCGTTTATTGAATGAAATGAAACGAACTCCCTCATGCATGGCATGATAACAGATAGAGAATTGAAAATAAACAGGCTCATTTGTCGTGCTTTAAGGGTGGGGTGAATGAATTTTTAACTACACAGGCTAGGTTTGAAAGCTTTGTGGCATGGGGTAGAAAAATGTACTAAGCCATATGAAAATATCGTGCGAGTGTGTGCAAATTGGAAAGCGCTGGTTTGCTGGGTAACGAGTGCACTGATATAGAGCACCGTAAGTTAAAGCAAGGACTTCTGCTTTTTCGACATAACAGTTCAGTCTTACAGCAAAGCCGTGACATTCAACGTGAAAACACTGTCATTAGGTTTTTTCTTCAATTTTTAATTTGTAATTCTCTAATTTCACATCAGAGACGATGCCTGCCACACATTTTTTGCGTGCAAGAAATGGGATACGCTGCAACGGGACCTCTAGTGGGAGACAGGAGAGCTCACCCCGAATAGTATAGTCGTGGTGATGCCTGAATCGGTTGACAATTGGAACCATGTGGCACATTATGCTCGGTGATTAAAGTAACTCACAGCAGCCAAGGACGCTGGGGTTAGGGGATCGCTTATCTATTAATTCATCTTCCTCCTTTCCCTCCCGCTAGAGGAGGGATCCATCAGCTTATGGCGTAGCAAAATGAGACCTGGCCCGAAGTAATATGTCAAACGGTTCCAGGCTAGGTTCTCAGGTTAACAGGGGAGGTGCTTAATGGGTAGTCCAGTCGCTCGCGAGCATAGGAGCCCCAAACTCAGTGTGCAAATGGCATTCCCCTACCAACAACAACAACAACAAAAAAGGCAACCCAGGAAGCTTCATTTTGACTCTAGGAATCTTCAGTTTCACGTTCCCCTGGCCATACTCAGCGGTCGAAATCACATCCTGCAATATCTTACGATCACTGTAGCGCCCAATTTCCCAAAAACCAATTTTTCAGTGGTCCCTCGTATTCACCGCACTAATGCCCCAGTTTCATCTATGGAGACAATTCTGCTAATCGGTCTAAATGACATTGACAGCGCCGTTTTCCCCCCTCGTGTTTCCTTTTCATCCTCTTCTTCGGTTTCTTTGCTACTTGGTTATAAGTCCTCCGTTAGAGGAATTTTTAGTCGACTTTGTGAGTGGCTGTTACCCACTTTCTGAGGTCGGAGGCTGGAACATTCTTCCTAAGCCGAATTTTCTACATTTTCCCAGGACTTGATTCGACTACTTGTTTAATGTGTCTATTCCTGGGGCCTATGCAAGGGTGGCCATTTCAATGGAGTTTATCCAGCTCTATCATGCCTTCTTTAATATGCTTGGACGTATTTTTTAAATATTTTACAAAGAATCTGTAGACATTTTCTCACCGTATCCTCCTCGGCAAGCCAACGCTTTACGAACGGTATTTGGGCTCCCTCCTCAATGCACCCGAAATATCTTTGAGATCCTATTCATTCATTAATATTAGTAAAAGCAACACTACAGCTAAATGGTGGTCGCTTAAGATCGATTAATAATAGATCTATATAAATTCATAATTGTACATGTCACTAAAATCTTTCTATAGTTTTTTATCCTGGAAAGCCGTGAGTATAATGTTTTTTGCAGAAGCCTTTCGAGTCAGTGTCTAAAGAGCGTGGCTTCCTACAAAACCCTTTTGATAAGATCATACTCTGTCTACCCAGCTTGTTCCGATTTGATTTCGATAGCTATGTTTTGTGCTTCATTTTTGTTGCCAATCTTCGAGGTTTCTTCAAATAAACGCCTCCAATTCCTCAAATTCATGGACTATACCATCAGAATACTATTAAGACAGATGGGAAATACGATTTAATGTTGTTCTTGAAAACCCCATTTTCAATATACATACGAGTAGTTGACGAATATGCTTCAGTCGTAGTGAAGTAGTAGATTCATTTCCTACGCTTTGGAGTCCTGTCGTGTTATTGCATTCGGTGCTTAAGCTGCATATTTATTTAGAAAGGCATTCAAATAAGCTGCTACCACATCTTCATTTTTTTCACTGAACAGTTTATTCATTTGCAATCATTATGGAGAAGTCGTTCTATTCAAACAGCTCCAAACTCCGGCTGAACAGCCTGATCCTCAACAGAGAACAAGCTTAAATCTGATTATATCTTATAAATTCATAGAATGAAGACTAACTGATTAAAGTTTATAAAACAATTAAACATCCGTAAACGGATTTAATGAGCCTCCGTGTTTGGACGGGACTAGCGCTAAATCTCCACGAAATATCTGCAAGCGAAATAAACTGAAATTATTAAATGTTCCCAACGATTTATGGGCTAGAGTTGACTTGGTGGCCAACCGGCCGGCTGTCATTGCTGTGAAATTTCCCAAGAGTTTGTGATTAATTTTAATTTTACCAAGCAAAACCACTTTGATTCCATCGCCGTTATTTATTTTACGTTCCCATTTTAATGGCGAAAGACATTTATGCGACAGAGCGTTGTGGGTCTGTCTACCGAATCCAGGCCACAATTTTCTGGTGGAAAATTCGCATTTGATTAAAAATGTTATAGTGTCGTTGGACAATGGAGTTCTTCAAATATGCTAATTCACAATTCCCGCGATGCACATTTTACGTGGTACGAAAAATTACGAATGAGTATCAGCAAAATGGAAATTCTGACTTTGGTGCAATCTTGGCGAAATTATTTGCTGCTACGCTTGAAAACACTAATAACAATTGAATTGGTTTGAAAAGGGACTGAATGAAAGTTTTATTCATGCTCTGCATGCGTTTCCAGAATAGCAAATCTCCACAGCTGGTAGGTATCAATGCTATTTTTGGCCAATATACTCGTACAATGCCACGACGTTAAATTGGAATACCCTCATTAGCATGTGAGCTAACGCCTGGAAGTAGTTACTATGTAACAGTGCATGTTTCCAAGAGCGATGCATTGCGCTTGGAAGGAACTGTATTGACTTTCCATATGCTTAGAAAGGATCTTGGAGATGTATGAAGACATATTACATGGCTGAAACCCTCGAATTAATCGAAGGACTTCATGCCTAGATATTAACCATAATCTTGGAAGACATATTCTACTGTAGCAGCAGCACATTGTCAGTGCAACATTATTGCAGATTGACGACTCTTGGTTAGACGCCATAGATTTAAATGCTATATTGTGTACATGCAAATGAGAACCAACAAGCTTCGCAACTAATTGTTTTGCTATCCTCTGCACTCAGAGTAAATTGTCATATAAGTCCTCTATTACTTCATACTCGAACTAGAACGACAAATATGTGATGAACGTCAAGGGAAGTGAATGCACGTATCTGTATTTAGTCCTCTTACTTGCTAACTTTAAACTAAGCGATAATACAAGTCATTGAATATTTTAACGCATTTACTCCAAAGACTGTTAAGAATACAAGTATTTTTAATTGCTGATAAACATTTTTAGCGCTATTTGTTTTACAATCAATAATGTTTCAATAAAAATTTTCCAGACACGCGACATCGTTTACTTGTAATATGAATACTTCCTAATGGGTTTTAGCTTTGCTGATAATCCTTTTGTCCATAGCAGGGAAAAAGCATCTGACCCCCTAACACAGAGACTTTGTTCTTAGAATAAACAGATATTGTAAAACGAAATTATTTTTACTTCTCATCTGACAACGCCAAATTAAGTGTAACTGTTATCTGCAGCAATGGAGCATGCACCAAAACTGAGAAAATTTCAGAGATCACTGAGTTATTTGTTTTTTAGGGTATTGTAAAATCATTTTACAATAACCTACTAAAATCGCGTCTTGTCTGTCCGTCCGTCTTCCGTGTGTCACACCACTTTTTCTCGCAAACTACATAAGCTAGAAACATAAGATTTGGAAGTAGGTGCGAAGTGACGCCCTCTTCAAAGTTTCACCACGAAAATAAATTTATAATTTCTCTAAGGGGGGTCTCGCCATATAGGGGAGAAAAAAAGTTTTCATCACATGTAGGCAATATGGGTATCAAATGAAAGGTCTTAATGAGAACTTTTCAAAACAGGTCTTAAACTGACATGTTTTTGCTTTGACGGGTGAAGGGGAAATGTACGAAAATTTTGTGACCGGAAAAATCGGATAAAAAGTCAGAGGTGTGACTTTGGGAGCACAAATGCAACAAATACCTTAGAAATCGAAATTCGATCAACTTTGTCAACAATAGTAGATTTTATAAATTTTACATTTTTGCCTATAAAATCAAGATGGGACCCTTAAATTTCACAACACTTACAGTTTAAGTTTTTTTAAAGTAATTGTATGTGCCGAAAATTTCATAATAATTGAACAATAAACAGTTAAGTTACAGCCGATTGAATATTTAACAATTTCAACAACATTAACACGTGATACACGTTTGCAAAGGACCTAGACACTACAAATATGTAGAAATTTTGAAAAAATTTTTAGAAATGTTTTGTAATATTGATGTGTTATCATGAGGTAAATAAAATGGTGGCGAACTTAAAATCATAATAATCATAATAATTTTTATCGAACTGAATTTATAGAATCGGTATATTAGTCAAGTTTTGATATGCAGAATATATTGTTTGATTTACTAATTGTTTTACAATACCCTTCTGGCTTCTCCTACTTCAACTTGTTTGCTACTTTTCTTGCTCGATGCTTCACTCTTCACTGATTTATGTTAAAATTTTTACTTGAAATTTAGGTGTTTAGCAATACGGGCTTAGACAGTTTCACTACTTGTTAATTTGCATTGAGCTTTTGAATTCGATAATCATGTGCTTCATAGGTAGGATATGTATAATCAGAAAGTTTATTAGGACTTTTACATCACTCACATATTTAGAAAACATAACTCAATTTACTGACTATTGCTGAAGGTGTACAAGACTGATATTAACAATTTGTCGCGTTGTGGTCTAGTTGCTAACTCCTAATAATTACTGTCATAATTGCACCTGCTAATTATGAAAATTGATAGCTTCTAATACACTTCGATACTTTGCCTATCAGGTGTGTTTTCGTTGAACTTGTAGTGTTTGAAGGTGTTAACTAGTCTGCAAAGAACATGCAGCGATAGTCTGCTGCGTCAACGAGCTGTAACATGACCGAGCTCGGCTGGATCGGCCTTGCCTGGCGGCGCATATGCGTCCTGACAAATAACTTCTGCAGTGTCGTTTGGTGGGTTCTTTCCGCCAGCGCAAGGACCACGTTACAAAAATTGTTCACGTGCACGTGTTGAACGACCTTAAGATCCAAACGGATCAATGGTATCACGGCACGAGGTCGTGTCCGAAGGTACCGCGACATTCCGTAAAGGAACCTACATACTTGCCTTCTAACGCGTGCGCGACAGGAAGAACGATCTCGTCCTTGACGAGGGAATTTACGGCCAACAAGAGTGGAGCATTCTGCTCGTAGTGGTGCCCCATGCAATCTCCCACACGAATCTAAGATCCCGATAATCTGTACGTGTGTGAAAACCATTCATTCCAAGCATGAGCCTCTGAAACTGGCTCAAAGTACAGGAGCCTGCCACGGACGCGGGTTTCATATCCGTTGAAAGACGAAAAGGGAAGACCGATTTTGATTTTTTTTTTCACTTTTCAAGTAATGTATAGTACATAATGAATACCACTTGATACAAAAAATTTTTTTTTTGCTATTCAATTAATCTTTAATTGTAATATTGTGTAGATGCAGAGTGCTAAATGTGCCATCAAATTTTAGACTATTTTAATGTTTTGAACTTCGCTTTATGTGTTTATAAAAATTATAACAGAGGAAATAATGCCCACTTTTGAGTTCGAAAATTGTTTAGGGGACTAAAGAATTAATAGGGAGTTAGTATTTTGTGTTAGTTTTTCTTTACAATACATAAAGACTAGTAATATCTAAACCACCATTTCAAATCCGATTCTTGGCGTTGAGATTTATTTTTAGGGTATCTCATTCCATGACCGTAATAGAATTCGAGGTGATATGGTCAATATCACGCTCATCCATGTGATTAGTACCTACATGTTTCAATTAGTATGCATAACAGCTGGGCGGGCTGACAGTCCGACCGATCCTGGATTTTGAAGTTATTTAGACAACTATATACTCTCAAGCTAATAGCCTTGATGTTCCACTGAAGAATTAAGAATTAAATCTGGTGTTCCGCAAGGATCAATTTTAGCCCCTTTGCTATTCAACATTTTCATCAATAATCTTCCCCAATGCTTATCCCCTAATTGTCTTCTTTACGCTGATGATTTAAAAATTTATCCTTCCATTAACTCCAGCAAAGACTGCTCATATCTCCAAAATGATCTTGACAATCTCCAAAATTGGTATCAAGGTAATTTATTTCCTCTTAACATTTCTAAATGTTGTCACATGAGATTCACCAACAAAATTCGATCGTTGGATCGCTGCTCGCACTTGTGGACAAATTTAAAGATTTGGGAGTAGTATTTGACCCAGGTTTGAAATTTAACATTCATATTTCATGCATAACCACTAGAGCTTCATGTGTCGCTGGTTTTATTTTACGATCCTCTTGCAAGTGTTCTAGCATTTCAACCAGCGTCCATCTATTCGTACTTCTAGCCCAGTCAATCCTTGAGTATGCCTCCCAAGTATGGTCTCCTCACTATACCAATCTATCGGATGCTGTTGAAACTGTACAGCGTAAATTCACACGTTCTCTATTCTACAAATATAATCTCACTTACAGCTCCTACGATGAGCGCTTACAGATCCTCAACATTCCATCACTCAAAAATAGGCGAGAATTCTTAGACCTGTGTTGCTTATTTAAATTATATCACGGTATTCTTTCATCCAATCTTCGGGAAAGGCTTTATATACGTCCCACCTCAAGAACGCGTTCAACTGAGATATTATTTGTGCCCTTTGCTCGTACCGATATTTATTTTTATTCATTTTTAGTACGCGTATCACGTCGTTACAATGAGCTCCAGCTGGCTCCCCTGCCACATTCCTTAAACGCTTTTAAAAGCATATTGCACAATATTCTCCTTAGCTCCCAATAGTTTATTAGTATTTTATATTCTTGTTTTTTTTCTTATTTCAAATTGCAACATTGTTTATTCGCATGTATTCTATTATATTATATTTCATTACCTATTTTGAAATTGGATTCACGGATCTGTAAAATAATGTAAATAAATAAGAATTAAGAAATCAAATTTGAAAGGAGAATTTCGTAACCTAATTTACTTTTTGTAAGACAAAAACGCTAGTGAATTTACGTTACTTGCAATTTCAACTTTTAAACATGAACAAATTCTTGAAGTAACCCAATAATTTACTTTTCTACTGATGAAATTAAATTTAACTCTCATCTATAATCTACTCCCTTCTTCTTCTTCGTAGCACTACAGCCCCTCTCGGGCCTTCGCTTCAGCGCCTCCAACTGCCTCGGTCCATTGACCGCGTCCTCCAATTTCGAAACCCGACCAACGATGAACTATCTTCGTTGACTGAGTCAGACCAGCGTTTCCTCGGTTTCCCCAACGAATACCTTTTGGGTGTCCGTTGTTCATCCATACGATTCAAGTGTTCAGTCCATTGCAGCTTCCGCAGTCTTACAATCGTTGAGACCTCTGGTTCGTCAAAAATTTCATACAGCTCATGGTTGTATCGAAATCGGCTTCGCTCTAATTATTCGCCTCAGGACCCGTTGCTCAAAGGCGTTCAATATATTTACGGAAGCTTGGGCTAGGGTCCTTGTTTCATACCCATAGCATAACACAGGTGTCATCACAGATTTGTATACGTGGAGCTTTGTTTTCCTATGTATGCAGCTGGTCTTCAAGATCGTCAAAACTGAAAAAAATATTTTATTTGCAAGCTGTATTCTTCGGCGTATTTCGTCTCTTTCATTACCCGTTTTCGTTATTTTGGCGCCTAAATACACAAATTCGCCCACATTTTCGAAACTGTATTCGCCAAGTGGGATATTTTATGTGTTTGAGGCATTATTTACTTTGTTTTATTTTCATTCATTTGTAGCCCTATTAATTTTGCTTCGCTGTTGAGGTTCAGGAAGAGTTCTTCGGCAGTTGTTATTGACCGTGACCAAATGTTGATGTCGTCTGCATAGGCCACTACTTGGCTCGGCTTGTATAGTAATGTACCTCGTGTATCGACAGGTAGCTTCCTTATGACGTACTCCAGAGCCAAATTAAATAGCAATAGGGCCAGCCCATCTGCCTGTTTTAGTCCGATATTTGTGTCAAAGGCATCGGTGAGTTGGTTATTGATGCGGACCTGGGAGGTCATCGACGTCATTGTGATTTCGGTAAGACGAACTAATTTGGCTGGGATGCAAAAGCAAAGCATTATTTGGTACAAAACATTTCGGTCAGTACTGTCGTATGATTGCTTAAAGTCAAGAAATCTACTTCCTACATACAGATAAATGCGATACCTATAAACTACTCCATACAGACACATTCAAACAACATGGTTTTAACACTTATTGTAAATAATATTTCAGTCTACGAATAGCAGTAAAGACAAAGCGGATGAGACTTTCCCTGCCCTTCCATCACCAAAACCAGCTACGACATTTACAAGCATGGCCATTATTCCGAAACCAAAAAAAAGACTATCGAATACTACAGACACACAACCCGAACCACAAACACAAGAACCTAAAGCAGTGCCAATCATTCTTCGAGAGCCCTCAAAATAGTTCCAAACACTTAATATTATGAAAACATCTCATACACAAATTGACAAAAGCACTAACTGAAAACGAAATACAATATCACACCTACATACTTCCGAAGGAAAGACAGGTGAATGTTGTCATCAGAGACCTGTATGGCCTTTCAGTCGAAGAAATCGAGGAAGGCTTACAGTCCCAAGACTTCAACCAAATAGAAGTTAACTGTATTAAAATGAGGGAAGCTCATCCTAGGGTAGTCAAGGTTCTTCTCCCAAAATTTGAAACCAACATCTACAATATTAAATCTGTTTGCCACCTTATGTGCATCGTGGAGGCACAGCGTCCTCGTACGGGCCAGGGTATGTGCCACAATTGCCAAAAATTAGGGGCTTCTTCTAGAAACTGTTATGCAGAGTCTCGATGCGTTAAATGCGATTCGCTTCACCATTTCTTGGACTGTCCAAAGAAAATTTAAGAGAAGCCAAAATGTGCCAAATGTAGCGGAGAACATCTAGCAAGCTACGGGGTATGTCCCAGAAATCCAAAGAACGTAAGATCGTTCGCGCAGGTTGCTGAGGCCCAACGCGCACAACCACCACAAACACAAACAACCACGACAAAGGCACATCCATGCACACAAAATCAACCTCACAATATGGACCAAATGTTTGCCAAAATACAGACACAATTCCAAAACATGATGCAAGATATGATGGCAAACATGACTCAAGCCATGCTAGCTGTATCTCAAAATGTCGTCAACACTAAACACTAATGAGTTTAATGAACCACGTTTCAATTCTGACGAGGAATGCGAATGCCTTGCTTCAGCATAGTGGTAACTTACAACAATTTATATTTGATCATAAATTCGACATCATTATGATTCAAGAAACCTTTTTGAAGCCTGGAAGGCGGTTCCGCATCCTTAACTACATTATGTACAGAAATGACAGAATGACGGGTAGAGGAGGCGGAACGGCCATTCCCGTGAGACGAAACGTGAGTCACAATCACGGAAATACACCCACACTTCAAAACTAGAGGCCACAGCGATCAAGGTGTGAACTGATTTTCTAGAGTTCACTGTGATTTCTGCCTACAATCCTCCAGGAAATAGAAATTTCTTAAATGATCTTACAACACTGCTGCATTTGACGGCGCTATCCCCATTGCAGGAGATCTAAATACCACACACCGCATTTGGGGAGCTGTGAGAAGCAATAAAGCTGGGACCGAGCTCAATACATTCATCACAGCCAACCACTTCAGCCTACATATCTCCAATGAGTCAACACAATACGGATTAAGAAATGGCTTTGCACTGGACATTGAAATATCGCGAGATTTTACGCAAAATGTTCGGTTAAATGTCCACGACGAACTGTCTTCCGACCACAAATCAGTCCTATTCATCGTAGAAAGCAACTTCATTGATGTTCCTATGCAGGAAAAGAAAATTACAAACTGGAAAGAGTTAAAAGTCGCATTGGCCGATGAAACTAATTTTTAATCACCTGAAACGTGCAATGACATCGACAACATCATTTAGAATGTCACAGAAAATTTTACAGGCAAAAGAGGAACATACGGTCATAACTCCGAGAAGGGGAATGAATCCCTATGAACTGCCTCAGAACATCAAACAACTGATCAGGAGGTTTACAGGTGACCCTACGCTACGCATAAATGCTACTCGGATGACAAATGAAATTCGCGTATTCCGAAACGAGCAATGGGAGAGCTTTCTTGCAGAGTCTCGAGCCAGGATGTAGTAGTTTCTGGAGAATATCCAAACGCTTTCGGATGAACAGTAAAATTGTGGTACCGCCTATTCATGATCCGAATGGGATGCAATTCTACGATGCAGGTGAGGTGGAAGCATTTGCTGATTCCCTAGAAATGCAATTCCGTGAAAATTCGGCGGACGAGGAGACCTTTAAAACTGAGGAAAGAATTGAATCTTCTGTCAAAAGACTCTTGATGGATAATATCCAACATGAAGACAGGATTGAACCAACGGATTTTGACGAAATCAAAAACATTATACACTGTGATGAAAAAGAACCTGGAAATCGCAAATGAAACGCCAAATATTTAATTTTTCAACAATATTAATTTTGTTGCCTTCAAACTTATCCCTATCAGATGCAGTACACTTACGCCAATGATTTTTACAGTTATCGAAACACTTTTCATAAGCACTTTTTTGGATAGCCTTCAGCTCCTTCAGCGAGTTTATGACAAACAAGTACCCGGAAATTGCAAATAAAACGCAAAATATAAAAAATCATCAAAATCACACTGAGCCAAACCTACTCGTACTGAATGCGGTGGTTGATCGATGGAATCTATTGCATTTTTGGCTTCAAATTCAATCACAATAAAAAATAATCACAAAATCACAAAAATCGCGAAAATTTAAAATGCTTCAATTCAATATGCCACTGCAGCTCACTCAAATTATTGGCGGCTCCTTCTTGGAAGGCAGAACATTCCGTATCAGAATCGACAAACGACTCTCAAGCCTGAGGCAAATTGATGGTGGAGTTACTCTGGGCTCATCCATCTCACCGGTCCTATACAATATATTTACTGCAGACTTTCCCACTCTGCCTCCAAAAGTAAAACTATCATTCTACGCTGATGCTACCTGTAGGTTTGTCACAGCACGACAAGCAAGTGTTATCACTTCAAGCTTGCAACGATCAATAAACATTTTATTGGAATACTTTCGTAAATGGAAAACTAAGATTAATTCTGATAGAACACAGGCCCTATTAATCACAAGGAAAAGACTACAAACTCCACAGAGACTTATCGTTGACAATGAAACAATAGACTGGGTTGACAACGAAACAATAGACTGGGCTTACATTTGACAGAAGCCTCACATTTAAACACATACGAAATAAACGGGGACACTGTATTGGACTTCTCGCCTCTCTATGCCCACTCATTAAATCCAAAAGACAGCCTTAAAAATCGATTGCTCATATACAAACAAATTATACGACGGACGCTACTATATGGTACTTCTGCTTTCTACCAGACGACAAAAACTAACAAAAAAGCACTCCAGCTCCTCCAAAAAAGAATAACTAGAAAGATCTTAAGAATTCCATGGTACATTAGAAACACTAATACTTGATACAGTTGAAAAATACGTACGTTACAAGGCGCTGAAACTCTTTGAAACAATTGACAACCATACTAATAGTACCCTGGCATTCCTCGGAACTGTACTGAATGGGGATGAATTAAGGTTCCCAAGTAGTACTCACAGATATGAGAGAGTTAAGGTGCTAAATCGTACCAACTCCACAACCAGCCGTAGCCGAGTATGCTTCTTGAATTAGTAGAATCTGGAGCTTCTAGGTATAAGAGCTGAAGCAGAAGAAGCCGATAGTGTAACATACAGGGTTATCCATTTCCAAAACTAAATGTCAATTGAAGGTTTGCCATTTAGAAATATGGATCGTTTAACAGTCGAAGAACGCGTTCAAATTATTAAATGTTATTATAAAAATGGTGATTCTGCTGTATCAACATTTAGGGCTTTACGAGCCGATTACGGTCTACATAATCGACCTACACAGCAAACAATTTCGAACACAGTGAGAAAATTTGAAGAGACTGGATTGGTTATTGATATTGCAAGGCCTATGCATCATCGCAACATTCGTTCTGCTGAAAATATCGCTGTCGTTGCTCAAAGTGTGGAGGAAGACCCGAATTTGTCGATTCCTCGACGTGGTCAACATTTGGGCTTGTCTTATGGCTCATTGTGGCGGATTTTGCATTTGGATTTGCATCTCCATCCGTACAAAATCCAACTCACTCAAGAACTTTAGCCTCAAGACCATACACAACGCAGAATGTATGCGAATTGGGTGATTAAACAACAAGCCATAGATAACGATTTTTCGAACAAAATTTTCTTCAGTGCTGAGGCTCATTTTTCGCTCAGTGGTTACGCAAATAAACAGAATTGCCGCATATGGGGCCCTCAAAATCCTCAGTTGATCGCAGAAAGGCCTTTGCATCCGAAAAAAGTGACCGTTTGGTGTGCATTATGGTCTAGTGGTGTTATTAGCCCGTATTTTTTGAAAACGATCAAGGAAGAGCCATTAGAGTCAATTCTGACCGCTATGGACGGATGTTAACCGATTATTTTTGGAGAGAAATTGAAGATTATGATCTGGAGCATGTGGTTCCAACAGGACGGAGCCACAAGCCACACAACCCAGGCTAATTGAGCACTTTTGCAAGAGAAATTTCCAGGACGCGTAATTTCGAGATTGAGTGATGTCAATTGGCTCGCAAGATCCTGCGACCCAACACCTTTGGATTCCTTTTTATGGGGCTATGCACAAGATCGTGTTTACGCGAACAATCCTCAAAATCTTGAGCAATTGAAAACCAATATTCGTGAAGTTATGGCCGAGATATTGCCGAAGATGTGCCGAAAAGTCATTGAAAATGACCTCAAAAGGATTGAGGCCTGTAAGAGGTCCCGTGAAAGACATTTGAATGATGTTGTGTTTCACGTATAATGGCAAAGTTCAATCTTTATATTGAATAAAAATTTTTGTTTCCGTCTGAATATTTTATGTGTTTTCTTAAGCTTTACTTTCCCAAGCGTAAAATGGATAACCCTATATCTTCTTCAAGAAAGCTGTATTGCCAAGGTTGGTCGTCACCATAAAATTTTTTACCTTGGATAAATATGGATCAAATGCTCGGTATGAATCGAGAAGCTGCTTTGAAGGGTTAAATAGGCTTGTTAATCGCCTATTGAGAAATCGACATGAACTGCATCACTATAATCAAGTGGTCAAAGAATTTATTAACACAGGATTTGCTGAGCCGGTTGAAAATGAACTGCAAGGTTTTCATCCATTTAACCTACCTCATTGTCGAGTCTATCGTCCGCAAAAAGAGACCACGAAAATTCGTGTCTTGTTGTCGGATCTTCTGCAAATATGATTGCGATTTCGTGTAGGCAGCATAGGGCTAGTTGCAAACATAGAGAATACCTTTCTTCAGATTCTGCTTGCGCAGAGAGATAGAGACAGCCACCGATTTTTTTGGTTTGAGTTCAAAGATGATGTTAACGGAGTTGAGCTGCAGCGTATAAAAGTTTACCGCATTACTCGAGTAATGCTTGGAGTAACCTATAGTCTATTTTTATTATTGGCGACAATGTGAATAACGAGATGTCAAAATATCCTGAAACAGTAAAAATTCTGCGAAATTCCTTATATATGGATGATCTTATCGTCAGCGTAAATAGCATTTTGAGCACACAACAAATCTATCGATTCAAAGAAGATTCTAGCGACCAATGTTCGGGAATTGCAAGGAGATAACTACCAGCCTACAAAAGGTTTTAGGGATTCTTTGCCATACTTCTGCTGATGAAATCTATGTTGGCTTAAAATCAGCCAACAAATTCTATTAAGACACCTCCACCGCCGACTAAACGAAGTGTCTTAAAACTATTATCTCAAATATTAAATTATGTCTGATTATTGTCCGCTTAAAGCTTATTTTCAGAAGGCATGGAGCATGGAGCGAAAAGCTAAACTTGACCAACACAATACTCAACGAATGGATTATATACGTGAAAGATATGTCTTCCATGGTGGAAATACGTCTTCCTCGATGCGCTTTTCGAATGGAAAATGCGGCTAGCAAGCTAGCTCATATATTTGCCGACGCTAGCCCGAAAGTATTTGGTGCACTAGCGTTGTTAGAAGCCAATAAGATCAGAGTATTGATGTCCAACTAATGGGTACAAAAAGTCGAATCGGTTTCTAACGCAAATTCTACTAAAGAGCTAAGTGCGGCGCGTATGGAACTCATCGCTTCTTTGGTTGCTTCAAGGCTTGTAATGTGACGCCTACGCCCAGGAATCGAAGTGATTCCGATCCCGAACCCTTGTAACCTGCCAGATGGATATGTCCTCGAAGTGCCAGCGGACTTCATCTGTTGTGCGGATATCGTTATGCAGAAAATATTTTTTTTTTCTGTCCAAATATTTAGATCCGTGGATATAAATATTCGAAATATAGAATTAATCCAACCCCGGCACATTTCGAGGCATAGCCATCTGGAAATGCCCCTCCACCGTGGCCCTCGAGAAAACTATGCCACTGGCGACAACTGGAGAGGTACATTGCCGCATATGACGTGCCATTCCACACACAGTTGTTTTGTCCGATGTGACAACGGGATGATTTTGGCAGCCACATGTAGGCGCTAAACGTCATCGTAAAGTTCTTCGTGATAATATCCAAGGTATTACAAAACCAGCTATACGTCGTTTGGCGCGACGTGGTGGAGTGCAACGTATTTCCGGTTTAATCTATGAAGAAACGCGTGGTGTGCTTAAAGAGTTTTTGGAAAACGTTATTCGTGAGGCAGTGACATTCACCGGAGCATTGCCTCAGGCTGGAGCATGAAGCTCTGTCAAGGTCGGAAAGGAGATCAACAGGCAAATTAGGAAAGAGCGGAAGGCAGTGTGAACTGTATCGGAACCAGTAGGCGTGGATTTGACGAGCAGCTTGGATTCAGTCGATAGGTTATCTCACTCAAGAAAAAGCCAAAGTGGATCGGCATGGAACGGAGTTGACGACATGCAATTGTTCACAGAACTTGACGCCAAAAGTGGGGACTTAATCCGCGAGTGGAATAGTGTCCTGCGAATTCATCGCTCAAGCAAAGACAGTATTAGTTCACAATCACCCGCACGTGCAACTCGCCTGCTCAACAGGTCCCGCGTGCAACAGAGCACGCTCAGCAATACCGGTTCAGATAGTCCTAGATCAATAGATAGTCTTCCCCACAAACATCTCCGTTCATCGCTGACGGGCAAGGATATAGTCAGCTCGTCAGACGATCTCCTGTTTATAGACAAATCTTTTAGGAATGCAATGATTCAAGATGTCCAAAATTTAAGGAAACAGTTGACACGTCTCCGAAGGATTTTACAAGATTCTGAAACTCTCAACCCATTCGAGCAGAGTAATGGGAAATTATTCGCATCTTGTGAATTGGACAGTAGTGGTCAATTGCCCGCTGATGAGAAGGACACAAGTAGTCTGGCTTCTTCAATAGCCGATGATCCTAGACAGGAGTTAGCCGATCTACGAAGACAGGTTGTTTACCTTCAGGTATTTGCACGTCGTTTATTTTATTGTTTATTTTATTCAGAAATAAGTTACTGAATGAAAATAAAACGACCCATTATTCCTCCAATACCGTATTCCCGAAAATAATGCATATCGTAAACAACATTCTTTAGTACATTTACCAACAATAGCAAGTGGTAATTAATTCGATTTGAATCGTACAATTTACGTTTGATTCCATGTTTGGTTTACTTAAGTCTACAAAAAAAAAAAAAAAACCAGCCATGCCGTACTAAAGATGAATTTGTTCTGATAGAAAACTCGCATCTGGCATAAATAAACAAACTGTTGAAGCTATAAAGAAAAATTAATTAGTAAAAATAGATAAGAAAACGCAAACAAACGACTTGGGTAATTTTACACTTTTCTATTTCTATATTCCACCGCTTGTCCATAGTAATGAGTACAGTAAATGATGATAATACAAAATAACTCTTAGCGTAATAACTTTTGTAAGAAAATGCGTTAGCTAAATCGGACGTTAGTTGAACGACATGAATGATGTGGTCCTGATTTCTATCTAGAACATATGATAATTTTTTTTTTGTTTTCACGTCATTCCTACTTTTAAATCTTTGGGTACGCTGAACAGTGTGCTTTATATCGTTAAAAATATTGCAAGAAATGGAGGGATTGCTTTTGTCGCAGAGAATGGAAAATCGAATTTTTTTTGTCTCTCAACCCCCAATTATTCATGATTAGTTCAATCGTTTCCAGTAACATTCCCATTAACTTCAAGCAGCGACGGATTGTGAATCAAATCCTCAATTTTAAAACACTATTTCAATAAAAAAAAAAAAGACATTTCAAAGGCATTAAACATTAAAGTAACTGATAAACAATAATAATAAACTGGCTTGTAAATATTTTGTACTCACCAAATGATTGTTAAAGATCACGCTCACCTATTGTTACACCGCTCCGTATTTATATATATATAATATTCAAAGTTAAACGCCATACAAGGGGAATGAAAAATGGTAAAAGAATTGGAAAATTCCAGATAAAAAGCAATAAAAAAAAACAATGAATCGATTCTCCGTTTTTTTTATACAAAATCACTTGCATCGTTTCCTGATTTGTTATTAATTATTGTATACGTGGATAAGCCATCTTTGCTGCTTCCATTTCGCTTTTTGAATTTGACGCACGATTAGATTCGTCACTAATGCGTACTTGAACCACTTAGAAATATTTAATTTACGAAATTGTTGAGAAAACAAAATTTAAATTATTTAAAACCAAACAAGAACAATAAATATTAAATCCACCTAGAAAAATTAAAAATAAATGTTTAATTTGGCGGTTTATTGTAAAACGAAAAATTTGTTTGTGATCGCAAATTTATATTCAAAAATAATAAAAGGTGAAACATAAATTAAGAAACAAATTGTTAGCGGTTTACCTTATTATGTAATTGTCTTCAAAAATAATTATTATAACTATTATCATTATTAGTAATAATTTATCGCTCGATTCTTGCAAAAACCCTTTAAATACGTATTAAGGAAATTATACTTTATGTTCCGTTTCTTGAAGTAAATAAAAAAAATCCAATGAATTGCTAATTTAACTAACGACTTTCCTTTTCAGTAACTCGTTCTATTTCAGGGGGAACGGAGAGTGTATGGTAGGTATGTCGTCGCGAGGTTAGGGTTTCGCCAAATCCGCTGAAGTCGGTTTCGCGTCGCGCGCGGTACGCGGTACCTTTGTTTGTTTCGCCATTTCTTTAGAGTAGTTTTCTTCGGTTTAAGTTCGAGTAGTATATTTTTCGGTACCGCGTCGGTGAATCGGTAACGCGCCTATGGGATTTTGTAGCGTTTTTGATTTGAGATCTGTGGATAGATCACATCCAGAACTAACGTAATGTAGGTTTCTCGTTCTGGATGAGTAATTGTTGACGCGTTTGAAAAACGGGCAAGTTCAGGTGACTGAAATATTGTGATTGAGCGTAATCCATTCGGAGACCCGCGACCGAAATCCTCTCCGAACTAGCTGGCCGACAAGCAGTCACCGCGTGAATGGATTACGGTGCACGGATTGGTTGACCTGTTGGTACCATCCGTTGGCACTACTCAGACTTAACGTCTAGAACCGATGAGAGGTCGGTTCCGCGTTCGAGCTGAAGGTAGAAAAATCATTACAAATGGCGCCCAACGTGGGGCCAAACAACATCCTAAGGGGGAAAGAACTTCGCGTCTTCTGACGAGTTGGTCCTTTACGGAGGATGTAAGGTACTTTGGTACTCGAGTCCCACTATCAGGAGCAGTGGAATTGTGTGATACACATTAGAGGTCGCTTCACGTGAGTTGTAGCTTCCGCTCTCCTTTGTTTGATTTTGCTTTCGCGACAGAATCCTTCCGATGTGTTGTCCCAGGTTAACCCCTGTAAGGACCTTCTATTTTCTTGATGGAACTGCCAGTCTGATGGGTTTACCTATCAGCATGGACTCTCAAGAAAATAGAAGGCTACCTTGCCTTTATGTCGCGGAAGGATTCTAACTATTTCTTATGCGTGTCAGACGAGTGGTATCGGTTCAACGTTCGGTGGCGTATGCTGGAGTTGCGAAGCCCGGAATGCTTCTACGCGTCGGGAACTTTGACCGCGTACAAAGTCGTTACGGTAGCTCTACCACTTGTCTCGTCGAGTCATTTAACGTAGATTAGAACCGGTTTGTAATGTATGTGGGTATGGGGATAAAATTTGTAATGATTTTTCTACCTTCAGCTCGAACGCGGAACCGACCTCTCATCGGTTCTAGACGTTAAGTCTGAGTAGTGCCAACGGATGGTACCAACAGGTCAACCAATCCGTGCACCGTAATCCATTCACGCGGTGACTGCTTGTCGGCCAGCTAGTTCGGAGAGGATTTCGGTCGCGGGTCTCCGAATGGATTACGCTCAATCACAATATTTCAGTCACCTGAACTTGCCCGTTTTTCAAACGCGTCAACAATTACTCATCCAGAACGAGAAACCTACATTACGTTAGTTCTGGATGTGATCTATCCACAGATCTCAAATCAAAAACGCTACAAAATCCCATAGGCGCGTTACCGATTCACCGACGCGGTACCGAAAAATATACTACTCGAACTTAAACCGAAGAAAACTACTCTAAAGAAATGGCGAAACAAACAAAGGTACCGCGTACCGCGCGCGACGCGAAACCGACTTCAGCGGATTTGGCGAAACCCTAACCTCGCGACGACATACCTACCATACACTCTCCGTTCCCCCTGAAATAGAACGAGTTACTGAAAAGGAAAGTCGTTAGTTAAATTAGCAATTCATTGGAGAGATGCAATTCACACTGGCTCCCGTATCGACTAAGCCTGATACTCGTTTTTGCAGGGGAGGTACTGGCCAAGCACGCGGACCAAATCCGTCATTTCACCTCCTGGTTAAGCACGGCGGACGGAACTCGTCACTCTGTAGTGGGAAAAATTATGACGGATGTCACCTTTAAAGGGGTAACTAAACCTATGGAATTTTTCATCATACCTCAGTTAACCCAGAATCTTTATTTAGGAGTGGATTTCGTTCGAAAATTTAACTTGGCCCCGGCACTATTTTCCAGTTCGACCCTGGAGTCCGTCACCACCGTTCCTGACCAATCTCAACCCACTAACTTACTACGGCATACACTGGATGTAACTCAGCAACTGCGTCTCGACTCGGCTATATCGGCTTTTCCATCGCACGAGAAAGAAGGTCTCGGGCGGACTGCCCTGGTGTTCCACACTATAGATGTGGGGGACGCTAAACCCATAAAACAGAGACATTTCGCCATATCTCCGGCGAAGGAAAAATCGTTATATGCCGAAGTGGATCGAATGCTATCATTAGGCGTAATCGAAGAATCACAGAGCGCGTGGGCTTCCCCAGTCACCTTAGTTGTCAAGCCGAACAAGGTCCGGTTATGCTTAGATGCCAGACGCTTGAACGCCGTCACAGTCAAGGACGCATATCCTCTACCGTTGATCGAAGGCATTTTGAGTCGATTGCCTAAAGCCCATTTCATCACGAGCTTAGACCTCAAGGACGCCTTCTGGCAAATTCCTTTAGACCCCGGTTCAAAGGAGAAAACAGCCTTCACAGTCCCAGGCCGGCCCTTATATCAATTCGTGACCATGCCATTCGGATTGTGTAATGCCCCCCAAACAATGACGCGCCTTATGGATAAGGTGATACCACCTCATTTGCGGCACCAAGTTTTCGTTTACTTGGACGATCTGCTGCTTATAACCGAGACCTTTGACGAACACATCGACCTGCTTCAGGAGGTGGCTCTACACATCCGGAGGGCAAGATTAACCATCAACATAAGGAAGAGCCAGTTCGTGATGACGGAGGTGAAGTATTTAGGTCACATCATTGGGCATGGGCATATCAAGACCGATCCGGAAAAGACTCAAGCGATTGACGTTTTTCCATTACCCAAGACCACCAAACAGTTACGCCGATTCTTAGGCTTATGCGGATGGTACCAGCGTTTTGTACGTGACTATGCCACCATTACCACTCCTTTGACCGACATGCTGCGTAAGGGACGTAAATTCGTCTGGGAAGAGCCCAGCTTTCGAGCCTTTGAAGAGCTAAAGAAGAGTCTGACTACGGCCCCCGTACTGCACAGCCCGGACTTTGACAAACCGTTCTCAATCCATTGTGACGCGAGTCAACATGGGGTGGGAGCAGTCTTAGTCCAGGTTGCACAAGACGGCGAGGAGAGACCTATAGCCTTCATGTCTCACAAGCTGAACCCAGCCCAGCGAAATTACACGGTCTCCGAGCAAGAATGTTTAGCCGCGGTGTTGGCAGTGAAACGCTTCCGAGCCTATGTGGAGGGACACACCTTTGAAGTCGTTACGGATCACGCTTCTCTGAAATGGCTAATGAGCCAGACTGATCTCAACGGCAGATTGGCCAGGTGGGCACTGAAACTCCAGGCATTTGACTTCACAATTCGCCACCGAAAAGGAAGCCAGCATGTAGTCCCCGACACCCTATCCAGAATGTTCGCCCCTGAAGGAGCCGAGTTGGTCCAAGAGGACGACAGCCCCCAATTGATCGATCTGGACCATCCTGCCTTCAAGTCAGCCAGCTACACCCAACTGATTCACACTATCCAGAACAAACAGCCCCAGCTTCCTGAACTGCGGTTGACGGATGGATTTATTTACAAGCGGATGGGACACGCATCCGGAGACCCCATACAAGAAGAAGAACAGTGGAAGTTGTGGGTGCCCGAAGAATTAACCACTGATCTTATCAGGCGGGCTCATGACCACCCATCAAGTGCGCACGGCGGATACGGTCGTACACTTAGGCGGTTGAAAACCTGTTTCTTTTGGCCTAAGATGGCACAACAGATAAAAGCGTACGTAGCCTCCTGTGAGCTATGCAAGTGCACTAAAGCGCCCAACACCATTCTTCGACCACCCATGGGTAAGGTTGAGGTCCCCGAACGCGTGTTCCAGCGCTTGTACATTGATCTTATCGGTCCTTACCCTCGATCTGCTTCTGGTCACACGGGAGCTGTCGTGGTCCTGGACCAGCTCTCCAAATTCCCTATCATAGAACCACTACGTAACATGCACACTGGACCTATAATCAGCTTCTTGGAGAACCGAGTCTTTCACATGTTTGGAGTTCCGGAGAAACTTGTCTCCGACAATGGGGTCCAGTTCACCTCCAGCAAGTTCCGAGACCTAATGTCCAAATACGGCATCATCCACCAACGAACTGCCGTCTATTCACCACAAGCCAACGCATCCGAACGACTGAATCGTACGCTCATAGCGGCCATTCGTGCCTATGTCCACCCGAATCAGAGGGACTGGGATCGCAAATTGTCCGCCATCACTAGTGCGCTGCGCTCGTCGTACCACGCCACGACCGGCATTTCGCCGTATTTTGCAGTGTTCGGCCAGTACATGATCGGTCATGGGAGCGCTTACCGGCTATTGCGGCAGCTGAAATCGCTAGAGGACCCAATCGTGGTTCTAGAACCGCACGAAAGGCTCCAACTTCTGCGAGATCAACTGCGGGAGAAGATTGAAGAAAGTAGACGGATGGGAGAGGAGCGGTACAACTTGCGATCTCATCCTTCTGGCTTTAAGGCCGGCGACGAAATATATCGTCGAAACTTCCGACAGAGCGATGCCACCCGCCATTACAATGCCAAGCTAGACAAGAAATTCGTGAAGTGTCGAGTCATACAAGTCATAAGCCCCACCCGATACCTCATCGCGGACATGACTGGTAGGACCCTGGGAATTTACCACGCAAAAGACCTTAGACGATGAAGTGCAACTAATTCCCACGAGAAACCCCGGCTTATCCCAAATCTCTGCCTAGACGAAGGCCTCCGAATAACACCTGACTTCCTACTATATAGTCACTGTCGAGTCTTCACGAACAGGGTTGTAGCCTATCCTTCGAAACGGATCTTCGACCCGCCACGTCCCTAACCAAGACCTTTTACAAAGGAGACGGGATCGTAATTACTTCGATTTTGGGGGGGGGAATGTGTAATGTGACGCCTACGCCCAGGAATCGAAGTGATTCCGATCCCGAACCCTTGTAACCTGCCAGATGGATATGTCCTCGAAGTGCCAGCGGACTTCATCTGTTGTGCGGATATCGTTATGCAGAAAATATTTTTTTTTTCTGTCCAAATATTTAGATCCGTGGATATAAATATTCGAAATATAGAATTAATCCAACCCCGGCACATTTCGAGGCATAGCCATCTGGAAATGCCCCTCCACCGTGGCCCTCGAGAAAACTATGCCACTGGCGACAACTGGAGAGGTACATTGCCGCATATGACGTGCCATTCCACACACAGTTGTTTTGTCCGATGTGACAACGGGATGATTTTGGCAGCCACATGTAGGCGCTAAACGTCATCGTAAAGTTCTTCGTGATAATATCCAAGGTATTACAAAACCAGCTATACGTCGTTTGGCGCGACGTGGTGGAGTGCAACGTATTTCCGGTTTAATCTATGAAGAAACGCGTGGTGTGCTTAAAGAGTTTTTGGAAAACGTTATTCGTGAGGCAGTGACATTCACCGGAGCATTGCCTCAGGCTGGAGCATGAAGCTCTGTCAAGGTCGGAAAGGAGATCAACAGGCAAATTAGGAAAGAGCGGAAGGCAGTGTGAACTGTATCGGAACCAGTAGGCGTGGATTTGACGAGCAGCTTGGATTCAGTCGATAGGTTATCTCACTCAAGAAAAAGCCAAAGTGGATCGGCATGGAACGGAGTTGACGACATGCAATTGTTCACAGAACTTGACGCCAAAAGTGGGGACTTAATCCGCGAGTGGAATAGTGTCCTGCGAATTCATCGCTCAAGCAAAGACAGTATTAGTTCACAATCACCCGCACGTGCAACTCGCCTGCTCAACAGGTCCCGCGTGCAACAGAGCACGCTCAGCAATACCGGTTCAGATAGTCCTAGATCAATAGATAGTCTTCCCCACAAACATCTCCGTTCATCGCTGACGGGCAAGGATATAGTCAGCTCGTCAGACGATCTCCTGTTTATAGACAAATCTTTTAGGAATGCAATGATTCAAGATGTCCAAAATTTAAGGAAACAGTTGACACGTCTCCGAAGGATTTTACAAGATTCTGAAACTCTCAACCCATTCGAGCAGAGTAATGGGAAATTATTCGCATCTTGTGAATTGGACAGTAGTGGTCAATTGCCCGCTGATGAGAAGGACACAAGTAGTCTGGCTTCTTCAATAGCCGATGATCCTAGACAGGAGTTAGCCGATCTACGAAGACAGGTTGTTTACCTTCAGGTATTTGCACGTCGTTTATTTTATTGTTTATTTTATTCAGAAATAAGTTACTGAATGAAAATAAAACGACCCATTATTCCTCCAATACCGTATTCCCGAAAATAATGCATATCGTAAACAACATTCTTTAGTACATTTACCAACAATAGCAAGTGGTAATTAATTCGATTTGAATCGTACAATTTACGTTTGATTCCATGTTTGGTTTACTTAAGTCTACAAAAAAAAAAAAAAAACCAGCCATGCCGTACTAAAGATGAATTTGTTCTGATAGAAAACTCGCATCTGGCATAAATAAACAAACTGTTGAAGCTATAAAGAAAAATTAATTAGTAAAAATAGATAAGAAAACGCAAACAAACGACTTGGGTAATTTTACACTTTTCTATTTCTATATTCCACCGCTTGTCCATAGTAATGAGTACAGTAAATGATGATAATACAAAATAACTCTTAGCGTAATAACTTTTGTAAGAAAATGCGTTAGCTAAATCGGACGTTAGTTGAACGACATGAATGATGTGGTCCTGATTTCTATCTAGAACATATGATAATTTTTTTTTTGTTTTCACGTCATTCCTACTTTTAAATCTTTGGGTACGCTGAACAGTGTGCTTTATATCGTTAAAAATATTGCAAGAAATGGAGGGATTGCTTTTGTCGCAGAGAATGGAAAATCGAATTTTTTTTGTCTCTCAACCCCCAATTATTCATGATTAGTTCAATCGTTTCCAGTAACATTCCCATTAACTTCAAGCAGCGACGGATTGTGAATCAAATCCTCAATTTTAAAACACTATTTCAATAAAAAAAAAAAAGACATTTCAAAGGCATTAAACATTAAAGTAACTGATAAACAATAATAATAAACTGGCTTGTAAATATTTTGTACTCACCAAATGATTGTTAAAGATCACGCTCACCTATTGTTACACCGCTCCGTATTTATATATATATAATATTCAAAGTTAAACGCCATACAAGGGGAATGAAAAATGGTAAAAGAATTGGAAAATTCCAGATAAAAAGCAATAAAAAAAAACAATGAATCGATTCTCCGTTTTTTTTATACAAAATCACTTGCATCGTTTCCTGATTTGTTATTAATTATTGTATACGTGGATAAGCCATCTTTGCTGCTTCCATTTCGCTTTTTGAATTTGACGCACGATTAGATTCGTCACTAATGCGTACTTGAACCACTTAGAAATATTTAATTTACGAAATTGTTGAGAAAACAAAATTTAAATTATTTAAAACCAAACAAGAACAATAAATATTAAATCCACCTAGAAAAATTAAAAATAAATGTTTAATTTGGCGGTTTATTGTAAAACGAAAAATTTGTTTGTGATCGCAAATTTATATTCAAAAATAATAAAAGGTGAAACATAAATTAAGAAACAAATTGTTAGCGGTTTACCTTATTATGTAATTGTCTTCAAAAATAATTATTATAACTATTATCATTATTAGTAATAATTTATCGCTCGATTCTTGCAAAAACCCTTTAAATACGTATTAAGGAAATTATACTTTATGTTCCGTTTCTTGAAGTAAATAAAAAAAATCCAATGAATTGCTAATTTAACTAACGACTTTCCTTTTCAGTAACTCGTTCTATTTCAGGGGGAACGGAGAGTGTATGGTAGGTATGTCGTCGCGAGGTTAGGGTTTCGCCAAATCCGCTGAAGTCGGTTTCGCGTCGCGCGCGGTACGCGGTACCTTTGTTTGTTTCGCCATTTCTTTAGAGTAGTTTTCTTCGGTTTAAGTTCGAGTAGTATATTTTTCGGTACCGCGTCGGTGAATCGGTAACGCGCCTATGGGATTTTGTAGCGTTTTTGATTTGAGATCTGTGGATAGATCACATCCAGAACTAACGTAATGTAGGTTTCTCGTTCTGGATGAGTAATTGTTGACGCGTTTGAAAAACGGGCAAGTTCAGGTGACTGAAATATTGTGATTGAGCGTAATCCATTCGGAGACCCGCGACCGAAATCCTCTCCGAACTAGCTGGCCGACAAGCAGTCACCGCGTGAATGGATTACGGTGCACGGATTGGTTGACCTGTTGGTACCATCCGTTGGCACTACTCAGACTTAACGTCTAGAACCGATGAGAGGTCGGTTCCGCGTTCGAGCTGAAGGTAGAAAAATCATTACAGGCTTTGCTGTTATATCAAAAAACCAGTGAATGTGAAGTTTGATGAGATATTCCTATGGACCGATTCGAAAATAACTATTGATTGGATGAATAGAGAAGAAAAGAAGTGGCAACCTTTCGTGACGAATCAATTGCAAAAGATGAAAAGGCTGACAAATAAAATCGGCTGGAGACATTGTGGAGGACAAGAAAATCCATCTGATCCACTGACTACCGCAATTACAGTAAACAAATTTTTAAATAATAACCCTTGGTTTCATGGACCTGCTTGCTTACGAGAAATTTCTTTGAGTGGCCGATTTCCCAGATGGAATTACAAAATATAATTATAATATGATCAACTTAATAACGCTATTTCGGAATAAAACGCATCCAGTTTAAGACTGTACGTCTAGGAAACCAATGTGCTGTTATGAGAAATTTAGCTCTTGGAATAGAATCTTGCGAGTTACCTGCTTTGTCATGAGGTTTATTAAATTAAAGTCCACAAATAATCAATACCCGGATGCAAAAGAACTTTTCAATGCAGAAAGATATTGGCCAAGTTTTTATACGATTTCCTTACTTTTCTAACAAATCTGTCTTTTACAGAGAGGCAAGCCTGTTGATCGTGCTTCAAAGTTGTTGACAGTAAACCCCTGTATAGACAACGGCGCTTACACTTACAATCGGCGGATGAATCTCCCGATATTGTACAGCCAATAATACTGCCTAAGTCATCCTGTCTTACGAAATTGCTCGTAATGGAGGTGGATTGACGGACGTTTCATCGAGGTATAAATATCGTTCTCACAAAACTTCGTGAAACATTTTGGATATTGAAAAGTCGACAGTTGGTTGAAAGAATAATCCGTCAATGCCTCTTGTATATGCTGGAAGGATGGACCAACCTTTTGGCTTCACTCCCTCGCGATAGGGTCTGCCTTGCTATGTCCTTCGAGGCTACAGGCGTGGACTTTGCTCGTTCATTATATATATCAGAAATATATATAATGATTTTCACTTGCTCAGCGATAGAGCGATTCATTTAAAAAGCGTGCTTAGTTTATCTATCGATAATTGCCTTTTAGTAATTAAACGCTTCGTAGCAAGAAGAAGAAGCCCTCGCTTCACTTATTCAGACAATATTATGACGTTAAGCTCTCTGGTCTCGAAGAAGTTTTGAAAACGAAAAGTGCCAAGCATTTGTTAGTTTATGGCGAATAAAATGGTACTTCATTGTAGAACGAGCCCCTTGGTGGGGAGGTTTTTGGGAACGGTCAATTCGCGTTGTTAAAGACATTTTGAGATATTAATTGGGCAAGCTTAGTTGAACTATGAACAATTAGAATCATTACTTATTGAAACAGAAGTTGTAGTAAACTCTAATCCATTAACTTACGTTAGTGTCGATCCTCTGGTTATGTTGCCGCTAACTCTTAATTCATTCTTAAAATGCAAACACTTCCCATCGGTTATCAACGAAGGAGATGTTGTTCTTGTCGGTGATCTAGCTGTACTTCCGATCAATTGGAGATTTTCCAGGATTGAAAGAGTTTACTCGGGCCGAGACAATCGAACCCACGCCTGTTTGTTAAGATTAGCTAATGCTTCTACGCTTCGTCGTCAGATACAGACGATCTATCTACTGAAATTATAAGGCAAGCCAGGGGTGGAGGATGTTGAAAAAAAGTCTAACTCTCAACCATAATCTTCTCTCTACATACAGATAAACGCGACAGTTATAAACTACTCCATCGAGAACCATTCAAACAACATTTATTTTAAACACTTATTGTAAATAATATTTCAGTCTTAGAATTGACCGCGCGGGCGAAGAACACCCAATTCGCCATTACGATTTGTTTTTTTCCTATCAAACACATAATTATTAACATCTACAAAATTGTCGACATGTTTCACGATTTCCTGTGGCATCTTCCGAAGATCTGCAGTTGACATAGCCGCACTGCTGAGACTCAATCATGAGGCTTCAAATATGAACGCGACTAGGGGTAGTTATTCACTTTTGGGTTTGAACATGGCGAAAGTGGTTGGGAATCGCAGACAACTCCCTTATGATGGATGAAACGTCCTTGGCGTTTTCGTCATTCAAACGATACAGACATTTTTCGGACATCTCACGCTTATCCAGAAATATGTAGGTTTCTGCTCTAAAGCCTACTGTAAGTATTCCATAAGCCGGAGATTTATGTATCTTTTGTCTCATCAGATTTTCCCGCGCCGTCTTTCTAGGTGGAAACTTCAAACGAGGCTTAATTGAAAAGTGAAATGCAACCTAAAACGCGTGAGAGTAAAGTTATATTCGTATATTTGTTAATTGTCTTGCTAACTTCACGTATGCACCTAGCTTTATCATGGTCAAATTACTAGCTTGACTTGCACCTTATGTCAAGCTCCGCCAAGACACATCTCGTAGAAGGACTGTCGCCTGACAATCAAGCGGGATCTAGTGATATTTCGTGTTCACATACAGCTTCTCCGCTTTCGAGTCAAAGCCTACTGAAGCAGAAGCTAAAAACGGCAGCGTTTAATAGAAACTTTGACTCTACTTTAATTCAAGATTTTATTGTTTTGCTAGATTAAAGTACATAAAGCAGACTTTTTTTGACGATACATACAATCAAAAAACGCACATTCCTGAGAGATCTAGTTTCAAAGTGGGGGTCTTTGTTTTTCTCATCATCATCGACCTCGTAACCCATTTCGGGCCCAGTATGTTTGAAACCCAAGTAGTACCTTATTATCGTCTTCCAAAGTGACAACCTGTGCTACCTGAATTTTCCAACTAGTCTTCAACCCGCAGTTTTGCTGACGAATACCTTCTTAGGTAGATAGGTTTTTGTGATGATCTGAGCCTCACACCCTCAGGGCCCATAGTGACATCACTTTATATTACAACTTGATTTCCTGGTTAAATTTGAAGGCCCGAAAGTCCAAGGGGACCTTCAAGATTTCCCCTGATATCACATTTAGAGGCCTCGTTCAGATCACTGAAGCCTGACGCCTCGAGTGCCTACCATCTTCTCTGGGTAAGAGCTGGACATCTGCACAGCTACCGTTTCCTTTCCCCTGGTTGCCCATAAGCTATGCACATGTCATTCGTTGTAATTCTTAGACACTAGACATGTGCTCCTACGAAATGCATAGGGGTATACTATAGATCTATGCCGGTAGTGCACAAAGTGCTCTTGCTCGGTTGATACGGAAATCTGTTTGCTTCCAACAAGACCCTCCCCATAGGGTTTTTGTTATTACAGAAGTAGGTGAAGTCTTCCATCAAGCTACGCCGAAGTTATCGGGTTCTTGTTAAGGACCTCCATCACAGCCTATATAGCTTTTGCTCAGCATTTCCTCCCTTTCTCGTATGTCCTTAGAATCAGTGAATAACTACCATTATTGATTTTATGGTACAAGACTGCAATACCGTAATTGCTGACTGCCTATCCGAGTATATTGTTATCTTTTTGTTTATTGTTTCCGCCGAGCATGATAGTTTCGCCGCAACTTCAATCGCTATATCCTCCATTTGGAAGTTGCTGCAACAGTCTGGCCGTCTGAAACTCACATTAATCCTCAGCAAAGGTGAGTGTACTACTGCATCATCGCCGGTGTTCATTTTGGAGCCATATGCTTAGACAGTTATTGCCTCAGGTTAATCAACTTAACCTTCCATCCATCTAAATGCAATGGTGATCGAATACTTTCTATCAACTACCTGCGTAACGCTCATATAGTCAGTCCCATTCATCGGCTCAAAAGCGAAGTTTCTATGTTCATAAAGACGGGGTACGTAGGGCTATAAAAGATAATGCAAGCATGGCATTCCGAGAGTCTGAAGAAGTACTATTCAATACTGTTGTTACCCCCAGATATACCTTCGTTTGCACCTTTTTCAGTTATTGCCTGTACTCGTATGTTGCTTTGCTTTGAGCAGCCCACCAGTTCAAAACTCTTTGAACAAGAATTTGTGTAAAGATAGCGGTGTAAATCTAGGGTCGTACGGCCACCTTCTGCCACACATTTTTTTGCAGGCTTAGAAGGCAATCATTGCCATTTTATCTTTCCTCAATTTTACATTTCCATGACAGTTACTGCCTTGCAAAAGTATTGAGGTCCACTCTCTGATAGTTTTCTTCGCTTTTGGTATCCGGAGGCCATCATCTATGGGGCTGATCGTCACATTCTTCATAGCTCCCCCCACTTCAAGGAACGCTGCCAAAATATCCTCCTTGTAATGAGGAGTGTCACTGAAGATGACTCAAAGGGGTCGAAATGCGTCTGCTCACACAGCAAAGCAAAGCCCGACGGCCTGCGAATATCAAATAAACAAAATAATTTACTAATTACATGGATAGTTGTTTCGGCTGACTTTCCTTTGTTATTATATGCGTGTTGTGTTTTGTATAGGTGTCTTCGGTCGATAGTCTCTCTTCTTTCCAAAACTTCCAACACAAAAGAGGTTAGCTAATTACACGGTAGGCATTGGGACTTGTAGGAATACTCTATCTAGCCTTTGGTATAAATACAATTCGGGATTCTCTCCAACTTTGTGGTGTGAAGCTGTCTGAAGAAACCCTTGAAAATCAACGGACAGCAGAAAATAACAAGATCTATTGCTTTTTGCAGCATGGCTAGTATGATTCCATCCGGCCCTGATGACTTGTGTGCTTCGAAGCCCATGAACAATTCCGCCCCACAATCTCCCACTCAGGAATATTGGCAATGTTGTTAAAGTCTACCTGAGTGCTTCCCCAAACACAATTTAGCACTTAAACCGTTCTTTTGCATCAACCCAGTATAAACGGTCTCAACAGCTGAGCATTTGAAGCCTCCGAACCACCTCCACCAAAAACGGTGGAAGATTCGCCCATGTTGGCGTTCGTGTACTTAATCATTTCTTCCAGGATTCTTCCGCGTACATTATTCCACTTGTCCGCCATCATTCTTCCATAAGGGTTGCTTTGGTCCACAAAGCTACTAGAAAATGCCTTTTCAAGTTATCTGCTGCCGGTTTCTGTCAAGTAACCGCAGTAATCACCTATTTTTGAGTTGTCAGTGCATTCTGTAACTCCTTTGGCGATCTTTGACATTTTGCCGCCAGTATTTAAAATACTTTTGCCTTAATTCTGGTATAAAATTTCTAGCGAAAGTTTTCCATGCTAGATCCTGTGTCTCCTTCGTGGTCTGGTTTATGTTGCCAAGACTGAATGACTGCTCGTGGGCTCAGTCTAGTAGGCCTACTTCTGGAGACATATCTTTATAGCAGTACGACTTCAGAGCAGGGGGCTTCACTAATTAGCATTTCTCGGTATTTAACTTCCCGTTATTGGGGAACCAGTAAACCCAATGTGCGAGTCCGAGAACATTTACTACTATTTAATCGTGGAGTTTAGGATGAGGAATCATAGAACCTGTGGATTGGGGAAACAAGGGGTTTCGTCCTCCTTACTCAAACGGGCTTAGGACCGTCTAGAGCAGAGACGAGTCGAAGGTATCAACGATTGTAAATCTGCGGAAGCTGCAATGGGCTCGCTACATTAATCGTATGAACGAACAACGGATCTTTAAAAAGGTAGTCGTTGGGAGATCTGAAGGGCGGAGACCAGTGGGGAAACTGATTAAACGCGAGTCTGGCTCGGTCGACGAAGACCGCAACCCTTGCATAAAATTTCATCCTTCTTAGGGCATTTTGAAGTCGGTTTTTTTTTCTAAATGTTTTTTTTTCAGCAAAAAGTTATCCCTGCAAACGTCGACGGGTTGTGGTAGCGGTCATAGTATACTCCATAGTATACTCAAATAGTAGCCACACCTTTCATTTACCCTGTGTTGCACACTTTTTGAATTTTCCCAGGGGCATTAAAGCTGATCCATTTTTGGCGCGCTCAAGAAACAAAGCAAAATGCAGATAAAATTTCCGACGCACGTGTTCTTTTACGCATTTCAGAACATAGGAGTGCTGCCAGATCCTAATAAAAAACTAAAAGATTGCATGGAACGAATTTGTTTTTCTGCAATGTTATTGATTTTTTAGCTCTGGTAGCCCTGAAATCTCTCATCGAAGCATATGTTTATATTCGCGCTATTCCTCGCATCAGCGTTTACCATCTACCTGCTACCGAAGATTTATGGCTTGCTGTTCGGCTTGTGTTCGGATTTTTCCGGAGGGTTGATGGAGTGTGGTTACTATTTGAGTATACTATGGTAGGTAGCATAGTATACTCAACTAGTAACCACACTCCATCAACCCTCCGGAAAAATCCGAACAGCGAGCCATAAATCTTCGGTAGCAGGTAGCTAGATAAATGCTGACGCGAGGATTGGCGCGAATATAAACATATGCTTCGATGAGAGATTTCAGGATTACCATATCTCAAAAAATCAATAACTTTGCAGAAAAACAAATTCGTTCCATGCAATCTTTTAGTTTTTTATTAGGATCTGGCAGCACTCCTATGTTCTGAAATACGTAAAAGAACACGTGCGTCGGAAATTTTATTTGCATTTTGCTTTGTTTCTTGAGCGCGCCGAAAATGGATCAGCTGTAATGCCCCGGATCAGCTGTAATGCCCCTGGGAAAATTCAAAAAGTGTGCAACACAGGGTAAATGAAAGGTGTGGCTGTAATGCCCCGGATCAGCTGACGTGCCCCTGGGAAAATGCAAAAAGTGTGCAACCCAGGGTAAATGAAAGGTGTGGGTACTAGTCGAGTATACTATGGTAGCGGTGCAATTTGATTTCAGGGGAAAGAATTTTGTACCTACGCGTCGGGTTTAATTAGTGGTTTCCCTTGTGCTAGTGGTTTCCCTGAGTGTAGAGGAGATCTTTCTGCAGTAGTGTTTTACATATACTATATGTAGGTGGTATATTTACGCAGGTGAAAACTCCGGCTTGAGCTGAGCTCGTTCGGAAGCTCAAGGAAAAATTACTGGTGGACGAGGTACGCCCACACCCGTCTACGACGAAGCAACCGGGACCCCGGGCCTCCAACCCGAATCAGCTTGGTTAAGGACGATGATTAGAATTCTGGTCTCTAATAGTGTAAGCTGAAAAATCTGGAAAAAATCATGGGTTTAGTTCTTAACAAGTACAGTAACAACAAATATCTTTCATAATTTGCTTAAATTTGTTAATTTTGAAACCAAGTGGCGGTGTAGTAAAAATGGGTTTGCTTTGCGAGTTATTTGATATACATTTCGTCGAAGTGCTTCATGAGTTTATTTGTTTGTTGTATTTCATATGATGAGTACAAAACCCTTCTGACACACTCCATTCTATTCAACTTGCTATGCTTAAAGTCCAAACCGATGGAGGTTGTCCACGCAATTAATAAAATGAAATCCAAATCCATGATTCAAACATAGAAAGACACAGCCCCTCGACAAAATCTAAGCTTGCAAGGCAGCTATCTTTCCTAGAGTCCAAGGCCCGTCGTAGGGCTGCGTAATGGGTGATAATGATATCACTTGATTTAATCTCCTAGTCGACTTATGTTTGGAAGCCTTTATGCTAGTTAAGTTCACCTGATTTCGCAATGTTTTCGTACAGCTGTACTTGAAAGTTTCCTTAATCGAAATTCACTTTTCAAAGATCCTCTAAACAGCATCTAACTTTATGGCTATGAAGAAAAGAATAGCTCCTGAACTTGGTAGTCTTGAACAACGTAAATGTGGTTATATCTAGGATATTTTCATCAAAAGAATTGATTAGTTCATCGCAAATATTATAAATGCAAAGTATTTATTCTTTACTTGATGCCAACATAAAAGCATATTATACGAGTATTACATCGAAATTGGCGTTGCGTTCAAAGTGAAATGTTGTTTGATTTGCTGAAATTGTTTTCCGCATTACATAGGTTTCACTTCATATTCGATTTAATAATCGTATTATGAATAAACATTAGTATTCCTCCTTCGCTTCCAATACGCCAATGACCCGGCAAGAGTCATTCACTTTAAACCCTTTCGCACTCTATTGATTTCTCCCATACGAAATCGCTTCGTGTCTTAGCGCTCCAGAAATTCACTATGATGACAATAATTTCCAATTTGCATATCGCTCTGATTTCTGCGGTTGAAAGGAAAGTAAGAAATGAAAATGACAACGGCGTCGTCGTATTAACTGGCAAATATGGTCTTTACACGTACCCGAACCAGATAGTCTTGGGAGTGACTGCAGAGGTGATGTCATGATGTCGTTAACCCATGGATCCTAGGAATAATTAATAGTCGCTATCAACTTCTACCTGCTTCTTGTGCTGCTCGAAATGTTAATCCCCACGTTTAAATTTCATCGAAATTTCGTAAACAATGCACGTCTTACGCGAAGGGAAGAAGTCTACCTGACGACAGCATGGCATTAGTTGTATGACAAATAACAAATAAGAGGTTATTGTTCACCTGAGACACAGTGCTTGGGGTTTCGAGTCTTTCGTGGACTATTAAGCAAATAAATTGTTCATATGAACATACTTTCACATAGATTACGGATGGAATCTGGTGTCAACTGATACAAATTACTGTTTGCGGTATTTCAACTTCTTGCACGGCTGGCGTTTATGGTGTATGAAGAATTTAAGTCCGTAAGGATGGGTTCATAGTTAGATACATCGATTTAATACATTTAGAAGCTTTCTTCCACTTTTCAGTTGATTAAAGTTGGAAAAACTTTAATTATAGCAACCCTGTATTAGCATTGATATGAGAATAAATTCAAAAAGCGTCAGTTTGGCAATAAATTTACTCTGGCTTACAGTTTTTGGCGTTTCCTAATTATCTTCTTCATAATGGCATCCGAAGAAGCTTTTGCGGCGTTCTCAAAGTTTGGTAATACTAAATCTGATGGAAAAAGCATCGCTCTCAGCCAAATTGACAAGTGGTTTAAGCAAGCTGGAGTTATTAATAAAAATTTAACGACGACAGACACTGCGATCGCATTCAATAAGTTCAAAAGCAAAACAATCAATTTCGATAATTTCCAGGAGTTCGTCCGTGATTTATGCAACCAAAAAAATCTTAAGCCTGAAGATGTGCTGCAGAAATTAGGGAACGTCCTTCCTGGAACGACAAACGCGACACAATTCGCTCAATCAGCCGCAGTAGATAGACTGACTGATGTCAGAGGGTACACTGGAGCTCACAAAGAACGATTCGATGAATCCGGTAGGGGGCGTGGAATCGAAGGCAGAGCGGATGTCCATGATAATGCAGGATATGTGAGTGGATATAAGAACAAAGATACCTATGATAAGCCTAAATAAAGAAAAGAGATCTAAATTTTATGTTTGAATTGAAAATAAAGGCTTTGAAACTCTAATTTTGCACATTGAAAAGCATTTTTCATTCAATCTAAAGAAAAACAATTTCAACAGTTTCAGAAGAACAAGGAAACTTAAGATGCGCTGGTTTCTATTTCACGATTCATTAATGTGGGAATGTCGGATCTGTGATTGAGTGCTAGACTAATAGAAAGATATTCCTTCGCAAACTAAGAGTATTAAACGGCTTTGATTTTAATTGTCGCCAACGCGGTCGCTAGTCGCGTTTGCTGATGATCTGCTGGTGTTTTCAAAAATTAAATTAATTTTTTAAAGTGTCAGAAGTAAATTTTTATTACAGGAAGCATATATCGTCGAAGTAATCGATTCAACCAATTAATATCTGATATATACACTTCGATACGTAACTTGACGTCTAGGATAAGAAGATAAAATATCCTTCTAATTTGAGTTCACGAGACCAACGATTTCAATAGAGGTACTCATTTGCTAGATTCGTTGAAGCTGATCGAGTTGAGACGGGGCAATCTAGGTATTGGTGGCTGAATGACAATGTCTAAATTATTCGTGTTTTTCTTTCAGTTTTGGTGTTCTTCGTTATTTAGTTTTTGAGTTTCAGCTCATTATTGCTACATTTAGTGTTGTTGTTTATTTTTGTTAAAAATTAGGTATAGGTTAGGTATATGTAATGTTTACTATATTCCGTTAGAGATAAGATTAAACACTTAGGTTAGGAACATTGTTATTGATTTTTTAGTATAAGATAAAGTTTTTGATTGTATTTTATTAGAAATAAGTTACAACATATTAGGTGTAGGATCAAAGTTTCACTGTTGTGTCTTAATTATAAATAATTTTAGGATAGCGTTGGTTGGTTTTTGCTCCTTTTTCCAATTAAATTTTAAAAATATGTAATAATCGTAATTAATTGAATTCGCTATAGTTTTTTTGATGAAATGAGTTAATGATAACGTATAAATTTAGAGAGCCATTTGGGCCATTAAGTTTTTTGATTGTTATTGTTTGGAATTTGCTTTATATTCTTTTAAAATTTATATCGATTAGTATGAAATAAAGCGCTTTTGACTTTGACTTATGCAAAAATTCCTAATAGCAACCTCAGCCAAATGTCGGAGACCTACATTTGGAATATCATCAGTACCACATGATTTTTGTTGTTTATCCTGCGAAATCTGAAACACAGGTCTTCATAGCTGACAAAATAATCAATAAGATTCAAGCTCGGTATGAGGTCAGATGTTAATGTTTCATTGAAATGAAGAATTGATTGGCCGTTCAGGCTTGATTTGAAGTCGGAAACTTTTGCTTCAACGACCTCTGAAAAAATTTCGCTCCCTCTCTCAGGGTTTGGTAGATGAACCAATTCAAAATGTGTTCCAATCAGGGCAAGTTTATCCAATCCTTCACAAATAATCCTGTTTCCATTTCTATCCGGAGTCGTACTATCAATTTCGATACCAGCCCTATCGAGAAGATTTATCTCATCACTAGTGACTTCAAGATTCGATACCTTCACTCGAGACTTCTTGCGGAATATGCTATTCACTTTCGCAAACACGCCATCTGGGTCCTGTGGGCTAATACCCCTCAATTTTTCCGCCCATTGATTGCTGACCTCACTCCTGAAGTATGACCGGATTAAGTTCCGGACATTCTTCAGATGTAATTTCAACAAAGCCAACGAGGGATGGTTGTAATCCAAAAATCGTCGATAAATATTGTTGACGCGTGTGAGAAGAAGGCTTTTCAATCTTTTCAACCTTGCGATGGTTGGTGTTTCATATCCTTCCATATTGTTTCGAAGTTTAATCTTGGGAACTACTTTCTCAATCGTTTCCAACGTCAGCTTCTCTAACTTCGACAAATAGACATCTATTTCATCGTTAGTTAGATTCCTGTCATTCGGAACCATTGAGCAAGAGTTGCCACCATCAAAAGGGGGACATTGCTTCTGGTACTCCCGATTAAACTTCTTTTGAAACTTTCCCCAGTCTGTTTTTTTGAAGTTCAACCGATGATTTTCGTGTTGAACTGGAATGAGGAAGAAATCACCCCTTTGATGATTGATTTCCATTACGATTGCGTTATGGTCGCTATCATAAGGAAGCACCTGCAGTTTCCGTTGAGGACTATTAAAGTTGAATTCGAGTCTTGCGTCAGCAATGCAAAGGTCCAAATATGAATTTGTCCTAGGGTATGTTGGGAACTCCGACCCATAAAGATTGCACCTGTATTCAATTTGGTTCTCTGTTATCCATGATTTCAGGAATACACCTCTTGGATTATTGGTGGCGTTCAGCCATGATGTATGCTTGGCGTTCAGCTCACCAGCAAGAATATAATAGTTATGCAGCCTGTTCAATTCGAGTATTTCAAACAAGGAATTGAGTTCCTCCTTGAGCTTGAGAACAGTTCCACCAGTTGCATAGGCAGAGATAACGAAGAGGTTATCCCCACCTGGCAGTGAGATTTTGATAACGGACACTTCAAAAGATTAAAAGCTTTTGAATTCGACTTTTTCAATATTTTGGAAACAATAGGGTCTCCGAACCAATATGCCGGTGCCACCTCCCCCATCACCTAACACCCTATTGTTGCTTACGAATTCAAAATCCTTGAATGTCATGGAGTGCCATGAATTGAGGCGGGTTTCAGTGAGAAGCATGATGTCAGGATTTTGCTTAACAATGAATTCAAGGAGATAATCACGCCGATGTAAAGTAACAATGGAGTTGACGTTGATCGAGATGAGACGAATCCTATCCATGGGAATGTGACTGGATGACAAATTATTTTGAGGCATTTGAAACCCCTAAACGACGAAAAACAAGATTAATTTTCGCATCTTGCTTATCGATTCTTTCCAACAGAGAATTTAATTGCTGTAAAATTTTAAATAGCAGCTCATTATTGCCACTTACATTGTTTACACTATTTACATTATTTACCGCATTTTCTGCTGGTCCTCTAGAAGCTTGTGCAAATGATACTCCGGGCTTGACGAAGTTCGGAGCTAAGACACTCGACTTTTTCAATATTTTGGAAACGATAGGGTCTTCGTACCAATATCCCGGTGCCACCTCCCCCATCACCTATTACCCTATCCTTTCTTACGAATTCAAAATCCTTGAATGTCATGGAGTGCCATGAATTGAGGTGGGTTTCGGTCAGAAGCAGGATGTCAGGCTTTTGTCTGGCAATGAATTCAAGGAGATAATCACGCCGATGTAAAGTAACAATGGAGTTGACGTTGATCGAGATGAGACGAATCCTATCCATGGGAATGTGACTGGATGACAACTTATTTTGAGGCATTTGAAAGTCCTAAACGCTGAAAAACAATGTTAATTTTCGAATCTTGTTTATCGATTCGCTGCGAAAGCAACGAGATGGAGGAGCCCGATGGCTTCAGCCATCAATCGGAAGGACCATGCCCATCGCCAATGATGATGGGCGAAAAAAAACTTAAAAGAAAATACGAGAATCAAGAACAAAACCCGACAATCCTATCGGTTATGGAAATCGAACAGCTTATCCAAGAAAAGGAGAAAGCTGAAAGAATCGAAAAAGAAAATGAAGAACTCAAGCTTCGAGTTAAATCTTTAGAAGCACTTGTTGGAACGTTAACGTTCAACAAGGATAAAGATAGCAAGAAAAGCCGACAAACAACCCCAAAAACCGAAGAGAAGAAAATTAAAAAGCCACAGGAAGAAGCTAATCAAGAGGATGTCCTCAGCGCAGGAGGCGCAAACGAAAGCAGAATTTATTATGCAGCGCTAGCTGGTCTGGAAGAAACAATGAACGTTGAAGATGATACAGGTAAAACGTCAAAATTAGAAAATAATTTCATTGAATATCTTAGAGTTAAAAATCAGGAGAAAAAACCAAAAGGTTTGTCTGCTGGTCCGTCCGTTAACATTAATGAAAAAAAAGAAAAAGTCCCACCAATCAATGTGTTTGGGCAAACGGGCAAAGATATGGTTCGGCTTTTGGCAGCCGAAAATAAACTAAAAGATTTTCAGATAAAAAGAGTCAATGCCGATAAGTTGACAATAAGGACTAAGTCGCTGGTTGATTTCCAGGCAACAAAAAGTGCCTTAAATTCTGGAGATGTTCCGCATTTCACGTACACCCCGAAAAGCGAAAAGAACCAAACCTTTTTATTGAAGGGTCTGGACTGTGATGAGGACACAGTCGATCTCCTTCAGGTGGTCCAAGAAGCTGTACCAGAAATACAATTTATTTCTGTTAAAAACTTTGCAACAAGGAGATCGATTGTGGAGCGCAAAAACTTGCCTCACTACTTAGTCCAGATTTCGAGCAAAAGTAGTTCGAGTGCCCTGCAGAAAATACGGTACTTGAACTTCCGCGTAGTGAGATGGGAACGCCTCCAGAAAAGTGAGGTCAACCAGTGCTACAGGTGTCAAAGATTCGGGCATTCGGCTGCCAATTGCGCCATGAAATATAGGTGTGTGAAATGTAAAGACATTCATTCTCCCGGCGAGTGCAAATTGGCTCAGGCGGAGCCAAAAAAAAAACTATATTGTGTGAACTGCGGTGCCTTTGGTCATCCAGCATCATATCGAGGATGCCCCCGGTATCAAGATGCAAAGATCAAAGTCACTCCGAAACAAAGTCAAGCACACCGCAGTGTGATACCTACCAACTTCGTCAAGCCCGGGGTGTCATTTACACTTGCTGCGAGAGGACCAGCAGACAATGTAAATAAAATGAATAATGTAAGTGGCAATAATGAGCTGCTCCTTAAAATTTATCAGCAACTAAATTCCTTATCAGAGCGAATCGATAAACAAGATTCGAAAATTAACATTGTTTTTCAGCGTTTAGGGCTTTCAAATGCCTCAAAATAATTTGTCATCCAGCGACATTCCCACGTATAGGATTCGTCTCATCTCGATCAACGTCAACTCCATTATTACTATACATCGGCGTGATGAATTCATTGCCAGACAAAATAGAATAGAAGAATTTATCAAACTGCTGAAGTGACGAGGGTCGATATCTTCATATTGAAACTTCTTCAAAGTCAAAGTCAAAAGCGCTTTATTTCATACTAATCGATATAAATTTTAAAAGAATATAAAGCGAATTTCAATATAAAGATATCGACTCTTGTCACTTCAGCAGTTTGATAAATTCTTCTATTCGATATATAATGTTTCCAATCCGTCTCAGGCTTTCTGTACAAACCAGTACATGCACGAGGACATTTCCTTTCGAAAACTCTTAATTTTTCCATAGTACTAGCGCTCTGGTTGTACCAGATCTGACATCCATATGTCAAAACTGGTCTAACGAGTGTCTTGTAACAGATAATTTTGACCTTTTGATCAATGTATCTGGAATGAAAGAGTTTTCGAAGGGCCATGACTACTTTTTGTGCCTTACTGAGCATGATTTTCAAATGTTCAGTATAGTGCAGATACTGATCGAGATAAACACCGAGGTATCGAACACAGGATTTATGTGGAACCCGTTCTAGACTACTCTCACCAGCCATGATGAGGAAATCTTTCCAATTACGTTTCAGGTCTTGACTGACCCCCTGCAGCGTTTTCCGAAACAAGATTGTTTCACACTTCTGCGCATTGATTTTCATTCGCCAATTGTCAGTGTACAGCTGTACATCATTGAACATTTTTTGGAGATTGCTCTGAACTATTGTAGCTTTTCGGTCTGCCGTATAGATGATCAGATCAACAGCAAACGCTACCAGTGATCGCGTAGGCGAGACGTTAAAATCAAAGCCATTCAATAGCTTGCGAATGAAGATTGAGAAGAGCAGAGGCGCAGTAACTGTTCCCTGCTGTAGACCATTCAAGAGCTTGAATTCGCGCATTGTTGTCAGATTTCCATCAGTTACAACAAACGATTTCCTGTATAATATACTACACATCATGGTGACAAGGTGTCTGGGGAACTTGTCCTGAAGGAGGTTAAAACTAGTCCATCTAACCACACCGTATCGAAGGCTTTCTCTGTATCAGTGAGACATGCTCCAACACATTCTTTGTTGATTAGTTTCCAACAGATGTCTGAAGTTACTTTCGTTATTGCATGTGTGGTCAAAAAAACCAAATTGGCAATTCGGCATCAACTCATATTCCTCAATGTGGATGTTTATTGCTTTGTTGAGTATCACTTCAAACAACTTGCTGATGTTAGGCAGCAAGCTGATTAGGCGATAGCTTTTAAGGCATGCAGATTCTTTTCCTTTCTTCAAGATCGGAAATACCTTAGCCTTTTTCCACTCATTTGGGAAATATGAATTGCTCAACATGTTGTTGAACTATATGCAGAAATTCCTAATAGCAACCTCAGCCAAATGTCGGAGACCTTCATTTGGAATATCATCAGTACCACATGATTTTTGTTGTTTATCCTGCGAAATCTGAAACACAGGTCTTCAAAGCTGACAAAATAATCAATAAGATTCAAGCTCGGTATGAGGTCAGATGTTAATGTTTCATTGAAATTAAGAATTGGCCGTTCAAGCTTGATTTGAAGTCGGAAACTTTTGCTTCAACGACCTCTGAAAATATTTCGTAGATGAACCAATTCAAAATGTGTTCCAATTAGGGCAAGTTTATCCAATCCTTCACAAATAATCCTGTTTCCATTTCTATCCGAAGTCGTACTATAAATTTCGATACCAGCCCTATCCAGAATATTTATCTCATCACTAGTGACTTCAAGATTCGATACCTTCACTCGAGACTTCTTGCGGAATATGCTATTCACTTTTGCAAACACGCCGTCTGGGTCCTGTGGGCTAATACCCCTCAATTTTTCCGCCCATTGATTGCTGACCTCACTCCTGAAGTATGACCGGATTAAGTTCCGGACATTCTTCAGATGTAATTTCAACAAAGCCAACGGGGGATGGTTGTAGTCCAAAAATCGTCGATGAATATTGTTGACGCGTGTGAGAAGAAGGCTTTTCAATCTTTTCAACCTTGCTATGGTGGGTGTTTCATATCCTTCCATATTGTTACGATGTTTAATCTTGGGAACAACTTTCTCAATCGTTTCCAACGTCAGCTTCTCTAACTTCGACAAATAGAGATCTATTTCATCGTTAGTTAGCTTCCTGCCATTAAAAACCATTGAGCACGAGTTGCCACCATCAGAAGGGGGACATTGCTTCTGATGCTCGCGATTAAACTTCTTTTGAAACTTTCCCCAGTCTGTTTTTTTGAAATTCAACTGATGATTTTCATGTTGAACTGGAAGGAGGAAGAAATCATCCCTGTGATGATTGATTTCCATTACGATTGCGTTATGGTCGCTATCGTAAGGAAGCACCTGCAGTTTCCGTTGAGGATTATTAGTGCGTCAGCAATGCAGAGGTCCAAATATGAATTTGTCCTAGGGTATGTTGGGAACTCCGACCCATATAGGTTGCACCTGTATTCAATTTGGTTCTCTGTTATTCACGATTTCAGGAAAGCACCGCTTGGATTATTGCTGGCATTCAGCCATGATGTATGCTTGGCGTTCAGGTCACCAGCAAGATTATAATAACTAGCAGCCTGTTCAATTCGAGTATTTCAAACAAGGAATTGAGTTCCTCCTTGAACTTGAGAACAGTTCCACCAGTTGCATAGGCAGAGATAACGAAGAGGTTATCCCCACTTGGCATGAAATTTTGATAACAGACACTTCGAGAGATTAAAAGCTTTTGAATTCGACTTTTTCAATATTTTGGAAACAATAGGGTCTCCGAACCAATATGCCGGTGCCACCTCCCCCATCACCTAACACCCTATTGTTGCTTACGAATTCAAAATCCTTGAATGTCATGGAGTGCCATGAATTGAGGCGGGTTTCAGTGAGAAGCATGATGTCAGGATTTTGCTTAACAATGAATTCAAGGAGATAATCACGCCGATGTAAAGTAACAATGGAGTTGACGTTGATCGAGATGAGACGAATCCTATCCATGGGAATGGGACTGGATGACAAATTATTTTGAGGCATTTGAAACCCCTAAACGATGAAAAACAAGATTAATTTTCGCATCTTGCTTATCGATTCTTTCCAACAGAGAATTTAATTGCTGTAAAATTTTAAATAGCAGCTCATTATTGCCACTTACATTGTTTACACTATTTACATTATTTACCGCATTTTCTGCTGGTCCTCTAGAAGCTTGTGCAAATGATACTCCGGGCTTGACGAAGTTCGGAGCTAAGACACTGCGGTGTTGTTGTGTTTGCTTTGGGACAGATTTTAATCTCGCATCGTGATATCGGGAGCATCTTGATTTGATGCCGGGTGACCAAAAACACCGCAGTTAAAACAGTATAATTTTTCTTTTGGCTCCGTCTGAGCCAATTAGCACTCACCGGGAGCATGCACGTCCTTGCATTTGACGCATCGGTAATGCATGGCGCAGTTGGCAGCCGAATGCCCAAATCGTTGGCAACGATAGCTCTGTTTGATTTTTCGTTTCTGGAGGCGTTCTGACCTCACCACTCGGAAATTCAAATATTTGATTTTTTGAAGAGCACTTGGACTGCTCTTATTTGATATTTGTATTAAATAAAGTGGTAAATTTTTTACCTACCGTCGACCTTCTTGTCGCGAATGTTTTAACTGAGATAAATTCGATTTCTGGTGCTGCTTCTTTGAGCATCTGAAGAAGATCGACGGTATCTTCTCCGCAGTCCAAGCCCTTCAAGTAGAACGTGTAGTTCTTCTCGCTTTTGGGGTATATGTGAAGTGCGAAACCTCCCCAGAATTTAAAGCATTTTGTGCTGATTTGAAATCAACCAGTGATTTCGTTCTGATAGATAACTTCTCGGAATTGATTCGTTTAATCTCAAAATTTGTTAATTTGTTTTCGGCCGCGAACAGCCGAACCATGTCCTTTCCGCTTTGACCGAAGACATTAATTGGCGGAACTTTCTCTGCATTCTTGGCTACTTTTTGAGGAGGACCAGCAGAACTACGGGCTGGTTTCTTCTCCTGATTTTCATTCTCCTTATTTTTATTTTTAAATAAAGTATAAAATTATCATTATCTTTAACATTACCTCCATTATTTTCATCAACCTCCATTTCCTGTTGGAGTCCGTCCAGCGCTGCAAAGTAATTCTGGCTGTCGTTAGTGCCTCCAACACTTAATACTTCTTCTGGGATGATTGGTTTAACAGCTTTCTTCTGCTTTGTTTGCGTATCGATTTTTCGTACTGGTTCAGTATCTCGAACTTTCTTCGCAGTCTCGAACATATCTTCGTACGTTTTCAGTCTTAATTTTAATTCTTCAATTTCCGCTTGAAGTCGACTCACTTCTTGCTTGTCTTCGACTACTTGAGTCTTACGGCCGCCATCTGCGGATTCCTGGGTGCTCGTGTGTCTTCGCCTGTTGACACTTGTCGCCAATTTCACACTGTTATTCTCCCTAGGGCCCCCCAACGGAGGAAAGCGTCGGGCTCCTCCATACAGCAGTCCCGAGTTAGTCTTTGGGTTTTTTCCTTATTTTGTTTTATTGATATCGTTGGTCGATGCCTTCGACGATAAATGCTTTCCCAATGAAATCAAAATATCCTTTTGACTGGGTCGTAAAAATTAATTCAAATTTTTGATACTGACTTTTGTGATAAATTAATTAATTTTTAAAACTATTGACAGGTGCGATTAAAAACACGTCTACATGCAACTTTCTGGCTTCTATAACTTCTGAGGAAACTTGCTGTGACGAACGGACCGACGAACGAACAGGCCGCAAAACTAGCAGGTCTGCAAAAATAAATTTTACAAAGCTCTGAAATGGAGAATATGTATGCAAGATTTACTTGTGAATTCATATCTTCCATTTGTACCCAGTTGTTCCGAAATTTCGACAAAAGGAGTGTCAATTGGGAATCATTCTCCTTAGGTATTTGGCTGATTAGAAATAGCAGGGTGTCAGTCGACGACTACAGCGCAACTTATCCAAGGAAAAGAGTCCATCAGTTACGGAGAAAGCCAGCGTTCAAAGATTTCCCGGCTGATCGATTGTTTGGAAACTATTATTAAAGATTGTGCACTCAAGTATGAACTTAGTTGTAGTGGTGGCTTATCAAAAACGCAGTGTATTTGGAAAGAGAAATGCCGTTCGAACCTTGAGAATAGCAGGTTCTTTATTCTATTGAACGGAAAGGATATCCGTTGAATTAGTATTAGGGATGGGAAAAACTGCACCGTTTTGGCCGGAACCTGGTTTTTCTGGTTCGAAAACCCGGTTTAGTCCGAGGGTTTTTTCCTCCCGGCTTAAGCCGGGTTTTTCTTGCAAATTCAAGAACCGGATACAAAGGAATAGAAAAATATTGAAAAAAAAACGAAAAACAGTTTATTTCGCCATCCCTACCTAGGCAACATTAATGACCACAGTTATCAGAGCAAAGTAAACTTCTCTGCTAGATCGGTTCTTGGTTTTTTATTTATTATTTGTATTTATTTTTAGTTTATATTTCGTTTTAATGTGGAGACTGAGCTGAAGGCTCTTTCATCCTTATACTGTAAATAAATGATTTAGCCTGACAGTTAGCTTTCGGCTTGCTTTTGTACCAATAACCGTCATCCTTAATTAGTATTGAATTGTGAGCCCAGAGTTATCATATACCTGTTCCTTCTTTTTCCATTAAAGAGCCTCTGGAAGTCCGTAACTTATCTCAAAGGTAAACGAGTGGCGCCCATAATTTACCTTTAACAAAATGTGACCTAAAGGCCTCCGCTTTGATTTTGTCGATAATAACCAGAGTGCAATTACTTCTCAATTCCAAGTGTAAGTAATTGTTCTGGACGAATCAAGAAATCAATTTCTTAGGAATGGGAATAGGAAATGCGCCCATTGCAACTCCAGTACTTGTACTAGGGAATTGATTTGCTTTTAACAGAGAGAGCCAGTCGTTACATATTTATTAATTTTGGCAAACAGTACTGCATATCGCAGACTTCTAATCCTGAGGAATAAAAGAATCAAATATAAATGATAAACGAAAGCCTATAAAAATCTCCGCCTGACAAATCGCCAAAAACACTTGATTAAATAGACTCATACTGTATATTTGTCTAACCGCAATTATGTTGTGAACATAAAACTCAATATATCGCTACTGTTTGGCCATTTGTATTCCGTGTGAAAACTATGACGAGGGCATTAGTCAACTGAATGGGTTAACTCAGGCGCTACACGAATCGATAATGCATTGCTACAATGTAGAGGCTTGTAATGGGAGCCCGCAGGGCAATGCTGCTTTTTGTTTTGAATCACTGATTAATTCTCGATAAAAATACTCCGTTCCGAGAGGCTTTTGTTATTGTACTCATTTCAATTGTTCTTCGAAATGGTGATTGCATTGAACCTGAGTAGGCAAAAAATAATAAATAATGGGACTCCATGCCACCCTCTACCATATTGGGCGCATAAATTAGCATTAAAATCAGATTGAATTTAAAATTATAATTTCTTTTCTCTCTTCTTTCTGTTCCAATTCGAGTTTATACAAACAGATTTTTTGTTGATTGTATGAATTTGTGATTAACTTCGCGATATTCAGTTGATTCTTATCAAAATTAAATTGATTGCATAACTTTAACGTTGATGGGCGTCGTTAATCATTAGCAACATTTGAGTTATATTGGATATAGCGATGCCTAATTAATGCTAAGAATAAGTCTTTTCATCGAATTGATACGAAATTATTAATTAGTACATATTAAATTTCGTTTCCGCTACCTGGGAGAAAATATCGTAAAATAGCTGTCTTAGTTCATTAATTTAAGATTTAGTAAAATTCATTCATAGAATAAATGAAAATTTCTTTTGACAATATATTTACTGCGGATGCTCAAGTGAATGACCTCTTATAAATTTGAATACAATTTAAATTCAATCTATTTTCTACTTTATGTAAATTATTACGAGTAGTGTTTCATAGCAAATCAATCAATATTCATTAATCAATGTTTTCATAATATCACCACTTTTGACCTTCATGATTGCATCTTTTAGGATTTCAAAGGAAACCACCTGTGCCATACAAACGATATACAGAGAGTCGAACTGACTCTGAATTTACGAAACCCAAAAAGTAAATTCGCTTGAAAATCACATTGGGCGTTCCGTACATCGATTGCAAAAACAAAAACCTTATAAGATCAGTCGTGTGTCTGTCTGTCCGTCTGTTACAGCCAATTCACTCCAAATCGACCAGGCTGATTAACTTCACATTTGGTACACGTTCAAATTTCTGTGATCCAAAAGCGTGCGAGTAACTTCAATAAATGAATTTTCAAAATGTGGGTTGCTTTTGAGAAGGGGCAAGTAGGATGAAAAAACCTTTGCAAAGTGTACTGTGTGAATCGAAAATTTCCTTTTACTCTTGGATGTGAAAGCCAAGATTTCCTTTTATTGATATTTTATGTATTTAATTTCATTAATAGATATTGTCGCGTGTTTTCGGTTCGCGGCCAATAATTTTAATGTTCCGGGAAAGTGAAAACGCAATGTCTTTTAATTTAAGTTAAAAGAGTTTATTTAATTACAAAAGTGCACAATGATCAATTTAACACTTTCACTAATTTTAATTTTCACTATGAAAAATCTAACACTTGTCCATAAATTTCTTATCGCAATTGTCTTCGAAATCACTTCACTATTACGAAAATCACTTTTCTACTACTCGAATAATATCGCTTCCTACACACAATCGCAGTTCTTATCGCGGTCGAATGAATGATCGTCCCCCCATTCATTCAGTTCGCCTTTATATAGGGTCTGTAGTCATTCAACCCAGTTCTCGTACATTGGCGAATTCGCGGGAACATTCGAGCGACTGCAAATGAATGGAGCAGTGACTCACTTTCAGATGTTGTTCATGCTTGTTGGGTTCTCGTGGTTTCGAGTAAATTCGTGTTCTTCATTGTTGTGAAAACAATTGCGACAGTAGCTCGCAGAATTATTTGTACATGTAACAATAAATATTTATAAATTTTAATTTAACAATTTTTATAACTTTTCATTTGAATTTTAAAATAATACTAATAGTTCATTTATAAGCTCCTGTGTATCTACATCAACTTTCACTAGAAGTATGAATTGTCCCCCGCTCCCGCTCCAAGGAAACGATAAAATGTCTAGCCCTTGTCAAATAATTTAGTGTTTGTTAAATGAACTAGAGCCAAACCAACTTCCGAAAACATCAATACGGTCAGGAAAATGAGATACTCTAACTATCTCTAAGCGAAGGCCCGAGAGGGGCTGTGGTGCTGAAAAGAAGAAGAAATGAACTGGAGTGACACGCAGTTGTGATCGGTTCAGCTGCATGTAGCAATGCTGGGTTGTGGCCGGTCGAGTGAAAAAACGATGCTTATATCTCTGTCTTCCCAAACATTTTATCTATTTGGTAGAAGACGTCGAAAATTGATTCGACGTCTAGCATTCGTTGCGTATAGACGTGTTTTAAATCATTCTTGTCAAAAGTTTTTCAAAATTAAACTAATTTTTTTGGAAAAGCTTATATTATCGAAGCATTTCACTCATGAAATTTCTATCGAATATTATTTTACTGCGGTTAGTAAAGAAAAGTGAAAAACCCAAGAAAACTTCAGGACCGCTGGTATGGAGGAGCCCGACGGCTTCCCACCGTTGGGGCAATCTAAAGAAACGACAAAAACAAAACTGGCAGTAATCAACAAAAGAAAACATAATCAAGAAAACTCCCCAGATGGTGGATGCAAGTAACAAATTATAGCGAACAATGAACAAATAATCAAACTACAAAAAGAAAATGATGCACAAAGGTTAGAGGTACAGTCCCTCAAAAATATATTCAAGAAAGGGATGAAGCCTCAAAAGTCGCAGCCACAAAATCAAGAGCAACAGAAAATAAAGGCAAAGAAAAGTTAAAAGTAAGCAGTTCCGGAAGAAATCCTATGTGCTGGCGGCACCAACGAGATTCAAAACTATTTTGCAGCGCTGGACGGATTAACCGAAGAAATGGAAGTTGAAGAATGTATCGAAGATAAGTCTATTAAAGATAATGATATAAATTTTATTTATTATTTAAAAACTAAAAATAAGGAGAAAAAACCAGCTCGTAGTTCTGCTGGTTCCTGAAAGAAAAAATTCCACCAATCAACGTGTTCGGACAAAGCGGAAAAGATATGATTTGGCCATTGGCAGCCGAAAATAAATTAAATTATTTCGAAATCACAAGAGTTAATGCAGAATAAATTAACTATTAGAACGAAATCACTGGCTGATTTCAAATCAGCCAAAGATACGCTGAACTCTGAGGAGGTTCCACATTTCACCTTTACCCCAAAATGTAAAAAAAATCAGACCTTTGTGTTGAAGGGTCTGGACTGCGCAAGGGATACGATCGATCTTCTTCAGGTGCTAAAGGCAGCTGCACCAGAAAGTGCATTTAATTCTGCTAAAACCTTCGCAATAAGAAGATTGACCGTAGAAAAGGAGAATTTAGCCTATATCTTGTACAAATCTCAAACAAAAGTAGTTCAAGTGCCCTTCAATAATTAAGGTACTTGAATTTCAGAGTGTTGAGGTAGGAATGCCTCCACAAACGAGAACTTAACCAGTGTTACCGGTGTCAAAGATTTAGTCATTTGGCTGCCGACGGCACCATGCGCTATCGCTGCGTAAAATGCAAAGATGTTCATGCCCCCCGGTGAGTGCAAATTGGCTCAGACGGAGCTTAAAGAAAAACTATACTGCGTTAACTATGGTGTGTTTTGTCATCCAGCATCATAGCGAGGAGGCTACCGATATCAAGATGCAAAAGTTAAGTTTATTCCAAAAGCAACACAAGTACATCGCTGTGTAATATATTCCAACTTCGTCAAGCCCAGAGTATAATTTGCACTTGCTGCTAGAAGACCAGCAAATAATGCTGTAAATAATTGAGGAACAATATTGAGCTGCTTCTTAAAATCTACCAGCAACTTAATTCTTTATTGGAGAAAACCGATAAACAAGATTCAAAAATCAACTTTATTTTTCAGCGTTTACGCCTTTCGAACGCCTCAAAGTAACTTGTAATCCAGTCACATTCCTACGAATAGGCTTCACCTCATCTCGATCAACCTCTAATCCATTGTTACCCTACATTGACGTGACTATCTCCTTGAATTCATTGTTAAACAAAAGCCTGACGTCATGCTTCTCACTGAAACCCACCTTAATTCATGGCACTCCATGGCATTCAAGGACTTTGAATTCGTTAAAAACGATAGGGTAAACGGTGCTGGGAGGTGCCCCCAGAATATTGGTTAGGAGACTCTATCATTTCAAAAATATTGAAATAGTCGAATTCAAAAACTTCTCTTCGTTATCTCTGCCAATGCAACTGATCGAAATGTTCTCAAGTTCAAGGAGGAGCTGAATTCCTCATTGGAAATACTCGAATTGAACAGGCTGCATCATTATTATATTCTTGTCGGTGTCATGGCTGAACGCCAACAATAATCCCAGACGTGTATTCCTGAAATCGTGGATATTCGTAACAGAGAACCAAATTGAATGCAGGTGCAATCTATACGGGTCAGAGCTCCCAAAAATACCCTAGGTCAAATTCATATTTGGACCTCTGCATTGCTGAGGCATGACTTGAACTCAGCAATAATAGTCCTCAACGGAAACTGCAGGTGCTTCCTTACGATAACGACCATAACGCAATCGTGATGGAAATCAATCATTAAAGGGATGATATCTTCCTCATTCCAGTTCACATCAAAATCCTCGGTTGAAATTGAAAAAAAATAGATTGGGGAAAGTTTCAAAAGAAGTTTAATCGGGATTACCAGAAGCAGTGTCCTCCTTCTGATGGTGGCGACGCTTGCTGAATGGTTTTTAATGACAGGAATCTAACTAACGATGAAATAGATTTCTATTTGTTATAGTTAGAGGAGCTGACATTGGAAACGGTTGAGAAAGTAGTTCTTACGATTGAACACCGAAACAATATGGAAGGATATGCAACACCAACCATCGCAAGGTTAAAAAGATTGAAAAGCCCTTTTTGGACTACAACAACACTTTGTTGAAGAATGTCCGAAACTTAATCCGTTCATACTTCAGGAGTGAGGTCAGCAGTCAATGGGTGAAAAACTGAAGAGTATTAGCCCACAGGACCCAGATAATCTGCCTGCTCACAGAACAAAGCAAGACCCGACGGCTTTTCAAGAAAGAAAAATTGTAATTAATTTGAATTTGATATATTTTGTTGATTAAATCTTTTGATTGATAATGTATAAATTTAGAGAGCCATATGGAGCATGAAGTATTCGTATCGGTTGAATTCTGTGTTGATTTGTTGTGTAGTTTTAATAGGTTTCCTAACAGATGGCGTAACTTGATTTTTATTCCATTGATTCAACTTTCCAAAAATGTGTTGGAAAGCTACTGTCATATATTTTCAGAATCAGTATGTGTCATTTAGCTGAAGCTAAAACAATAATACTTTTTTTTTTACTCTGTAAATGTCAAATTTTGTGCCGAATAAAGTGTTTTTGCGGAGAGTACTTCTTCATTGAAGAACTAGGCTGCCGAAAGTCATCGTATTTTGGTGGAAGTGTATGGTGTGCCTGCTCTAGCTGAGCGTACGTGCAAGAAGTGGTTTGCACGGTTTAAAAGTGGCAATTTTGACTTGGAGGACGATGAACGGCCCGGACAGCCAAAAAAGTTTGAAGATCACGAATTGGAGACATTGCTCAATCAAGATCCATCCCAAACTTGCAAAATCACTTGGCGTCACTAAACAAACCCCTTCCGATCGTCTAAAAGCAATTTTTCACAATTAACCGGTACCCCTATTATTGGATGCCATTATAAAAGAGAAAAACAAAAGAGATATGTGTATTATTAAACAACGTTGCAATGATCGTCAGTTTGTGATGAATTTATAAAATAAAGTTAATTTACATTGCTGGCAATACTGGAGCGGGAGCCTGATATTGAGATTTTGAAAACATTCAGCAGTAGTGATCCTCGTTGTCAAACTCGGTATGTAACTTTGCCCTGGAGATCTGGGAGTCAGCATGGTAAGTTTATGACCAAGGTTTAGTTGTGATAGTTACAATGCTAAATATCCATGAGCTGCATTGGATTGATTCTCTTGGTGGTGCTGTTGGGGAGTCACTATAGTTGGATATCGTGTTGTAGCCAGATATGAGGAATGAAGTTGATGTTGCTTACCGTCCACCGATAATTGATACGGATGAGATTTCAAAATTGCAGCCTGTTGATGATATGACTGAATGGGGGTTGAAATCGTACTTAAACTTGCTAATTATATGCCATTGCTAAATGTTGTTCAGCTGGTTGCGTTGATTTGTTTGCGTGGTCGTGACTGTGTCGTCAATGTTGCAATTTGCACTGCATTCTGCTACTGTGATGGAGCACTCGCGAGAAAACGCTGGCTATCTGTAAAGGGAACGTAACCTTGCTGTCCTGGATGAGAGGGTGCTGATAGTTATTAAAGGTGCACCAGGTCACAATAATATTGTATGTGTAAGCTGGTGTCATCAATGCTGCCTTTCAAAGTCAAAGTCAAAAGCGCTTTATTCAATATTAGTCGTTATAAATTTTCAAAGAATATAAAGAAAAATCCAAACAATACAAATACTAAAATTTAATGGCCCAAATGGCTTTCTAAATTATACATTATTAATTATAAACTGATAATCAAAAAACAATATGTAATTCATTTTAATTAAAATTATTGCGTATTTTGTAATTCATAAAATTTGATAATTTCAGTTTTTAGAAAGTAAAGGGTAGTCCAACCATAATGCACGATGTTAATTGTGAGTCACATCTTAACGTCAAGGTTTTCGCCCAACATTGACATTTCTTTGTTTCAGTGTTTGACCAATTCAGCCATTGAGAGGTACACAATTGAGCAGCGCGTTAAGGTTGTTGAAAACTTTTATGAAAGTGGGTGCTTAAATCAAAATGCTTTTCGTGCACTTCTTGACTTTTTTGGCCAGCATAATTGACCAAATGTGTCCACAATCGGGAGAATCGTGCGCAAATTTTAGCAAACCGGGTCCGTAGCAAATGTGAAATCATCTGTGTATGCTCGCTCAGTTCGTTCTGCGGAAAACATTGCTGTTGTTCGCGATAGTATCGCAGAAGAGCCGTCAACCTCGACTGCCGTCGTGCCGAACAATGGACCATCTCATGAACATCACTGATGCGAATTTTCAATAAAGATTTAAATTTACACACTTACAAGGTTGAATTGACTCAAGAGCTGAAGGCTGCTGACCAGTTCAAGCGTCGGCAAGATGCCCAAAGGTTGGTTGAACAGACAGAAGGGAATAGTGACTTTACGAAGAAAATCATCTTCGGCGACGAGGCAAACTTTCACCTCAGTGTATTCGTTAACAAGCTTTTGCCGCATTTGGGCGGATGAGAATCCACGAGTGATTGTTGAAAAGCCAATGTATCCGCAAAGAGTGACTGTTTGGTGCGGTTTATGGGCTGGTGACGTCATCGGGCGTACTTTTTCGAAAATGAGGACGGCCAAGCAGTTACCGTGAATGGTGTTCGCTGTTGCGAGATGATAACGGACCTCTTGTGGCCAGAAATTGAGGCTATGGACCTGGACGATATGTTGTTCCAACATGATGGTGCCACTTGCCACACAGCCAACGAAACAATGGCCCTTTTGCGCGAGAAATTCAATAGCCGTGTTATCTCACGTTGTGGCGATGTGACTTGGCCGCCACGATCGTGAGATTTGACACCGTTGGACTTCTTTCTCCGGGGATATTTAAAAGAAAATGTGTACGTCAATAAGCCAAGAATAATTCAAAAGCTGAATGATGAGATAATTTAGCACATTAACGACATTGAACCTCAATTATTTCTCAGAGTCATTGAAAATATGGACCATCGGATAGAAGTATGCCACCATAGCCGTGGCAGCCATTTGGACAATATTTTGTTTCATACATAATTGTCATAGATCTTTCTATTATAATAAAAAATATTAACATAATTCTCTGAAATCTTTTCATTTTATTTACAATTAACTTTGTGCGTTTTGGTTGGGCCTCCCTTTACTTGTTGTTGCACACGTTCGTATGGACAGACAGGACGCTTTATATAATGCGTTATAAGAAAACCCTAAAAAGGAGATAATATGTGCCATGAAAAGTATAGAGTATCTGTTAATATATTTTTAACGACTCTTTACCTCACCGAGATAAAAATTTGTTTGAAATTACAAGAAAAACTAAGCAAACCCCATTTTCGGGGAAAGTTGATACTACATACTCATCTAAAAAATTTATATTCAGTTTGATTGCAAAAAATCCACTTCACTTTTATTACAAAGGCATGTAGCCAAGCTATTCATCTTATGAAAGTATTAATATTGTGTACTTGTTGAACTTGAATTCCCCTTAAACATATTGTGAATTAGTTGCACATTCTTATTAATCCTGCAAAATAGACACATTCATACAAATCAAAAGGCTTCACTGGAATCGAACCCACATCACACGAAACGCATGGGAAATACATCATAATTGAGCTTTACTTTGACCCAAGTGACAGACTCATTTCAGGTATACTCGAAATGGCTTTTCTTAATTCTTAAGCATAATTTACTAAAGTTTCTTTTACATTTGGATTCAATTAATCTAACCTGGTTTGCCTTAAGTTAAGTATGATTTTGACTGAAATTTCATGGTTCCATTCAATAAAACTTATCCAAGCTGCCTAGACCATAGTATAAATTTTTCGAAGCAGCAGGAAAGTGCTCGCCCTAAAAGGGTTTTGAGAATAAATTAGTAAAATAATTAATGCCCTACAAATAGCGACTTCGCTTACGAATTGAACCTTTCAATTGACTTTGAAAAACTAAAATGTTGTTATCGTGTATATAAATCGGCAACATTTTGCTTAACGTTTTACTGACCCCGCTGTTTGAGCAATCGGAATGACATATTAATATTGTGAGCTATTCTTGAAATTAACTGTTCCAGTCGCTTAGAAACACATATCTACCCTAGTATAAGATATTGTTGTTCCTGTAATTGTAAAATTTTCAACAGCTTTAAAATTTTGACAATATATGTACCTATCACTAAGACAATCCTGTAGGGGCTTTTGAAAAATTTAAGGGACCCTTAAATTTGTCAAAAACCCCTACAGGATTGTCTTAGTGATAGCTACATATACTGTCAAAATGTTATAGCTGTTGAAAATTTTTCAATTCTAGATTACGGGCAAAAGAAAGTTTACAAAATTCTGACTTCGGAGGTATTTGTTACCCTTGTACTCATAAATATATAATTTTTTCAGATTTTCCGGCTTAAAAATGTCCAATCGCCACACAAATTTTCACATATTTGATTCCCTCTTCTCCCCCCGACACCGTTGCTACTCTTTTGATACTCGAGCCTCGAGCTCCTCTTCTCTGTACCTGTGCCGAGCGTTTTCGGTACACCTCCTCCGTATAGTAGCACTGACACTACAGCAATCATCAAAAGGCGGTTTCATGATAGGCTACGTCCTTCTACGTTGGCCACAGGTTGACTTAAAGCCAATACACCCAAAGTAGCCATCTCAATCGTTACCCAGATTTGCTTAGAGAAATTCATCTTTGAGTAAATCAGTAGCCCCGTTTACTTCACAGCTAGTATCAACTCATCTTAAACTTCCTAAATGGTGACTGTCATTACTCTGGGGATTCTCTCCTTTGTCAGAATGACTACTACGATTTTCTCCAGACTGAATCCTCGAGTAGCCAACTAGTCTCTCGCGCGGCGCATTAGCATACCTAGCCTAAGTTGCGCTTGTTCAGCGGTGCGTCCAGCGACCAGAGCCGCAGAATCAGCCTTATAGCCCGTTGTAACACACGGCAACTTCCATCCTTCGTTGGTCCTGTGTTGTATTGTAAAGCAGGCTTCGGTCCTTCAGATAGTCCCTCAGAAGCCGCATGAGATATTCTGGAACTTGATAAAGGGTTTTGAACGTATCCAGAACATCCACCCATTTAGCGAAGTTGAAGGTATTCCTAATATCGAGTGTCACCAACAGAAGGATCCGTCGCTTGGTGCGGCTATATGCCTCTGCTTTTTGGAGCGCGCTCATCACGTCCGGAATCGCATCAATGGTAGAGGGACCTGCTCTCAAGTCGTACTACCGAGAAGGTAGGTCCCCGCAATACGAATTGCGTCAATGAGTCTTCCCTTGATGAGTTTCTCTAGCACATTCCCAGCCGTGTCTAGTATACATAACGGACGCTATGCAGACGGCGATCCGGAATTTCTTTTCCCCTTGCTGATCAGCACGGGCGTCGACACCTTCCATCGCACTGAGAAAACCCCGTCCCGTAGGCAAGCGTTGAATGTGCCGAGCAGCAAATTAAGACAATGGTGAACACCATTGTCATATAGGGGGTTAAACCACTCTAACGCTCTTAAAAGCTGCTGTTATTGTAAAATATCGACCAACAATGAAATCACAGCCATTTTCGTGAGGGTTATACTTTTGGAAGCACTCCGCGGCACGCAGTATAGCCATCTGCAATTTTTGAAATAAATTCGCTAATTTTAAACACTCACAGCTAGAGAAACATATACGGGATTTTAAAAATATGTGAATTCGCCTTATTGGCATATTTTGGAACGTAAATAACGAATTTTTTAAAAACGTTGATAGTTCGTTGATAAATATTGTTGACATTAACTTATCCAAAATCCCATTCGCATTTTTCTAAAGAGTGTCATTTTATAGTGTTACTGTCTTTTCTAGAAAATGTCATTTTAATTGTGTTGTTACTGTTTTAAATCCGAATGAAAAAAAAAATAAAAACAATTTTTAAAGTTATGTCGCGTGCCGATTTGAAAAAAAGTCTGTCAAGAAAACCACAAGGACTTCAAATCGTCTTATCTGTGTAGAAAATGAAATACACATCTATTTTAATTTTCTTACTAGTAATCAACTATCTTAGGGCCATTAAGCTGTCCTTCCAAATTAATACCCACCACCTTTTTTTTCTGGTGGCTTTTATGTTGGAGCGCGTTTTGCTGCGTCGGTCAGTAGATTTGGGTCACTAAGAATCAAGTGGATCGCAAATATTGCGGGACAGTATTCATCTCCAAAATACATATTCAATACTTTCAAAAAGCTAGTTAGACCGTCATTAAAATCGTATCCAGCAATATTAGTAACCACTGCACTTGAAAACTACGATTCAAAATTAAGACAGTGTTATTTCGTCAATGTACTGCATATAACCTGCAATTCCTTTATCAAAAACGCTTTATTGCCAATAACGTTTTCGGATGACAACTGTAACTATAGGAGAACTCAAACATCAGAAGTCACAGCATTAAACGGTACGACCCCAATTAAAATTCATACGAGTATTTCGTAATAAGTCGACTTGAGCAATCGGTATTGATTCGTTTTTTTTTTTACCAAAAACGCCATCCAGACTTCACCCCTCTGCCGTGTTTTCCATAAAGATGAGTAACGGGCCTTCTAAGCTCGTTAAAGTGCTAGTAACGTAAGTTGAAACAGAAATCTGCAATATCAAGGCCATATTGACATATGGCGTTGATGTTGTATATTGATGACTCAAACTATGTTTGTCGCTAAAAAAAAGACAGCTAGGCAAAAATATTTGCATCCGTGGTCCGCGTTTTCATACTCACGTGAAATCTAAATTTCTTGCAGCAGAAGATTAGTGAGTTGATGCACTTTCTATTCGAACATAAATTTCACATCATGCTCATACAGGAAATCTTTTCGAAGTCCGGAGGCCGATTAAGTCTCGCTAACTATATTTCGTATACAAATGATAGATTAACAGGCAAAGGAGGCAGTACGGTCATTCTCGTTAAGCAAAATATGAATCACCATGGCACTAGCATGCCTACTACACATATTGAAGCCACGGCAATTAAAGTGCGAAATTATTTTTCGGAATCTATTAGAAGAGGGTGGTCCAACCATAATGCAAGATGTTAATTGTAAGTCACGCCTTAAAGTTAAGTTTTTCGCCCAACTTAATTTGACATTTCTTTGATTCAGTGTTTGACAAATTCAACCATGGAAAGGTACACAAGGTTGTTGAAGCCTTTTACGAAAATGGTCGTTCAAATCAAAATGCATTTCTTGCACTTTGTGTTCATTCTGCGGAAAACATTGCTGTTGTTCGCGATAGTATGGCAGAAGAGCCGTCAACCTCGACTCATCGTCGTGCCCAACAATTGAACATCTCACGAATATCACTGATACGAATTTTGAATAAAGATTTGAATTTACACGCTTACAAGGTTCAATTGACTCAAGAGCTGAAGCCTACTGACCATTTCAAGCGTCGGCATTTGTGCAAATAAGAATCCACGAGTGATTGTTGAAAAGCCGAGTGACTGGTTGGTGTGGTTTATGGGCTGGCGGTCGTGCTTCTTCGAAAATGAGGACAGCCAAGCAGTTACCGTGAATGGTGTTTGCTATTGAAATTGAGGTGATGGACCTGGACGATATGTGGTTCCAACAGGATGGTGCCACTTGCCTCACAGCCAACGAAACAATGGCTCTTTTGCGCAAGAAATTCAATGGCCGTGTTATCTCACGTTGTGGCGATGTTAATTGGCCACAATGATCATGTGATTTGACACCGTTGGACTTCTATCTCTGGAGATATTTAAAAGAAAAAGTGTAAGTCAATAAGCCAAGAACAATTCAAGAGCAAAAGGATGAGGTAATTCAGCACATTAACGACATTGAACCTCAATTATTCTCAGAGTCATTGAAAACATGGAACATCGGATAAAAGTATGTCACCGTAGCCGTGGCAAACATTTGGGCGATATAGATCCTTCTATTACAATATAATAAAATATATTAACATAATTCTCTGAAAACTTTTTGTTTTATTTACAATCAATATCGTGCGTTTTGGTTGGACCTCCCTTTATTTCAGTTCAAGACCATCCTAGAAGTAGACACCGTTTAAAGTTTTCAAATAACTTACTGCTTTTGATGGTCCTATCTCATCGCAAGAGTTCATTGAGCAACATACTGCCCTTGGGGTGCTGTGAAAAGCAATCAAACTGGGATCTAGCTAAGCGGCTCCATCGCAGCTAACCAACTAAACCTGCATATCCCCAACGAATCTACACACTATGGAACGAGACACGGGTATACATCAGAATGTCTTGCAATTTTTCCAACAATTTTCGTTTAAAGTTCACGACCCAGCAACGTTTGGAAATTATTAAAAATAACTACAGAAATTCTGAGTCGGTGGTCGCAACTGTAAGAGCGCTTACTCCAATTTTCGGCCCTAATAATCGTCCCATCCGACAGGCTGTGCCTGCTTTTATGGATAAATTTGAGTCCAAATTTTCACAATAGGACGTGCCGGTGCCAAAAAGATGACGTACCGCTCGAAGCGAAAGGAATATCGCAGCCGTAAGTGCATCAATTCAAAATGAGGCAAATCAGTCGATTCCACGTCGTTCTCAAGAATCGGGCATCACTCAAACGACACTGTTGCGTATTTTGCGAAAAGATCTTGGCCTGCTTGGTTACAAGATCAAATTTACTCAAGAACTAAAGCCACTTGATCATTCGAAACGTCTAAACTTCTCCAACTGGGCTCTGACAAATCTTGAAGAAAATGAAGGATTTCATCGAAAAATCGTCTTCAGCGATGAAGCTCATTTCTGGCTCAATGGCTTTGTTAATAAGCAAAACATGCATTACTGGTCAACAACAAACCCACATGTGCTTCTTGACGCACTATTGCATCCGCAAAAAATTACTGTTTGGTGTGGTGGTCATGCTGGAGGTGTGATTGGGCCGTATTTTTTCGTGGATGAAAACAATCGTCACGTTACCATCGATGGAGAGCGCTATTGTGTTTTGTTGAAATTGGATGAACTTGACGCCAGCGATATGTGGTTTCAACAAAAGAGTGCCACTAGCCACACAGCACGCCTCACAATCGATTTATTTAAAGGAAAATTTGGTAAACGTGTTATCTTGAGAAATGGTCCGGCCGAATGGCCGCCTCGTTCATTCAAATCACTGGTTTATGCCAATAAGCCAGCAACTTTAAACGAGCTCAAAGACAGCCCCCAACGCGAAATTACCAACGTTCCCAAAGTTGTGGAAAATTGGGTCCAAAGAATCGACCGCTGTAAACGGGTTTGTGGTGAGATCGTATGACCCTATTTTTCACAATAGTCAAAATAATGGCACAATTCATACAAACAGCAAATTAAATGTGCGTCTGGATGGCTATACTATCGAATTCGTTTAAGATAAGTCACTTATTCCCTTTTTATGCTTTTAAAGCGTTTATAAATTACTAAAATTACGAATTGAACCCAGAATATACGAGTATATTTGAGATTTTCCAGCTTTTCATATCGTTATTACCTGACCGTGTGTTCCATTGTGTTATCTGCATAGTGTCCATAAATAGTCCTCATCATAAATTCAGCATCCAATTTACATTATATCACACCAACCCTTTCGCTCACTATCATTGACATGAGATAGTTACGTCCCCACACATATTTCACGAAGGTTTTGCTCGCATCCATTCTCCTTAAAGCAAACGCTTTAAGAAGCTTATCCTCCTACAAAAATAAATAGATCTTGACTCCTCGCATAGCAATGCGCAGGGATTTGCCTCGTAAATGAAATCAACAGCCACAGCATGTGGCCGTAGGAGTTCCGCACCAAGCAACCCTTATCAGGTTAGATTTATAGTTATATTTCATTGTCCATCAACGAGACCTAATTCGACGACATCAATAAATAATTTCCATTACACCCTTCCCGAAACGTTTCGGCGTTCCTGGCTTAGTGGAGGAGTATCAATCAGATTGGATAAATTTGCCCTTATTAATTACCCAGCGCTTATGCGGAGATTTTCTCTCCTCATTTTTCATTCTTCTTTCTTTCGGCCGTCATCCTGACTAATCAATTATTGCCCACTTCAAGTTGCCAATTCAATAGCAAGCGGGATCCGCAGAATACTCCTGCGCCGTTCCTGAACTCGAGATATACTTGCGTTTGATAGAATTTATTGACAAAAAGCTTAGACCTTTATCCCAATTAATTACCTTTCTCCGCTCACTTATTGGATTTGGATTAAATGTTTTAGAGATATTGTTTTTATGAGGAAGTGAGCTGGCATGTGGAGCTTTCGCCCAAAGAATCCTAGGCAATTTTTCAAGTCGGCACTCGGCTTCTGGGGTAGGGAAGAATTTAAATTCAAGAATTATGCTAATACATCCTTTCTGATTCCTTAGTCCGCTCCGAAGATTTTTCTTGTGGTCGGGACAACATTGTATAGAGCGAATCATAACATGATGGCACAGCTGAATCGATTTCACTTTTATGGCAAACTAGCACTCTGCTAAAATTGGCTTTTAAAATATTCTATTTCATATGCAGACGAGCATAAAATGGAAAACTAACGCACATGTGACGCAAGGTTACAGTTTAAAGGAGATAAACCCTTCTGAGTCGATTAAGGTTTACACAAATCCAGAAATTTCTGCTAAAGTAGTGCAACTTTGCCTTAGTGTTATTTGTTGGTAATCTGAAAAATAATAATTTTAATTTAAATAATTTTACAATATGCATCGAATCACGACTCTGAATCATTTTGGGATGAACATTGAATAAGTTGACTTAAATCATATATCAGAAATACCCTGCTTCAGTTGCGACACTTACATGAAAACCAGATTGAGCTGTAATCTGAGAATAATACAATATATAAGAAAAAGGGATCCTTTTTTGACACTAATCCTAATAAAACCGCGATCAAGACATTATCCAATGAATCTTCTTAAAGCAATGCGCATCTCCTATTATAAATTGATGAAGGGTCGTGAAATATACCCTTGTAGGTCGATTTTATTATTTTGCAATGTACTAAACATTTTAGAATGTTTTCAATCTATTTTATCGGTAATTTTTCTAAGTATTCCTCATTCTAGATGTTTTTCAATGCTGAATACAATCAATTTTCGCTTGCTTCGGATTTAAATTCAGTTTCATCCATTTCTACGTTTAAAACAATTTTATTCGTGAAAATCCAAGGAATTATGTTTGTTCTGGACATTTGTGGGAAAATTTAAAGTTTTCGAAAAATTGAAGGATTAAGATCAGTTTTTTCCAATGCAAAACACGATTGGTTTGCAGTTGCAGAAATAAATTGCGGGCATTTACATTATTTCTCAAATCAAGGTTTCATACTGCCTGTGTTTTCATTGATTCTAGTTCCTGACATAGACTCTCAATGAATTTTGATGCAGTATATAATTCGATTAAGTTAAATTCGAGCCTGAGTGCAGTCGTAATTTACATGGAAACGATTTTGAGTGTGGATCTAAACGTCAGGTTGTCGTTAAAGCCGACATTCCTACTAGATGTGCAGCCACTGAGCTTCCGGCCAAGGACAAACTTAATGCTCCACTGCCGCAAACATCTTCACGCTCACGCAGATCCAGCAGAGATGCATAAATGCCACCAAAGAGGAACGAGCTGAGTAACGAAGCCAGAGATGCTGCTGAGGCAGCAATTGCACGCATACAAATGGAAAACACTTGCGAATTTAACACTTCATTAGTGGCAAATAAAGTACAAGTAAAGTGCGAACTCAAGGCGGAACGTAAATTAAAAGTAGCAGCAGCGAGAAACGTTGAACCCAAAGAACCCGATTCATCAGAAAATAAATTCCTAGCATGTCAAGGTGTATATTTACGTACGCCAATCAGTGGCAACATTTTCCCAAGGCAGGAATGATTTGCGATAGGGAATTACTCTTAGTTAAGTATCCACAAGTGAGGATTTTGTTGACGATCACTCTGCTAGGACCAAACAATTTCCTATCGTGAAGAAACACGGATACAACTTTTGAATATCTTACCCCCTCTCCTGACTGGCGAACGACATCGTACCGCAGCACACCATTTACTTTATTCGCACAAATTCACTAATATCCACCATGGAAATCTAAATGAACCAAATCAGGACATTCCCGAGGAGAGATTCGACGACCGAAATTACGTGGAACAGGTGAATATATATAAACGCACGACACTCCATGCGTTGGCACGGCGATAAAACTACCGGCGGGGACAAGGATAACTGAGAAATATTAGCACCCGGCTCAAGAAAAAAAAAGCGAGGATTATCGACGAAATCCTAATCCCGCGTCGTGATGTAAATAAACATTATAGGCAGTACGAACTGTCAGTCAAATGCATTAGCGCATTGAGCGCGTAATGCGCTTAATTCCCACTAGGACTGTCGAACGCATTGTGAGGGAACTACTCCGACAAACGGAAAAACCATTCCTGAAACATGATTTTCCCAGTAAAAGAGAGGAAAAACGTTAGCCCGGAGGTTATTTAAGCCCGGGAAGGTTGGCGCGCTTTTTCTTTTTTTTGGGGGGTTTTCGATAATCTGGCTGAGGATTAAACGAATCGGTATTCGGCGAGGAAATTTCCTTGAACTAGAAACGAAATCTGGATTTTGGAGCAAAAATTAGAACGAGACAACTGAGTCCCGGCGGCGGCGATATTAAAACAACGGAAAAAGGGGCCCCTTACTAGAGTAGGGGTTAAACAAATTTAAGTGGCTTAAATTTATTTTATCCGAGAAAAATTTATATTGGACGAGTTTGTGATAAAATATAGGATATTACTCAGAAGTCGAGTAAAGATAACATTCGATTTTTCTTGCCTTGCTACCATATAAATACATTCCTTTTTAACTGTGAAAGGCGTGGCTCGGGAGTTCTTTTCCCGGAACAGTGACCAGATAGGAAGACATGGGGAAAATAATTAAAGTGGTAGTATTTGGCAGGTGCAGTGCACTTTAGTGTCGATTCGGTTAATTTCGGTTGTCCTGGTTGGGAAACGACGAGTTTTGTGTGGCGGTGTAATATTCTAACTCGTTCTGCGTGGTAGGGTTTTTGGAAGGTGATCTTTGCGGCTAGGTGGCGGCGAGCACCAAAACTTATGCTTGTGATAAACCCTTTGGAGGCTCGGAGAATCGACGACTCCTTTGGAGGCTCGGAGAATCGAACGAGTGGCGCCCATGCCCGTCTTCGGGTGAGTTAGTTGGGTCGGTGGAGCCTCAACTGGAGTAGCCCCAATATATCGGTGGGGCAGCAAAGAAATTGGTAATATGCTTCGCCAAGCAAATTTTACAAATACCTACTTACTTTGCATCCTGTCTGTCATTCTGTCTGTACATCACAGCAAGTGTCCTCCGAGACTAGAAAAGCTACAAAACTGAAACTTGGTGGGAAGGTCAGAAGTGGTGGTTTCTCAAGAGTTTAGTTCTTATCGAAAATTTTAAATGTTTCTAAGAGGAGTCTTTTTGTTACGGGAGCCGTACTGTAATTATGCTCGGTCTGCGTGTCGTAGTTCATTCCTATGTACTGTGAAAAGCAATATATGCGAAAAGTGCGAGTCTTGATCAAACCATCTGTGGGTATGTATCCAGACGCGTATTAAGTATTAAACATATACACACAAGACTTTGTTTTCGACCGTACCGCCTCAGTTACAGTGAAACAAATTGGTTATACGCATGCGCAATTAATCAAATAGACCGAAGGCTTGACCTTTATGGTTGCGCCAGTCATAGAGGGATGGCGGTGAAAATAACTGAAATAACTGAACTTTAATCATGGATTGATTGAAATTGTTACGGCCGGGGCCTGCAGTTGAACTAGTAATTGATTGATTTATCAAGATGGCTGCATACTCAAGGCGTCAGCCCGAGTATTAGCGTCCCAGGCTTTGCGCCCGGGACCAGCAAGTGGATTGTTAATCAATTGATTCATGAAAATAATTGCGTATACAAGGCGTCAGCCGGAGTATTAGCGTCCTAAGGTACTTCCTCCCGGGGCCTGCAGTTATAGCTTTAATTGATCGGTTTTTTCAAGTATGACTTACTTGATGTCATACTTGAAAAAACCGATCAATCATTTCCTTCAAATAAAAAAATTATAGCTAAACTTTAAATGGATCATTTCACCCTTTTCACATCAATTTAATGTAAACCTATACGATAATTTCTGCTCTACAGTGAGCTTTCATTGCGTCATGCGGATACCGATCTCGTTTCCGGATGGCTCCGATAGCTTTTTAAATTACTTATGGAATTCTTAGTAGCCACATGAATGAGTTGCATATGTTTTATTAATAATTTTTTTCAAAAATAATTAGAGAAGAAAAATTTCAGAAGAAGGTGGTTTCGACGTGTGTACTAATTCTCATCGGGCCATCAATCTTATTAGATACACACCGGTGATGGCGACCACCATGCTTAGAGGTGAAAGAGTTATTTTTAATTTTCCTACTTACTTGCTACTAACATTTTTTTCAGAAAAAATTATTTAAAAAATATATGCAACTCATTCATGTAGCTACTAAGAATTCCATAAGAAATTTAAAAATAGTAGACATAAATCCCGTGAATTTGTAGCTCCATCAATACTCTAAATTTATTGGTATTCAGATATAAGTCCTCATTATCTTGTTCAGTTATAAAGTAATTAGCTTCGAAGAATTTATTATCAAAGCATGGTATTAATTGCTAAGTAAATGAAACTAGTTTTTCCCTTATACACGGGTTTATTTTGTTTTTTCTCATATACACATTTCGGGATCTAGTTGACCCCTTCTTCAGTGGTTTGTTTACACCTAAGTTTTATTTCCCTACTTCCTAGCTTTTTTTTTATTTCATTAATTATTTTCTAATTGGTTACAAAATATTTCAACATGATTTATTACTACTCGTATAGTTACAAAACTATTTAGTTACCTACTTATTCTATAATCCTCTTAATTAGGGTCGTAAATCCGTTGCCTAAATCGTGATTCATCCGTTTACCTTCTTCGGTTCGAGCAATGTATATGCTTTCGTAGGCGTCCAACTGGCTTCGCTTTTTTACCATTTTTATGCATTTTGCATCGTTTTAACTAATTGCATGCCCTTTGTTGATGATGTGCTTCGCTACAGATGATTTGACTTCGTTTCGCTTCTTCTGGACGGCTACCTCCGCTTCTCTCAGGTGTTCTTGTATCCTAGTTAAAATCGGTCTAATCGTTTACCCAACATATCGCATATCACACTCGTTGCATTTCACCTCGTATATGCCACTTTTTTCGGTCGCCGTTACAGGATCCTTCGCTGATCCCAGTGTAGTCTTCGTTTTTGCCATTTTACTGCAAATTGTTGCTTCTATTCCCGTTTTTCTTAGTATTTTCTTTATTTTGTCGCTGTGGTTCGACCTGCTTATTGCTGCTCGTTTGATTGGCTCTCTGTTGCTGCTCGTTGTTTGAGATGTTGATTTCCTGCTCATTTTCTCTTGATTCTCAATTTCGTTTATTCTTGTTTCAATTTTTTCTTCGTCGAACCCATTAATCTTTGCAGTATTTTTTATATATTCGATTTCATTTCTTTTCCTTTCTCGCGTTAGTGGTTTTGAAGTCATTCGGTGAATCATCGTGTTATAGGCTGCCATTTTTTTGCGAAAACCTATGTTCGGATATTCTGGTGATTGTCCTTTGTGTGTGTGTTGGTTTTCTGTATAAATCGTATTCAATTATTTCCCCATTGTTGATGATCTTGAGGTCCAAGAATGGTATTTCATTATTATCTTCCATTTCCATTGTGAACGTTATATGCGATGCAGACTGTTGAGCGTTTGGAATGTTTCTTCCAATTTTTCTTTTTTCACTATTGCCAATGTATCGTCGACGTATCTTGTCCAAAAACTTGACATCTACCGCTTTTTTCTAACCTATCTTCCTATCTTCCAATGAGGCCATAAATATTTCGCTCAAAATTGGGGACAGAGGATTACCCATTGGTAAACCCGCTGTTGATTTGAAGTATCGTCCCCGGAACGTGAAGAAATTTTCTTGCATGCACACTTCAGCAAGTTCATATATAATTGTACTCTTTTCTTACCTTCTTTGTTGTCGTAGTGTTTTAGAAGCCATTCTTCAAATAGTGTAATAGCTTCTCTGGTTGGTATACTTGGAAATAAGTTTTTCACTTCGAATGACACCATTATTTCGTCTTCTTTTAGTCTTAATTTCTCCATTAGCTTTGGTAGTTCGGTCGAATCTTTGATGGAAAATTTACTAACTCGTTTTTCCATCCTTTTTACCTCTTTTACCAGCCATCTTCTTCTTCTTCATTCAGTTCTTTTTATCGACTCTGGCAAGATGTCAAACGAACAAACGATACATGGATAAATTTGACAGCAATCGGACTATTGATTCGTGAGTTATAGCATTTTGTGCGAACCAACTTTTGTTATTGAAAAAAATAGAAAAAAGTGTATTTCGAGTTTTGATAAAGCATTGCCATTTTATGAAAAAAACTAGAGTGGGAATCAAACAATGGCTTGATAAACATTACCCGGATTTTGCTCCATCGAGACTAATGGTAGAGACGTGGATTGCTGAATTTAAACATAGTCGTACCAGCACAAATGATGCAGACCGCAATGGACGCCCAAATGAGGCTATTATTCCAGAAAACATTAAAAACATCTACAAATTGGTTATGAAAGATCGCAAATTGAAGGTGCACGAGCTTGCTGACATTGTAAACATATCAGATAGTAGTTGGGTATGCGAAAGCTCTGTGCAAAGTGGGTGCCGCGTGAGCTCACAGTGGACCAAAAAGAACACCAAGTTGATGCTTCAGAGGAGTGTTTGGCGCTGTTTAACCGCAATAAATTTGAATCCTATCGTCGATATGTGCCAATGGATGAAAATGGCTTCACTATTATACACCAGAGTCAAAAAGAGAGTCAGCTGAGTGGACAGCAGTCGACGAACCGAACCCCAAGCGAGCAAAAATGCAACAATCGGCCAGTAAGGTGATGGCGTCTGTATTTTGGGATGCGAACGAAATAATATTCATCGAATATCTCCAAAGAAGAACCACCATCAACAGTGACTATTACTGTGCACTTTTGGAACGATTGAAGGCTGAAATCGCAAAGAAACGGCCGCATTTGCAAAACAAAAAATTTTTGATTCACCAAGACAATGCACCGGGTCACAAATCGATGTAAGCGATGGAAAATTGAATGAATTGGGCTACGGATTGCTTCCCACCCACCGTATTCTCCAGATTTAGGCCTCAGCGACTTTTTCCTGTTTTCAGATCTGAAGAGAATGCTTGCTGGAAAGAAATTTAAGTTCAATGATCAAGAAATTGCTGAAAATGAGGCCTATTTTGATGAGAAAGAGAAAGCGTACTATGAAAGTGGTATCGAAAAGTTGGAAAATCGCTATACTCGTTGCATCGCCCTCGAAGGCAATTATGTTGAATAATAAAATCGGGTTTTGACAAAATGTTGTTTTTTTTTTCTTATTCATCCTACGGGCTTATTGAATGACAGGAATTGTTTATGCATCGAAGATTGTGCCATAAATAGTTTGCGCATTAAGGCCTAAACATCGGGTTATCCCGTTATTCAAGAAGTAAAACCATTCAAAATTATTTTAAACCATTAAAGCATGATAAATCCTTACCTACTTTCAAGCGCCCACATGATTGCAATGTTATTGATGTTTTACTGTACAATAGTCTGAAGCCTCTTATGTCGAGAGGCCGCGAGTAAGATCCTCTCTTCAAGAAACTAGCCAATTAGGATATGTGCTGTTTTTCAGGATTATGTCAAGATATAGGCTCTAAAGGAGAACACTTTTGTGTTGAAGCTCAATCTTCTTTTTGTTTGTAGACAAATTTCATTTGTATACCCGTTATCCTGTTGAAGAAGGAATTTTTCGCTGACAAAAAATGATAAGGGGAGATGAAGCCTTCAGCAAACTTCCTTTTTAAAAAGAAACTTTTTCATCGAAAGTACAAACAAATTTTGAAAAAAATTAATTGAATATTACAGTTATATTTTATCATATGGTATTCACTTGAAAGAAAACTTAGTAAGCTGTACAAGGAAATCAAAAAACTTCGATTTGGACAGTGGCTGTATATTCGCCAGGGCTTGCAGACATATGCATATAACTATATATATTATTTTAAAACTGACGTGAGATTTTCAATTATCAATTGGCTCGATTTATTGAAATTTATTTATTCATTTTGGACTTGCTTGCTAGTTGCAAGATGCAATTGCAAGTTCGGGAGGAATTCCACGGACGATGAGGAGGCAGTTTAGGCCAGAAAAGGAAGCGAGAAAGGTGTCAATAGGGTCTCCAACTCAGGAGCCTACTTCAAAGGTGTCTAAGACCCTTGAAGTGAGTGGGCGGAATTTTCCTCAATTCAAAAAGGTAGCAGCAGTAGCTTCCGCCAATTTTTCAGTGGTCATACTCAAGTCGTGTGTAAGGCCAAACCTTGAGGGTAGCAAAGGGATATCTAAGCTCCAGCACCCAAGTGTGGCTGCTACCAAAAAAGAGAGAGTGCCTCCTATAGTGTGTTATAGGCTTAACCAGAAGACTTTCGGGATAGCGTTAAAAGGGTATGCACACGAAACAGCAAAAGAGCTAGAGTTCAGCGTAGTGATGAACAGCTGAAAATGAAAAATTCCTTTGGCAAGTTGTCAAATTTCTAAGCGAATTTGATAAATTTTAAAACGAACTTGACCAATTTATAAAAAAATTATCAATGATGCACGGATCAAGTTTCTACATCTTCCTACGTTCTATGGAAAAGTAGGGTTGACGTACCTTGATTTAATATAATTTGCTGATGATTTGATTCAAATTACTGGATTTGAGATAATTTACGAAATGTCAATTTACATTGAACATTATGTGATTTTGAGGTTGATTTTTATGCAAATTAGCAAGCTTGGCCAAAGTTACATAATTTGCTTTGATCTGAACGTAACATTAGGACAAGTTTGAAGCATTGAAATCGTAGGAGTCCTGATAACGACAGAACTTATGCTTTTTTTGGGCATTACAAATATTTCTGCGATTCTCGCAAAAGAATAGTTAAACAACAAAACAATAAGGGATTCTGTGAAGCTAAAAGTTAAGGACTTCACACTTCTAAGCCGATTTGCAAGCTAGGCATATACATGGCTTATGGATTTGATTCCGAGATCTTGGTAACTTGGAGATACTCCTTGTTGAAATATTTTACGAAAGAGTAAGCTTGTTGTCAATTATTCATAACATAAAAAGGCCCAATCTGATTTTACTTCGTCTGTTCGAATCTTTCATTGGTAAAAATCATAGTTTTCTTAAAATATTTCCCTTGAGATAGAAAGTCGCAAGAAGAAACCACCAATATTCCCATTTTTGCACGCTTTAGATGTGATGCTCTATTTCTGAAATTAAGTATAATGTTGCCTACCCAACTTGATTATGATTCTTTTGCTGCTTTTTATAGCAAACACATTTTTGTGCATTTCTATATATCAATTTTACCTATTATAATAATAATCAATTTATTTTTTCAATTTCAGGTAAGTTGCAAGTTGTCACAACCTACATAAACTTGTAAGTAAATTATCAAATGAGACAATGATTATTCTTGCTTTATATAAATTTCTTCATACTTTAAATGAATCGCCCACATGCTATGTCATATGAAGTGAATTTTTCTATGTTTTGTATATTACATGTACACATATATATATATATATATATATATATATATATATATATATATATATATATATATATATATATATATATATATATATATATATATATATATATATAATATATATATATATATATATATATATATATATATATATATATATATATATATATATATATATAAAATACTTTCCACAATAGGTAAATTTCTCGAGAGAAATTTACCTAACAGAATTGATGGAACCATTGCTCCGAAAAATTTCAAATGATTTTTCCATTTTGATGATATTTACTTTAGTAAATATTGCCAATTCAAAATATATCTACTCTTTTATCTTGATAATTTTTTCATTTTGAAAATATCGGCGGTAAATATCGATATATATTTTTAAAACACCATGTATTATAAATATTCTCAACGACAAGATTCATTCAAATATGCTATTTGCCGAATGAATATACCACACTATTCTCAAGTATGCAAAACAACAACTATCGACTATATTTCATATTTAAGATGATTTTTGGCTTAAAGTCTGCCATACGAATATATAACTTTTAATATCTGCATAGTCCACCATTGGGCTACGATTCTATACTCAAACATTGTAATTCAGTATATTGTGTTTCGGATGAAGCCCTTATGTTATAATTAAAACCACCACATGTATCACTAGTTTTTCCAAGAAATCGCCAAAAAATTTCATTAACAACACTTTTCTTTGCCGTGAATTGATTTCCATGCAGGTTCAATGAGATTTTATGAAGAGAAAGTCTAGCATTTTCGTCAAAACAGCATCATTCTCCATTAAGGGTTATGTGGGAACATTAAAACAACAATTTGGCTAGACAGATCAACGGGCGTGTACGAGTAAGAAATGTTTTGTACTCAACTTACGAAATGCAGTCACAAACAAGGAATAAAGTCCAGAAACACGTCAAAAAGGTGTACATGTTTAAAAGAAAATTCATTGTTGCTCCATTTTCAACGGTCGCCATTTTGTTGCAATGCAACAAAAATCACTCACACTCCGTATCGCCATAAATATTTATATTATTCATCTGATCTATAAATTCTAAGAAGATTAAATCAAACCGGAATTTCCGGATTTAATGGAAAGCCCATAGAATACCAAAATCGTATATTGTTTTTATAATTACGAGAAATTCAAATGGCTATAACATCTGTGAATATTGCTCAGTTTCTTTCAAACTTACGTAGCATTAAAGCATTTTGTAAGAATACTTAAATATCAAATTTCGTTGAGTTTAAGAATATTAATACAATTTTATTGGGGAAAATGTGAAATATGAAGATCATACTACTAAAAAAGTTGAGCGATTCTCGACTTTTCCGGTATTTATTGTTGTTGTATTCATAAGAACCTACTTCCATATTTTTTTCAGAATTTGTGGATTATAGTTATCCAATTGTGGATCATAGTTATCCAATTGCGATGGAGGGTCACACATTTTTCATATATTTACCTCCTGCACTCCACTAAGCTGGTAACACTGTTTTAAGATATGTTGTGGAAAGTTGCCACAAAGACTTTTAATTTGACACCCCACATGATTACCTTCGGTAATAAATTTTTTGCGGCTCTCCTACCGCTGAAAAATTTATTGATACCTAAACGTTCAAAGTGTCATAAGTTTTGATCCACTTAGTAAGTTTGGTATCTGTGGCTGCTATAGGTTTAGAAAAAACCTGCTGGAACACACCAACGGACGAACGGACAGACATACGGACAGACAAAACCGATCTCAATAGGATTTTGTGAGCAGAACAGAACTCTAATAAGCATTATAATATGTGTAATACGGGTAAAACTGGCATAAATTTAAAACGCTGGCTTGCTTTTTCGTTTTTCAAATCAAAATTGATTAAAGATTACAAAATAATATGTTCCTTAGGTTTCTTAGCCGCCATTTTGTTTAATACTTTACTCCTAAAGTACTAGGTCCATTTAGTTACTTACCAGAAGCCGTCTATACGTACTTTTCTGGGAAGAACTCTCATTAGAAATAGTTATATATAATCTTTTACCACGATGGTAACAATACTATGCCGGTGTAAGACTAATCCGTTCCCGTGAACAAAAACTTTTATATTCGCTTTGTCCATATATTATGTGTAAAAACTCAGCAAGTTTTAATACATTTGGATGCCTGGTTCCGTGTTTAGGGCTTTGTAAAATGAATTTTAAAAAGACCTCCTAGTTTCTTATCTATGAGCATTTCCCCTAGCAATTGTTGGTACAGTGCGGCGTCTACTGCAGTCGTAGATATTCAAAGCAGGGGATTTTTACTCCCAGGGGCCAACTAGCCATAGTTCTTTGGAGAGAATATATCGACTCATGCTCGGCCACCGTACATACAAGCACAAAAAGAGAGGGAAATCATGAGAGGGGAACATCAGACCAATGAAACGATTTCTTTTAACTGATACATGTGTTGTCATTGGCCCAATTTAAGACCTAATCGGGACATTTATCATTTTCAATTTAGTTAAAGTGGAAACTTGGAGTACAGAATCTGACGTATTTCATTTTGAAAATTTTGTAGAAATAGGTCGAACAAATGGGCCATCTCGGTCAACTTCGAATAGGGGATATGGTTGTATTGCTTTTATCAAAAGAAGTTTAGCTTCGAAAACTTGTCAAAAAGACCTGAATATAAAATTATTCTCAGTACAGCATGACCAGCGTGGTCATTGCGAAGGAATTTCATTTTACCTTAGTGGAGTGCGACTAGTAACCACATATCGATCACCAAAATGCCCTCTGAACCTCTTTATTCGCACGCTAGAGGCACAACTTTTTTCGTCAGAGCATGACAAATCTGTGAAGACTATTATTTTAGTTGGGTAAACAGACCTACGCTCATGTCAGAAGGGTTTTGTATTCAATTTACAAAATGCAGTTACCAGATCGAATCAAATCAAGAAACATGTCGAAGACGATTTTATTGGAGAAAATATGAAATAAGAAGATCATACTATTTTTTTAAAAGTTCAATGAATTTCGACTTTTGAGTATTTGGTATTGTTATACTCATAAATATCTCCCTTGATCATTATTTCAGATGTCCATCCGCGACGGAGGAAACACATTTTTCATGTATTTCCCCCCTGTGCCCCCACTGAAGCAAAAACTGACAGTTTAACAACTGTTTTGAAAAGCTCCCATGAAAAATTTCATTTCATACTCATATCGGCTACGTTTGATGAATTTTTTTTTCAGGGGCCACTCTCCTGTGCTGAAATCATCGATTCATGGCCAATTTTTTCGAATCCTAGAATGGTTACAAAACCCTTTTGCTAGGAGCTCTCTCCCACCTCCTTGACTTATTTCACTTATGAGATTAATTGTAGGTACTCATCTTCAGTCATTCATTCAATTGAATCAAGTGTTCAAAGCATGCACCTTAAACGTTGAAGTTGGGAAAAAATAACTCCAAATTATTCAATCTTCGCATTTAAAACAGCCACTATCTTGGTTTACGATTACTGATACTACTAGCTGAACCGATTCTCAAAGATATACATGACACCTATCATTCCTGAAATTTTCATGCAAATCCTAGCAAAACTGTAGTGTCTGAGTCGGTAAAAAGGGCATGTTGTTCCATAGCCATATGTTGCCATAGTAATACATGCAGCGCATATTGTTCCATAGTAATACAGGAAAATTCAAACCGCTATAACTTCGCTAAATATGATTCAATCTTTATGAAACTTTCAGGATAGATCAATCTTATAAATAGACATCTACATACTGAATTTCATTGAATTTAAGGGTACTGTTAAGATTTTATTCAAGAAAACATAAAATCGATAAATCATACTATTACTAATAAAGTTGAGTGAATTGCGACTTATCACATATTTGTTGTTGTTGTACGCACCAAGGCCTACATCCCTGATTTTTTCAGATTTTTCGGATCACAGGTGTCCAATCGCGAGGGGGGGGACACAAATTTTTCGTGTATTTCCCCTCCCTGTGCGCCCCTCGAAGCAAACTTCTCCAAACTAAGACCTGTTTTGAAAAGTTCTCATCAAGACCTTTCATTTGATACGTTCAATGAAATTTTTTTTTCGGGTGGTCACTCTCCTATATGGGGAGACCCCCCTTAAATACCTTATAAAATTTTTTTGTAGCTGGATTTCGAAGAGATCACCACTTTACACCTACACACAAAATTTGATGTTTCTAGCTTAAGTAGTTTCCGAGAAAAACTGCTGTGACACACGGACGGACGGACGGACAGACGGACAGACTGGTCGCGAAACTAGTAGGGTTTTGTAAAATTATTTTACAAAACCCTAAAAACTCAGTAAGTTTTAATACATTTGGATGCCTGGTTCCGTGTTTAGGGCTTTGTAAAATGAATTTTAAAAAGACCTCCTAGTTTCTTATCTATGAGCATTTCCCCTATCAATTGTTGGTACAGTGCGGCGTCTACTGCAGTCGTAGATATTCAAAGCAGGGGATTTTTAGTCCCAGGGGCCAACTAGCCATAGTTCTTTGGAGAGAATATATCGACTCATGCTCGGCCACCGTACATACAAGCACAAAAAGAGAGGGAAATCATGAGAGGGGAACATCAGACCAATGAAACGATTTCTTTTAACTGATACATGTGTTGTCATTGGCCCAATTTAAGACCTAATCGGGACATTTATCATTTTCAATTTAGTTAAAGTGAACTCACAAGTTGTTTCAATCTCGTTTATCCCCAAACTCTTTTATATTCAACTCCTGTAAAACAATCTCCAGCCTCGCAATTTATTCAACCGCAAATGCAAATACCATCTCCACAAACATCAGCATCGTGAATTTAAAGATCGACAATAATCATAAGGTGCTTCCTCAATATGTCAGTTGGAGGAACCATAACAGACGACTTTATCCTAAACAGTGGCGCATTTTGTCTAATGATCACTCATTTAACAATAGGTGCAGCTGACTCGCAAGGCAGGACAAAAATGATCGCAATATATATAGCAACCTACAAAGTAGTGAAAAACCTGAAACATGGTATCAGCCCAAAATCACGCTCTGTCGTGATGACACCGGCAATATCATCGCTGATGACAGCAAAGATGGGCATCCTATTTCAAGAACCTCCTTAATCCTCCGGACAGCTGCAGAACATCGGAGCCTATAAATGTCTGCGGAGGGCTTCCGTTGGCGCCACCGACTCTGGATGAAGTTTGTTCCACCATCAAAGCCCAAAAGAATAATAAAGTACCGGGCATCGACGAGACTCCAGTGGAGCTCATCTAATATGGTGGCAGCTGTGTTCATTAAGCTATTCACTATATTATGCAGCACATTTGGCAACAAGAACATATGCCAAAAGAGTGGAGCCAGTCAAGTATTTTCCCTATCTACAAAAAAGGTGACAAGCTACACTACTTTGTACGGCATACAAAATATTTTTAAAGTTCTTAGAAAATAAAATCGGGATACGCCAACAGCATTATTCGGGAGCATCAAGAAGGTTTTAGAGCAGATAGATCGACAATAGATCAATTGGTCACAGTCAAGCAGGTACTTGAAAAATGCTGGGAGTTCAACATAGACGTACACCAAATTTTCTTTGACTTTAAGCAAGCATACGACAGTATTGATCGTAACGTACTGTACCAAATAATGCTTTGCTTTGGTATCCCAGCCAAATTAGTCCATCTTATCAAGATGACAATGAAGTCGACAACTTCTCAAGTCCGCATCAATAACCAACTCACTGATGCCTTTAACACAAATATTGGATTAAAGCAGGGATATGGGCTGGCCCTATTGCTATTCAATTTGGTTTTGGAATACGTCATAAGGAAGCTACCTGCCGATACACGAAGTACATTAGTATACAAGTCGAGCCAAGTAGTAGCCTATGCGGGCGACATCAACATTTTGTCGCGTTCATTAACGACTGCCAAAGAACTCTTCCTGAAACTTGACAGTGACGCAAAACTAGTAGAACTACAAACCAATGAGAATAAAACAAAGCTCATGACCCAGTCGAAGAAGAACACTTCAAATACACAAAAGACCACACTTGGCGAATACAGTATCGAAAATGTGAGTGAATTTGTGTATTTAGGCGCCAAAATAGCGAAAAAGGCTGATGAAAGAGACGAAATACGCCGAAGAATACAGCTCGCAAATAAAATATTTTATTCAGTTTTGACAATCTTGAAGACTTGCTGCATACACAGGAAAACAAAGCTCCAAGTATATAAATATATGATAAGACCTGTGTTATGCTATCGGTGTGAATCATGGACCCTTAACCAAGCATTCGCAAATATATTGGATGCCTTTGTGCCACGGGTCCTGAGGCGATTAATCGGAGCGAAGCTAGACGGAGACCAATGGCAAATTCGATACAACCATGAGTTGTAGGAAATTTGTGACGAACCGGAGGTCTCAAAGATTGTAAGACTGGGGAAGCTGCAATGGGCTGAACACATGAATCGTATGGACGCACAACGAATACCCAAAAATGTATTCATTGGGAGAACTGAAAGCCGGAGACTAGTGGGACAATCGAGGAAATGCCGACGGTTCATTGCTGCTCGGATTTCAAAATTTGAGGACGCGATAAATGGATCGAGACAGTTGGAGGCGCTTGTTGCAGGAAGCGAAGGCCCGCGAGGGGCTGTAGTGCTGCAAAGAAGAAGATGTATAGCAACCATATTTTAAATATCTCAACATTTGCATCCTCTTCTTCAAAGAACTCTGACTTTGTTAAGCGGAAACCTAATAAAGGAGTGTAAATACCAAAAGGGATTGAAAAACTTTTCCACCAACAACATCCAACTGATTATTTCAGCCCACGTGGTTATTCGATACATAATCAGCACAGAATAGAAATGGGACAAACCATACCGGTTGAACCAAAAGCCGATTTTTTGGTTCGAAAAACTGGTGATTTCTCGAGTTTTCTCATCGCGTCCAACCGGTTTTTTCTTTCTGATTCAAGAACCGTATGAAAACCAAACACCAATTAGAAAAATACTGAAAACGGAAAACAATAAAACTGTTCTTTTTACTGAAATCCGCCATGCCTACCCAGACAGCATAAACGGCCACTGAAACCAGAAATTTCGATTTTTGATTGTTTGGTTGTATATTTTTCGTTTCGATCGTTGCGTGCAGTGTAGCTAGCAAACGGTCACGGTAAATGCAAAGGGGTGTTTAATCTTCATACTGTAAATGAAAGACTTAGCTAAACGGTAAGCTGTTGGCTTAGATATCAAAACTTTAGTCTTTTGTTTGCAACTCAAAGAAAAAATATCCCTCAGTTCATTTTGATTTAAATAATTTTTTAAGTAAAAAAAAACTGAAAAACCGAATATGCCCAAAGATTATTAATGGCCATAAAAAATATACATTTAATTTTGAATCGATTTTTTTGGTTTAATTAATTTGTTAAGCAAAATACTGGTTCTTCCAAAAATCGTATTTTCACTGTAAAAATTGCCTTTTTTATGCCGAAAGTGAAAAACAAAACCGGAAAAGCGGAGGACCAGTTTTTTTAACCAAGAACTTTCGCTCGCAATCTAATCAATTCCAAAGCGCATTCAATACGCAAGACAAATTATCAAAAACCACTGATGGTAACTTCAATATGAGAATGAAATCATATCAGAATCTCATGATATGTATTTCAATAATGTGGTAATACTGTATCAGCCTGGCCCCGGAAGCATGAATGCTTTTAACAATGTCAACATGCCCAACAAAGTACAAACAGAAGGCTAGCAACCACAAAATTTCCTTAAGCGTTTTAGTTCCATGTTAGTCAAGGGCAAAATATACCTTATGAAAAATATATCAACTCACAAATGCAATTGCAGCTACACTGTTGACCATGCTGCCGCAGGCCCCAGCGAACCGAAAAATGAACTTGACATGAGTGACAATCGTGCGTGGCGTGCTATGCTGAAAAACGGAGAATTCGCAACGTCCGGTTTATGCTGCCATCGCGTAAAGAAGAACTTCTTGTTTCTCGATTGGTCACAAATTATATTTCCTATCGCCAAGGCATATTTTCCTCGATTCCGCGAGTGTTAACGTGAAACCGGGTGCATGGTGAGCAATTATGGCGTTTGCTGGTGCTTATGGACATAATCGGTTGAACGACAGGATTCGACGTCGTTACAGTCAATTCGGCACGGCATCTCCAACCATTCAACCCCATGTGTGACTGCAGTTGGTACTCTTATCGACTCAAACTGATGCGGGACCCGTTTTGAACTCAATTAGCACCTAGTTTTCTGTGCTTTTCAAGTACCTCCATTCACTACAACGCTCTACATCACTCTTTCTTCGTTGTACAACGCTCGTGCGATTTGCATTCACATTTCACCGCTTCCTCAAGTGTGCCACCCAAGCAATGTTCAATACATCAATATAAGAGAGCACACAAAATAATATGAATTAGTTCTTTCATGAATATCTAGTCCAATTCATGATCAGCTCTCAGTGATAAAAAAACTCATCTGTAAAGGTTGGTCCAACCATAATGCACCATGTTAATTGTGAGTCACACCTTAACGTCAAATTTTTCGCCCAACTTAATTTGACATTTCTTTGTTTCAGTGTTTGACAAATTCAACCATGGAGATGTACACAATTGAGCACCGCGTTAAGGTTGTTGAAGCCTATTATGAAAATGGGCGTTCAAATCAAAAGGCATTTTGTGCACTTCGTGATTTTTTTGGCCAGCACAATGGACCAAATGTGTCCACAATCGGGAGAATTATGCACAAACTTCAGCAAACCAGGTCTGTAGAAAATGTGAAATCACCTGTGCATGCTCGCTCACTTCGTTCTGTGGAAAACATTGCTGTTGTTCGCGATAGTGTGGCAGAAGAGCCGTCAACCTCGACTCATCGCCGTGCCCAAAAATTGAACATCTCACGAACATCACTGATGCGAATTTTGAATAAAAATTTGAATTTACACGCTTACAAGGTTCAATTGGCTCAAGAGCTGAAGCCTACTGACCATTTCAAGCGTCGGCAATACGCCGACTGGTTGGTTGAACATATAGAAGGGAATGGCGCCTTTCCAAAGAAAATTATCTTCAGCGACGAGACACACTTTCACCTCAGTGGACTCCTTAACAAGCAGAATTGCCGCATTTGGGCGAATGAGACTCCACGAGTGATGTTGAAAAGCCGATGCATCCACAAAAAATGACTGTTTAGTGCGGTTTATGGGATGGTGGCGTCGTCGGGCCGTACTTCTTCGAAAATGAGGACGGCCAAGCAGTTACCGTGAATGGTGCTCGCTTTTTCGAGATGACAACGGACTTCTTGTGGCCAGAAATTGAGGTGATGGACCTGGACGATATGTGGTTCCAACAGGATGGTGGCACTTGCCTCACAGCCAACGAAACGATGGCTCTTTTGCGCGAGAAATTCAATGGCCGTGTTATCTCACGTTGTGGCGATGTTAATTGGTCACAATGATCATGTGATTTGACACCGTTGGACTTCTTTCTCCGGGGATATTTTAAAGAAAAAGTGTACGTCAATAAGCCAAGAAAAGTTCAAGAGCTAAAGGATAAGATAATTCAGCACATTAACGACATTGAACCGGAATTATGTCTCAGAGTCATTGAAAATATGGACCACCGGATAGAAGTATACCACCATAGCTGCGGCGAGCATTTGGGCAATATTTTGTTTCATACATAATTTTCATAGATCCTTCTATTATAATAAAAAATATTAATATAATTCTCTAAAAACTTTTTGTTTTATTTACAACTAACATCGTGCGTTTTGGTTGGACTATTCCTATAATACAACCCATTAACAAAAACTGGTTAACTGTCTCTTCAAGCATTTCGCCGATAGGGCCAGAAATTCCCTAAGATACTGAGGTGAAAAAATCTTCAGGTCCTCGTTTCCATAAGTGTTCATTGCATGATTCCTAAGTCTTTTCTTAAATACCAAAAGTGAGTTCGCTTCCTTCAACATATCCAGAATGTTATGTATACGGAGAGCATCATTCGTGGCATCGTCCTTCAGATGATCTGTTCTGGCAAAAGTTATTACAAATTGATTTGCATATGGGTTGATTTGCGATACTTTAATTAATGGTGCTTGGTTCGACCCATTAGTTCTTAAATATTTAAAGATAAATTTAGCTTTGTCCATTATTGATTTGACTAACGATTAATGATTTGGCTGATTGGTAAACCAATCTAGTTTGAGTGAACATTAGAAGATTTAGAAAATTTTTATATGCTTTGGTCAGCAGCCTGGATATAATATTTTGATGTTGCTTCCCTGATTGACGCCAAATAACTACTCCATAGTGGACTGGCGGATATGATGGTTTGGACCTACTTGCTTTGCACAGTAGCGCCGAGGTGACACTCGTGTATGAATGGCTCCAATTCAACTCTCATACCGTTTCCGTCCCGGTAAAACCTTGGCAGGCCTCGGAGTACGTTCGAAGTTCGCACCATTGAGTTGGTGGTGTGGGTTCGGTTGAGACTGACTCCCGATTAGCGCTGGTCTGGCTCTGAGCACTTGTCCCCATAAGGGCTTGTGCCAACCCTCGCATGGCGTCCCTGCTCTGCAAAGATAACCATGGGACCAAAAAGGCGACTGCGCACACAAACAAGGCGACTACACACACACGAGGGGGGACCCAGTTACCCTAGAGCAACTAAAAACATATAAAAAAGATAAAAAATACCCAAAAAAGGAACTAAAATAAAATAACGACGACGCAACCAGCGGTTGCAGCCACGACGTTCACAGTACATCGAGAGCGGTACTAACGATGACAAAAATGACGAATAATACAATGACAGTGAAGACGGACGAAAAACGGAGATTAGCAGACAGTCCGGTCAAGACTGAGATTCCTGCGGTGTTTGGGCCAAGCAAAAAAATTATGCGAACGCCAGAGCGTCCTATAAAAGAAAAGCGTCAAACTCTGCAGGACGCTTCAGGTGTTCGAGCGGTGGAAGAAAATATAAAGAACATCGAGAATTCGATGGTCACTGCTGCGATCGTTACCGAAGTGATCGATGCAAGGGTCGTAAATCCCGACATAATAAAGAATCACCTTGAAGCCAACGAGGAGATTAAGGCAGGAAAAGAAAAGAGTGACCGGACAAATAAAACGACGTTGTGTGAATGCATCGCCAACGTCGAAAATGTGGCGGAAGTACTGTATTCGGAAATCGAAAGCGATAACCTCTTCCAAAGATGTTTGCAAAGTATGATTGCCGCTCAGCGACACGAAGAAGAAAGCCTATTCCGAAAAGCGGGAGATGTTCTGAAAAGAATAAGATCGACATGCGACTCCCCAAAAATCAGCAAAGCAGTAAAGACTGGGCTCCTTGAACTAGAGGAGCTCCTAGACACATGCAGATAGCTCCACCAGTAAAAATCAATAAAAGAATGGCGTCTAGCCCAATCGAAGGAGATCGGGATAAAAGAAGGAAGGAATAGGCACTTGATGGGCGTCAAGCACCAAATCGCGGGCTCCAGACAGTGCTTACAAAAGGAGCGAAGAAAGCCGCAAAGAAACTAATTCAAAAAGTGCCAGAAAGTAAAGTTCGCACGGACGCCCAACAAGAAAAAAGACCTGATGCAAAACAGGAGAGGCAGAAGCCCCGAAGAAGACCCCGGCAGCAGGCACTGCTCGTAAAACCCTAAGATAGTCGATCCTACGCGGAGGTGCTGCGGGACATCAGGGGAAACGTAAGGCCCGTAACGACTGGTCGAATTTGGAGCAGAGGCCGAGAATAGGGAAGCATTCTGCGACGCAGTAAAGAAAGTCCTCGGCAAAAGCACAGCTCTAGCCTCGCTCGAGCCAATGGCAACGATCGAAATAAGAGACACTGACTGCGTCACGGATCTGGCCGAGGCGGAAGAGGCCATCAAAAGGGAGTTCCCTAGCGTGGGCGGAATCAAGGCGAGGCTGACACTAGAACACCATAATGGACAACGCATGGCCATAATTGACTTGACCGAAAAGGACGCCGAACAATGTCTGAATGAGGGCAAGGTACGAATAGGGTGGGTTGTATGTAGGATACAGCAAAGAGCAACGCCTCTTCAATGTTTCAAATGCCTTGGCTATGGTCACACCGCACAAGTATGCAAAGGAAGTTCTCTATGTTACAAACGCGGGCCATAAAAGAAAAGAGTGTACGAAGGAGGCACATCGTATTCTTTGCAAGGATGCTAATCCAAGACCCCATTTTGAACACGTCTTGGGATCAGGAAAATGCCGGCTTTTTCAGGAAGCCCTAGCCAAGGCAAAATCAAAACTTCGATGACCCGCATCCTGCATCTAAACCTACACCGCAGTTTAACCGCCCAAAATCTGCTTGAGCAGTTTGCGAGGGACATGAAAGCCGACTTCTTGCTGCTGAGTGAGCAACATCATGATAAAAGTCCAGCATCATAGTATCCTGATGAAACTGCCGCCATCTGGGTTCGAAATAGTGATTTCCAGGCGGAGAGCTGTGGACGTGGGGATGGTTTTGTGTGGGTTCGGCGCTCAGGAACCACCTTCTTTAGTGTCTACCTAACGCAGAACGAATCGATATCATCTTTCCTAGCCAAGCTTAATGCTTTGGAAGGCGTTGTTTTGAACGCAGACTTGAACGTGCTCTTTGGGGGAGGCTTCAACGCTAAAGCAATCGAATGGGGCATGCCTTAAACAGATCCGCGGGGAAAACGAGTCCTAGAAATGGCGGACAGGACGGCGCTTGTCGTACTAAACCCCGGCAATACGCCGACCTTCCGCCGTATCAGCTGTGAAGGAACCATACCGAATGTGACCTTAGTACGGAGGATACACAACCGGAGAGTATTAGAGGACTACTCAGCCAGTGATCATCAGTGCATTCTGCTTGAGATAAGCGGTGTTGTCTCCCGACGTCCGTGCTCTTGGCTTACTACAATTGGACGGACGTCGAGAGGTTCGTCGAGGTTCTCACAGCAGGTGTACCGCTGCAGTAGGCTTCGGAGGGGACGGAAGAACTGGCAGCTCAACCGTGGTGAACTCAACTATAAGCATCATCACGACTGCTTGCAGAGCTTCTATTGCCCGTCGAAAACCCCGGCACGGCAAGCCCCCAGTGTACTGGTGGTCAACTGAATTCGCTGAAAAACGAAGGGAGTGTCACAACCTTTGGCGTGAGGCTTTTGAGTGACTACCTGAAGGACCGAAGCCTGCTCTACTACAAAACTCAGGTTCAACGAAGGATGGAGAATACATCGGGTGTTGCCCAAGGATCTATCCTTGGTCCGGACCTATGGAACGTGTCTTACGACGGGCTACTGAGACTTGAGACTCCGGATGATGTTGCGGCTCTGGTCGCTGGACGCAGTGTTGAACAGGCGCAACTTTGGCTAGGTATGCTAATGCGCCGAATGACGGACTGGATGACTGCTCGTGGGCTCAGTTTAGCACTGGAGAAAACCGAAGTGGTCATCTTGACAAAAAAGAGAATCCCTAGAGTAAGGACGATCAGTGTTGGAGACTTACGAATCGAATCGAAGCCATCGGTGAAGAACCGTGGGCTACTGATCGACTCGAAGATGAGTTTCTCTGAGCAAATCAGGGCAACGGCTGAGAAGGTTGTTTCAGGAGTTTCGGCTCTGAGTCGACTTATGGCCAACGTAGGGGGACCATCAAGAAGTACGGAGCAGAGGTATGGGTCGACGCTCTCAACGAGGAGGTATACCGAAAACGTTTGGCACAGGTACAGAGAAGAGGAGCACTGAGGATTGCATCTTCATATCCGACAGTCTCTGATTCGGCGGTGAGAGTTATTGTAGGCGTGATACCTGTCGCCTTCCTTGCTGGAGAGCGCCGCGCTATTTACCTGTGCCGAAATGAGGATACGAGGGAGACGGTTGTCCGCGTGAAGAGACAGCGCTCGCTGAACGATTGGCAGCAGTCTTGGGTAAATTGCACGAAGGGAAGGTAGACTGCGCGCCTCATCCCGGATGTGCAACCGTAGCTAAATCGAAGGCATGGTGAGACTGACTTCTATCTGACCCAGCTTTTGAGCGGGCATGGGTGTTATCAGTCTTGCCTGCACAAGATTGGTAAGCCACGGTCCCCCGATTGTCGGTTTTGCCCAGGAGAGGAGGACAATGCCTGCCACACATTTTTTGCGTGCAAAAAATCGCTTGTGTGGCACTTCCTCTTCCCCTCTCGCCTCCCGCTAGGATAGGGATCCGCCAGCTTGAAGGCGGCTCACGAGACCTGGCCCTAAGTAATGTGTCAAACGGTTCCAGTCTGGGTTCTCAGGTTGACAGGGGAGGTGTTTAGTGGGTAGTCCGGTCGCCTTCTTTCGAGCATGGGAGTCCCACACTCTGCATAATTGGCATTCACCTCCCTACCAAAAAAAAAATTAATTTTGTGCATTTAGAACAAGTTTCTTGATTCGCACTGGAAAATCCTCATATCTCTGTCTGTGTGGTCTAGTGGTTAGAGCATGAACGCATAAGCCGAATGTCCCAGGTTCAAATCTCGTTGGGAGCAACGTGATTTGGGTCAGGTGATTTTTTGGACAGACTATGAGTCTTCACTCAGTGGTGATATGTACTGATTTAATCAGATCATATCATAGCTGAGCAGGCACACGGGAGCTTGGTACTGGCCAAACCAACTTCCGAAAAAATCAATAAGGTCATGAAAATGAGATACTCTGACTATCTCTAAGCGAAGGCCCGAGAGGGGCTGTACTGCTACAAAGAAGAAGAATTCAAACGACTGATTAGTGTTAGGACTAAGATATTTCATTTCTAACATCGTTTTCAATTTTTCGCCGTTAATATTTAATGCGACTTTTATGTCTTCTTTGTTCTTTTGTTTAAAAACAATATATGTTCTCTTTGCAGTGTTCTATACTAGTTTGTTTTCGATTAACCACTCGTGGAATTTTCCTAGATCCTCGATGATAGTTTCAATTGCTGTTTTGTCTCGTCCCGAATAAAGTAGATTCTTATTTTCAGCATATAATGTATGATATCCCGTTAGTCCACATGTATTTAGATTATTTGTTATAGCAGGAACATAGTTGGGCCAGTATTGAGCCTGTGGGAACTCCTGTTTTCTTCTGACTATTAAAGAATTGGTTAGGTCTACCTTGAATACCATACGATTCAAATTTACGAAGTAATAGGACATGATCAACTGTATCAAATGCTTTTTTCAAATCCTCAAAAATTACGATAACATAACCATCTCTGTCAAGTACTACATTAATGAAACGTGTGACAGTAGTGCATCCCCTTGTTCTTCTAAAACCCAAACTGCTGTTGGTTTAAGATTAGCTTCGAAAAGGCTTTCAAGGCACATATCCTCATTAATCATTGTTCGATTAGACAAGAAAAGGAAAAATCGGGTTTTTGTTTTTTTTTCTTCTTCATGAAGATTACACACTTAATTTTCTTCTTTTGCTGACAATTTAAATTTTTTTGACTTTCTGTTGAACGTCAATGTCTCTAAGTTTGCTATATTATTCTTGTTGAATGAATAATCTGATAAGGGATACCAACCCTTCTTTACTGACGAATTAATTAATCAAGTTCTTTCCGATTATTTGCTTTGTCCTTTTGCAAGTTCGCGTCCCTTATACATATAGACTCGTACTTCGGACTTCCTTTTTAACACGTAGGAAATCTATTGGCTTATAAAATACAATGTTGTAATGATCATGGAGGAAATCAAGGACTCACATTATTCTTTTGATGTCACTTGACTGCATTCGGTGTCAACTTATTCTAATCCCCCAATAATTATAAATCTAGGAAGTATTAATTCAATTTTGAAACTCTGTTGTGAAAACTGCAGGGAGTATCGCCAATTTTAATGTGATACATTTCAATCATAACGATCTCATTTACGTTTCCAAATCACTTGTGCAGATGCCATTACTAGCGCACATTTTCAAAGGCACAATGGAGATACGACGCTGTGTATTACGGCATTAATTTCAATTAACGACTTATAAAAACACATTTACAGCATTCGCCGCTCGATTGGTGTTTAGAGGTTCACCTTCTGCTTGTGGTCTTTCCTTTTGCACTGTTCGTTCATTTGTTTACAATCTAAGTGCAGTTGTCGGATTCTGCATTACCAGAGAATTACTTTCTTACGAAACAAATCGTGAGCTACATTATGGATTGCGAAATTCTTTCTTAGTGGTGTTGGGTAAATCGACAATTAGGTACCTGTTCCACCGAAAAAGAAAACTACAAAAGGCTAAAGCTACGGTCGGCAGCGAAAACCCGCAACATTGAAAGTTGAACGTCACAGATTCTAAACTGCTAGGAGCTAAATTGTTGAGTGGAATTGGTTGCATGGGAGTAAACAAGTGTTTAGTTTGCGAAACTTGCTCAAATGCACAGCGTCTGGTTTGCAGCGTTTATGTGTTTTGTAAACTTTTCCAGTATTCTAGTTGGACATTTTAGAGGAGTTTGAGATGTTTTCGGTAATAAATGCAATTTTACTTGCAATGGAATTATGTTTGTAGCACCGGTTTGCCTTTGGCTTAATAAATTTGCGTGGATTGTGGGATGCTTTGTGTTGGTGCGATGAAATGCCTTAATTCCCCCCATCTTTGAGCATTATGATGCCCAGTCACCGTCTGGAGCTACATTTAATTTTGACACGAGTACACCTAAAAATTATGATGGTCTCTATGCCGCTTATTTGGGAATGATGAGTTTGTAGATTTTTGTGTGCAGATTTGTCGTTTGTCTCTAGTGCACAATAAAATTCTTCTAATATCTATATTTTAGATGTCATCTTTTGAATTCGTCTTTGCAGTCTAGTTGAACACGGAAATATTGTATAGTAGCCAATCAATAAAAGCGCACCACTCGTAAATGAGGTAATAATCACAGAATCAAGTGTGATATTGCCTATATTTCCTTCAAGACGTTCGTTAAGACCGTGTGCTATGTTTTAATTTCTTCTGGATTTGTCGATTTGAATCTGCTCTCGTGTTGAATGCGAGCACCTAATCCAAGCTGAAGTACTCTTCTTTTACTAAGGTTCCTCAAGTAGTACATCTGACGAGTTTCTTCAGCCTTACACAAATTTTCAAATATTGAACCGTTCGACGATCATTTAACGATGGTACTGTAAGTTTGTTTTGAATGAAAACCGTTTTGACAAAACTTTTAGAAAAACAACTGTCAGAACACCAAAAACAAAACTAAGGATAGTATAGGACGACGTCTATGAACTATATATGTTGAAACAAAAACATACTTTCGTACTGTAGCACTTACAGATATCAATCGTCTGAATTTTTAAAGTTAATTCACAAGCGGCAATTACTTATGTCTATCGTAAACGGCGGCGGTCTCAACAACGAACGTTTCGATCCGCGGATAGTCGACGACTGGCTTTAATATAAAAACAAAAAGACACCTCCTTGGTCAGCTGAACATGTGTGTGTTTGTGTGTGTGTGTGTGTGTGTATGGCATTTTCCAGGCGGGATGATTTAACCTAACAGCTCGGCCAATCCTGCATCGGAATCGTCCTCGATTTGGCCATCTTTTCGGAAGTATATACTGAGCAAAACGGCTTGGTCGAAATTTGGAGTCTTTCAATGTCTTTGATTAGGTAACGCTCCTTTCCAAGGACTCGAGAAACTGTATAAGGCCCACTAAACTTTGGTTCGAACTTACGGCTTTCCCCAGTCGCTGCGGCATCATTTTCGATGAGTACTAAGTCATCGACGGCATACTGTTTGGGCGATGCATGCTTGTTATCAAAACGAAATTTCTATCCTTCTCGTTCTTTCGTCAGATTGTCCAGAGCTCGTTTACGTTTAGTTTTAATATCGGTCACGTCACCGTCAGAGGGATCAACAACATCTTGTAGAAGGGAAAAAAGTTAATTTCCCGTTATGTCTTTCCATTTAAAATCGAAAATAATTTCGTTTGGTTGTCGGCGGTTGTAGATAGATAGGAAAAAAAATGTTTTATTGGCCCGCTCTACCTGTCCATTAGCTCGTGGAGTTCGGACTGCAACTTTAATCTGTTTTATGTTATGCAACTCACAAAACGAAATGAACTTCCGGTAAGTGTACGCTGTTTCTCGATCAGTAATGGTTTTGGATGGGAGACCAAAATAACTTGTTAACTCGGTTAACACGTTAAAAGCCGACTGTGTTAAAGTATTCCTCAAAACTTTTACCACCAAATATTTAGTAAAGGCATCAGAGATTGCAATTATATATATATATATATATATATATATATATATATATATATATATATATATATATATATATATATATATATATATATATATATATATATATATATATATATATATATATATATATATATATATATATATATATACGAGGGTCATTCCACAAGTACTTGCCTACAGAAGCAAAACGAAAATCTTGGAAAGGTGGCGATTTATTTCAAGCTCGATACACTTGGCCCAACGATGCTCTAACTTTTTCAACCCGTCCAAAAAATACATTTTCCAGAGGGCTGGAAAATAGGCCTCCGTGGCGGCGATGACCTCCTCATTCGACCCAAATCTATTCCCAGCGAGTGATTTTTTCAGGTTTGGAAACAAAAAGTAGTCACAGGGGGCCAAACCTGGAGAGTATGGTGGATGGAGCAGCAATTCGTAGCGCGATTCGACCAATTTGGCCATGGCGACAGCGGAGCTGTGAGCCGGCGCGTTGTCGTGGTGGAACAGCACTTTTTTCTTCGTCAAGCGGGGCCGCTTTTTCTTCGATTCGACGTCAAATCGGCCCAATAACTCTGCATAGTAGCGCTCCGTGATTGCTTTACCCTTCTCGAGGTAATCGATGTGGATCACACCTTGTGAATGACAGAAAACTGTGGCTATCATCTTTCCAGCCGATCGAACATTCTTCGCCTTTTTTGGAGCACGTTCGCCGGGTGAAGTCCACTGTTTCGACTGTTCCATGGTCTCTGGTGTGTTCCAGTGTTTCGCCGAAGGTCACGAAACTACGCAAGAACTCCGCCAGATTGCGCTGAAAGAGCGCCAAACACATCGCCGATGTTGTCTCACGGTTGCTTTGTCATGCCCAGTTTTTCGTGTAAAATATGATGCACCGTCTCAGCTATCTCGCAAACTTTCAATCGACGGTCTGCCAACACGAGATCGTGGATTTTTTTAACGTTTTCCTGCGTAGCAGCCGTTTTGGGGGCACCTGGGCGTGGCTCATCAAAAACCGACGTGCGGCCACGAACAAACTCGTCAAAGGAGAAGAGTCACCGTACACAGCATCCAAGCGATCTTTGATTTCGCTGCGCGTTTTCCCTTCCAAAAACAAGAATCTAATCACTGAACGATATTGTTCTTTTTCCATTTTTGTACAACCGACCGACACGCTTGCTTCCAAAGGCTATCGAAACAAAACTAATGAAGGGAATCGACTGAAACTTTGACAGTAGGCTACTAAAAGAATGAACTGCACGATGGCGAAACTCTTTTGTAATAGCAGCGCCATCGGGCGGTGAGGCTAAGTACTTGTTGAATGACCCTCGTATATATATATACTTGTATATTCTCATTCTCCTCTTTGCTACGTTTGAAAGGGCCTAAATGGTCGATGTGTAACTGCCAAAATGGTAAATATGTCCTCAATATATGTTATATACGTCCCACTGGTTTTCCCGACCGCGTTGTAAAATAACAATAGTTCACACACGATTCGATGTAATCTTTAACGAATTTTTGGGAACTAGTAGGGTTGTTCTATACGTTAAATTGTTTTTTCGACACCAAAATGTCCAAAATTATCCTGACTGCCTGGTACGGGGCGAAATCTTACTGATTTAGGAGCAACTAGGTTAAGTCCCCCAACGGTTTTTCGATATAATCGATTATTTTTAAATTCAAACTCGAATTCCATCTGTTTTACACGCACGTCCTCTTCGATATTTTAAATTACAGCGATAATATGTCGTATCTGGGTATCCTTAAGCTGCATGGTCTAAATCCAATCTTCGGATCCCGCAGTGACGGCAAAAACTAGTTCAGAAACTTCCAACTCACCTGTGGGTAAATCAGGCGCACGACTAGGAGCGCCGACATGAGCGAGTCGTATTTCCGGTCGGTGTATAATCTTAACATCATCTGGTAATTCGAGGTTTCAACTCGGTTTTTGCCTTAACCTGGGCGATGGCGGAGCAATCGGTCACAACCTGTATATGTTTTCCCAAAACATAAACCCGGAAACGATCTAGGGTTTCGACTACGGCGAGTATTTCTAGTTCATAGCTATGGTAAGAACTCTCTAAGTCCGAACACTGGCGGCTGTAGTAACAAACAGGTCTCCAATTTTTACTGTCTGTAGATTGTTATAATAGCCCAGCGAGTCCAACAGCGCTGGCATCTGTATGTATTTAGTGCTAGATATTGAAATCAAAGAGGGTTAGTAACAGCTCATTACATAAAATATTTTTAAGTTGTTCGAACGGCTCGGACTGCTCGGCGCTCCATACAAACTTTTGGTTGTCAGATTTCGATTCATGCATCAATTTAGTCAACGGTTTTGCAATCAAGGAGTAGTCTTGCACGAACTTGCGGAAAAACCCAGTAAGGCCGAAAAATCGCCTCGCTTCGGTGATCTTTATCGGTGGTTGAAAACTGTTAATAGTCGCACCCTTTTCTTTTTCTGGTTGAATGCCGTTTTCATTTACCACGCGGTCTAGATAAGCGATCTCCTCAGCAAGAAATTTGCATTTGTCAAGCCTCATCGTCAGCCTGTGTGTCTCCAGTAATTCCAAGGACTTTTTAAGTGACTGTAGGCTGCTTTCTACGTTCATGCTGGGTAAAATTATGTCATCCAGATATGCTAACGCTTCTCCAGACTTCATTTCAAAAACAATTTTGTTTATCAAATTCTGAAAAAAACCACCCGGCGCATTAACGATTCCAAACGGCATCCTATTGTACTCATAATGCCCATTATGGATGACAAATGCAGTATGGTTTCGACTGCTCGGTCGAACTGGTGACACACTTGAGGAAAAATACCTCAAATACAAAAAATATCACACTAAGCGAATACAATGTCGAAAATGTAGGCGAATTAATGTATTAAGGCGCCAAAATAACAAGAGCCGCTAATGAAAGAGACAAAATACGCCGAATAATACAGCTCGCAAATAAAATATTGTCGCGTGTTATTTGGTTCGCGGCCTATAATTTTAATGTTTAATGTGAAAACGCAATGTCTTTTAATTTAAGTTAAAAGAGTTTATTTAATTAACTAAAATGCACAATAATCCGTTAACACTTTCACTAATTTTAATTTTCACTATTAAAATTAAAATCTAACACTTGTCCATAAATTTTTTATCGCAATTGTCTTCTAAATTACTTCACTATTACGAAACACACTTTGCACTCAAACAATCAATTGTCTTTACTTCGCGTTCCACTATATCGCAGTTTTCTTATCGCGGTCGAATGAATGATTATCTCCCCATTCATTCAGCTCGCTTTTATATAGGGTCTCTACCTATTCACCCATTTCTCGCACATTGGCGAATGTTCTACCGAAGGTACCTGGTAGGTTCGAGTGACGTCACTTGCAGATGTTGATCATGCTTGTTGGATTGATGATGAAAACAATTGCGACAGTAGCTCGCAGAATTATTTGTACATGTAATTATTTGTACATGTAACACTGCCCCCACCTCAGTTCTATTCGCCCCGAAAAGATGTGTCGCTATTTGTAGTCAATTCTCCCTGGGTGTAATATGGGGCAAGAGGTCCAGATGCACGATTTTCATTTTAGCTCTCGGCTTACGATGTTCCTGTATTCGGTATACGACGTCGTTGATTCGCTTTGTAACTCGGTATGGTCCCTCCCAATTATGTTGCAACTTTGGAGACCTACCCTTTCGCCGTTGCGGGTTATAAAGCCACACCAAGTCATCTTGCTGGAAGCCAGTAGAATTAGCCTTTAGATCATACCTGGTCTTCATGCGGTCAGTAGCCGATTCGAGGTGTTTTCGCACTATCCGATGTATCTGGTTCAACCGTTGTCTTGTTCATTGAGCTTCGCAGTTAAATTGGATGACTGTTCATTGAGCTTCGCAGTTAAATTGGATGACTGTTGTCGCTGCTCTTGCTGCATCAGCATCAACATTTGCATCAGCGCATTTTCTGGTTCCTTTGGTTTTGGTGTGTCTACTTCTCCACCTTCTGCGCCTTTTTCCGCATCTGAGAGCTCACCCGAATCCAGATTCACGCCTTCCGACTCGATCGCATCACGCAAGCGTGCAATCAGTATGGCCTTTGTACCTTGTGTAGCCAGATTTCGTTGTTCCAACTCCTCTTTGAGCTCCGATATGCTCAATTGATTAATTTTTAGATTTAAATTTCCTGGCATTTTTATTGTTTCGGCTATTTTTCCACGTTAACTTCCACAATTGTGCACTTCAAAAATGTTTAATCGTTTTCACTTCCAAAATTTTCTTTCTCACTTCTGACACCATTGTCGCGTGTTATTTGGTTCGCGGCCTATAATTTTAATGTTCCGGGAAAGTGAAAACGCAATGTCTTTTAATTTAAGTTTAAAGAGTTTATTTAATTAACTAAAATGCACAATAATCCGTTAACACTTTCACTAATTTTAATTTTCACTATTAAAATTAAAATCTAACACTTGTCCATAAATTTTTTATCGCAATTGTCTTCTAAATTACTTCACTATTACGAAACACACTTTGCACTCAAACAATCAATTGTCTTTACTTCGCGTTCCACTATATCGCAGTTTTCTTATCGCGGTCGAATGAATGATTATCTCCCCATTCATTCAGCTCGCCTTTATATAGGGTCTCTACCTATTCACCCATTTCTCGCACATTGGCGAATGTTCTACCGAAGGTACCTGGTAGGTTCGAGTGACGTCACTTGCAGATGTTGATCATGCTTGTTGGATTCTCGTGGGTTCGAGTAATGATGATGAAAACAATTGCGACAGTAGCTCGCAGAATTATTTGTACATGTAATTATTTGTACATGTAACACTGCCCCCACCTCAGTTCTATTCGCCCCGAAAAGATGTGTCGCTATTTGTAGTCAATTCTCCCTGGGTGTAATATGGGGCAAGAGGTCCAGATGCACGATTTTCATTTTAGCTCTCGGCTTACGATGTTCCTGTATTCGGTATACGACGTCGTTGATTCGCTTTGTAACTCGGTATGGTCCCTCCCAATTATGTTGCAACTTTGGAGACCTACCCTTTCGCCGTTGCGGGTTATAAAGCCACACCAAGTCATCTTGCTGGAAGCCAGTAGAATTAGCCTTTAGATCATACCTGGTCTTCATGCGGTCAGTAGCCGATTCGAGGTGTTTTCGCACTATCCGATGTATCTGGTTCAACCGTTGTCTTAGATCACTTGCGTACTCCGAGACCGTTTGGGGTTTCTCAGGGGGTGTTCCGAACTTTATATCGGCTGGCAAACGAATAGTCTTTCCAAAAATGACTTTGGCTGGGGCTTGGCCCGTCGATGCATGTTCAGCGGCTCTATACGCCATTAAAAATAGTGGGATATGTCGGTCCCAGTCCCTTTGGTTCTCGTCAACCATTTTGGCCAAGTGTTTATTGAGCGTGCCGTTGAAACGTTCGACCATTCCATCGGATTGGGGATGCAGCGGTGTTGTCCTCGTTTTCCGTATTCCCAGCTGCTCGCACATTTCGCTAAAAACTAGTGACTCAAAGTTTCGGCCTTGATCCGAATGTAGTTCACAAGGCACGCCGTACCTGCTGACCCAATTTAACACTAGCTGTTCGGCTACAGTAGTTGCTTCCTGGTTGGGAATGGGGTAGACCTCAGGCCACTTGCTGAAATAATCAGCTACAACCAGCGTGTATCGATTTCCCCATTTAGATTCAGGAAAGGGTCCAGCGATGTCAACAGCAATCCTTTCGAATGGCACGCCTACGTTATAGGTTTGCATTTGTCCTCTCAGTCGTCGCTTTGGGCCTTTGACGGAAGCGCAAATTGTGCATCTGCGGCACCAGTCCTCTACGTCTTCTCGAGCGTGGAGCCAGTAGAATCTTTCCCGCAATTTCGCTAAGGTTTTGTTAACACCAAGATGGCCTCCCGAGGATCCTTCATGCATTTCCTTTACCACATCGTGGATTCGGCTTTTGGGTAGTATAGTTTGCATCCTATAGGAGCTGCCATCCGCCGTTTCCCATTTCCGCTTGAGTACGCCACCCTCCACCTGTAGGGAGTTCCATTGTGCCCAATAGCTTTTCAGGGTTGCGCCATGCATCGAAACGTCCTTCCACTCCGGTCGCCCAGTCGTCTCCTTCGATACGAGCAATGGTCCGATATCTTCATCGGCTAACTGGGCATTTCGAATCTCCTCCGATGACCAACCTTCATCGAATTCGGCCGTTATCACTCGCAGATCAACGGGCGGCTCCTTTTCCTCAATCCGTTGGCAATGTTTGCAGTTAGCTGGACATGGATGACGAGATAGGGCGTCAGCATTTCCATGAACTCTGCCCTTGTGGAGCAGTTGGGGCCTCACTAGGTCTGGCCGGATCGTCGATCGGGTTGCACCAGTGTCGTTTGTTAGGGTGCATTGTTCTTCATCAACTTGACCAGGAAGGCATCTGTCTGCTTCTCCACGATGTTGCCTTGGCACGGTGCTGGGGATGTCGATACTCCTAGCCAACGTTCGCCCCACGAAGTTGGCCCTTGCAGTTTGATGGGCCTCCATTCTAGGCTCCTGACACGGTCTGGATCTCCACCACCCTGGACAATAGCTCGGTCTTCTCCCCTTCTTGCAGTCTCTTTGCAGGTGCCCTTTTTTCCCCGCAATCCCAGCATCTAGGCGCACCATTCACCTGCAGCTCTCGCTCATTTCCCATGCGCTCACACCTGGATTTATCTGTCACTACCTCGCGAACCCGGACAGTGGTGCGGGTCACATTTTTGGCTGCCTCAAAATTTAAACTATAAGCCAATGCTTGTTGCAATTCCTTGTCCTTTAAGGCGCTGATGAATGCTTCTGCTGCTACGTCATCTCGATGTTCTGGGTCGTACGCTGGGTAAGCCAAAAGTGCCAATCGCTCAATGTCTTGTGCTAGCTGCTGCAAGGTTTCGCCAGACTTCTGCATCCGATGCCGTAGCTGCGCCCGGTAAATCTGCTTCAGATGATCGTCTCCATAACGCATGTCCAGCGCATTCATTATAGCAGCCGGGTTTGAATGCAGCTCAACGGGGATAGTCTGCAAAAGCTCGGCAGCTGGGCCTCTTAGAGCCAGAATTAACGCAGTTGCTCGTTCCTGCTCACTCCAGTGATTTATCCTAGCGGCGGCTTCAAACTGGATTTTGTAAATACTCCAGACCGTTTGCCCATCGAATATTGGTGCTGGCACATTTCTGGATGTGCTTTGCGCTGCGGTTACAAGCGGGGCTGGTGGGGTGGTTACTACTGCCTTTGCTGCTTCCAATTCTTTTTTCACTTTTTCCATCTCATGGTTTATTCTCTCTTCGACCTGGCTGATCTCATAGTTAATTTTCTCCTCAACCTGGCTGACCTTCTCCTCGACCTGGTAAACCTTTTCCTCGACGCCTTTAATTTGTTTGTTCAGGCTGCCGAGCTCCACTTTTATTTCGGTTGACTGTTTTTGCACTTCCTTGATTACGATCGCTTGTTGGTCCAGCTTCACTGATTGTTCATTTAACTTCGCTGATTGTTCATCTAACTTCGTCGTTAAGTTGGATGACTGTTCATTGAGCTTCGCAGTTAAATTGGATGACTGTTCATTGAGCTTCGCAGTTAAATTGGATGACTGTTGTCGCTGCTCTTGCTGCATCAGCATCAACATTTGCATCAGCGCATTTTCTGGTTCCTTTGGTTTTGGTGTGTCTACTTCTCCACCTTCTGCGCCTTTTTCCGCATCTGAGAGCTCACCCGAATCCAGATTCACGCCTTCTGACTCGATCGCATCACGCAAGCGTGCAATCAGTATGGCCTTTGTACCTTGTGTAGCCAGATTTCGTTGTTCCAACTCCTCTTTGAGCTCCGATATGCTCAATTGATTAATTTTTAGATTTAAATTTCCTGGCATTTTTATTGTTTCGGCTATTTTTCCACGTTAACTTCCACAATTGTGCACTTCAAAAATGTTTAATCGTTTTCACTTCCAAAATTTTCTTTCTCACTTCTGACACCATTGTCGCGTGTTATTTGGTTCGCGGCCTATAATTTTAATGTTCCGGGAAAGTGAAAACGCAATGTCTTTTAATTTAAGTTTAAAGAGTTTATTTAATTAACTAAAATGCACAATAATCCGTTAACACTTTCACTAATTTTAATTTTCACTATTAAAATTAAAATCTAACACTTGTCCATAAATTTTTTATCGCAATTGTCTTCTAAATTACTTCACTATTACGAAACACACTTTGCACTCAAACAATCAATTGTCTTTACTTCGCGTTCCACTATATCGCAGTTTTCTTATCGCGGTCGAATGAATGATTATCTCCCCATTCATTCAGCTCGCTTTTATATAGGGTCTCTACCTATTCACCCATTTCTCGCACATTGGCGAATGTTCTACCGAAGGTACCTGGTAGGTTCGAGTGACGTCACTTGCAGATGTTGATCATGCTTGTTGGATTCTCGTGGGTTCGAGTAATGATGATGAAAACAATTGCGACAGTAGCTCGCAGAATTATTTGTACATGTAATTATTTGTACATGTAACAATATTTTATTAAGTTTTGACGCTGGTCTGACTCGGTCGACGAAGATAGTTCAACACTGCTCAGGTTGCGAAATTGCAGAACGCGGTCTATCGATCGAGAAAGTTGCAGGCGCTTATCTTAGGAAGCGAAGGCCCGAGAAGATGGATTCATTCGCCAAAATCTTTCACCGCGTCTTCTCCATATTCTCATACGTCGACCATCATTATGTTCGTAAAACTTCTTAAACGATTTGGATGTTGATGTATACGAGGGTCATTCAACAAGTACTTAGCCTCACCGCCTGATGGCGCTGCTATTACAAAAGAGATTTATCATCGTGCAGTACATTCTTTTTGTAGCCTACTGTCAAAGTTTCAGTCAATTCCCTTGATTAGTTTTGTTTTGGTAGCCTTTGGAAACGAGCATGTCGATTGGTTGTACAAAAATGGAAAAAAAACAATATCGTTCAGTGATTCAATTCTTATTTTTGGAAGGGAAAACGCGCAGCGAAATCAAAGATCACTTGGATGCTGTGTACGGTGACTCTTCTCCTTCGATGGCGACCGTCAAGAATTGGTTCAACGAATTTGCTCGTGGCCGCACGACGGTTTTTGATGAGCCACGCCCAGGTGCCCCGAAAACGGCTGTTACGGAGGAAAACATTAAAAAAATCCATGATCTCGTGTTGACAGACCGTCGATTGAAGGTTCGCGAGATAGCTGAGATTGTGGGCATCGCAGAAGGAATGGTGCATCGGCGACGTGTTTGTTGCTGTCTCAGCGCAATCCCGCGGACATGGATTCACTGGTACACACCAGAGACCAAGAAACAGTCGAAACAGTGGACTTCACCCAGCGAACATGCTCCGAAGAAGGCGAAGACTGTTCTATCGGTAGGAAAGGTGATGGCCACCGTTTTCTGGGATTCACAAGGTGTGATCCACATCGATTACCTCGAGAAGGGTAAAACAATCACAGGGTGCTACTATGCAGACTTATTGTGCCGATTTGGCGTCGAATTGAAGAAAAAGCAGCCCCGCTTGGCGAAGAAAAAAGGACTGTTTCACCACGACAACGCGCCGGCTCACAGCTCGCCATGGCCAAATTGGTCGAATTGCGATACGAATTGCTGCCCCATACACCGTACTCTCCAGGTTTGGCCCTTGTGACTACTTTTTGTTTCCAAACCTGAAAAAATCACTTGCCGGAAATAGATTTGGGTCGAATGAGGAGGTCATCGCCGCCACGGAGGCCTATTTTGCAACCCTCGAGAAAAAGTATTTTTTGGACGGGTTGAAAAAGTTAGAGCATCGCTGGGCCAAGTGTATCGAGATTAGAGGAGATTATGTGGAAAAATAAATTGCCATCTTTCCAAAATTTTCGTTTTTCCTTTGTAGGCCAAGTACTTGTTGAATGACCCTCGTAAATCTTAAACGATTTGCACGATTCCTGGTAGTATGGTCGCTAACAAAGGTACCAGCTGTCTGGAGTAATATGCTTTGTAATACGCGCGCAGTCACATCCCGATCACGCCGCGCAGCCACATCCCGATCACGCCGCGCAGTCATTAGAACATACCAAGCGATGGTAGCATTACCTCTTCCCGAGCCACTACGCCGGGATACACTCCCGGTATCCTGATACCGCTTCCAAAGGTTTTGGATATCCCTTCGCCACGGTGCGTTGCGATTGACCAGCCTCCAACATCTTCACGGTTCTGGCAGCAGAATCACTGTCTAAATAGAGTCAAATTCTTAGCATTTCACACTTAAATGATTTACTTGCGCCTTAAATTTCCAAAAGCAACTGTAGAAGTCAATGATCTTGCGTCAAATTAATCCAAAATCAAAATAGAAAAGAAAAAAAATTATCCACTCAATGATTTGCGAGCCAAAACATGATTAAGCACACCGCAACGACTAACATCGCCTAATACCTCAATGTTATCGTTAAAAAAAAACTTGAAAACATAACGGCATTCATTAAAATTATTGTTTTGAACGACGATTGTTGCCAATCGCATACCTAAATGTTCATTGGGAAACTTATTTTGTTTTGATTAATCAAAGTTGAATCAACATTCACTACCGCAAAGTTTGCAATCGGTGCATCAACTAAAAGTTGTAAATGCTCTATTAATGACATTGTCTTTTGGAACCTGAATGCTACCTTTTGTCATTTTGTTAAATGCATCACAATTGTTAATACTATCCGTCTACTGCTCCCAGAAAAAGATAAGGCATTCAGAAGAAACAAGGCTACTGGCGACGATGAAGTACCTGTAGATACACTCCAGAATGCAAAAACATCTACATAGGTAGCACCCAGAATACGTACCATACCCGTCAGAGGTTTTTTATGTTTAAGTTAGAATAGAAACAGAGAACTTGTTATCTGGAGTTGCATCCCATGGATTAAAGGGATATGCACCACTGTGAAAATTACGCAGAAATATCTCTATTGTGTACGTCCTATGAAGAATCATATAGGGAAATCTAGCCTCCTCTATAACCAAAAAAGGCCATGATGGGTCTCAAAAGAGAACGGTCCACGATTAGCAAAATCTCCTCAATAAATCATGTACATGAAAAGTGAGCATATTCATTTTCTTACTTTGCCAGAACAGCAATACGCAGCTTTGCAACGGCATGCCCTTCCATCGACCTAAAGACTACGGCTTTGTTTAGACTTTGTCGCTGATTTCAGAAATGATTTTTATCATAAAAATCTTGAAGCATGTATTCAGCTAATGGAATTAACCATAAAAAACAGCATTGCGGCTGCTTTAATTTGAAATATTAATAAATTAGTGTCACATTTCCTACCCTTTTTCGTGAACTGCCATTTACATAAGTTTAGATCTCATAGTGTGGATATCAAACCCTTCTGTTGTTAGCGCACTTCTGACTACAAAACTTGTTGTGCTTAAAGTCTGAAGCGAACGAATTCTCTAGCGGTTCATGAAAACAAAATTAAATTCTCAACCTAAACAAGAAAAGTCACAAAAGTGGCACAATTATTGCCCAGGAAACTACAACTTCGAATGCCTTGATAATTTTTCAGACACTTTTTTTGTGAAAGGGAGGTGAATGCCATTTATGCACAGAGTGTGGGACTAACCAAACACCTCCCCTGTCAACCCGAGAACCCAGCCTGGAGCCGTTTGACACATTACTTCGGGCCAGGTCTCGTTTTGTTACGCCGTGAGGCGCCTTCAAGCTGGGAAATCCCTTTCCTAGCGGGAGGGGAGAGGGGAAGAGGACCTGCCAGAAAAGCGATCCCACAGCCCCAGCGCCCCCGGCGGCTGTGAGTCCCTTTTATATTTTAGGACTGCCCGAGCATAATGTGCCACCTGGTTCCATTTGTCAACCGATTCGAGCATCACTGCAAATAACAATATTATCCGGGGTGAGCTCTCCTGTCTCCCTGTTTCCACCATGCCTTCGATTTAGCCACGGTCTCACATATGGGATGAGGCGCGCAGCCCACCTTCCCTTCAAGCAATTGACCCAAGACTGCTGCCAATCGTTGAGCGAGCGCTGTCTCTCCTCGCGGACAACCATCTCCCTGGCATCCTCGTTTCGGCGCAGGTAAATAGCGCGGCGTTCTCTAGCAAGGAAGGCGAGAGGTATCACGCCTGCAATAACTCACCGCCAAATCAGAGACTGTCGGATACGAAGATGCAATTCTCAGTGCTCCTCTTCTCTATACCTGTGCCAAACGTTTTCGGTATACCTCCTTGCTGAGAGCGTCGCCCCATACTTCTGCTCTGTACAATAGCACTGAACCTACAGCACTCATCAAGAAGCGTCTTCTTGACGGGCTGGGTCCCCTACGTTGGCAATAAGTCGACTCAGAGTAGATATTTCTGAAGCAGCCTTCTCAGCCGTTGCCCTGAATTGCTCATTGAAACTCATGTTCAAGTCGATCAGTAGCCCCAGGTACTTCACCGATGGCTTCGATTTGATACGTAAGTCTCCAATACTGATCGTCCTTACTCTAGGGATTCTCTTTTTTGTCAGGACACTTTAAAAATGTCTACTTCTCGTTAATTTCAGTTCTAAGTTCAAGATATATGCATTGTCATAGAAGCTACCGCACAAAAATAACAATCAATCTGTCTTACTATATGGATTCAAAGCAGACACTCTAATATATGATTCTGGAACATTTATTGACGTATTTGAGTGCAAAATGCAGAATCTTTGGATCAGTGCTTCATATTGCAAAGTGAAGAATTCGCTAAAGCAATGAGTTTTATAATTCAAGTAAGAAAATTGCAAAAGATATAGTATACCATCGAGGAGAAGAACCTTTAATGAAAACCAGTTTTATTATCACCTCTACTTGCACGTTTTGTCACAGTAGTTGCAAAACTACAGCTACGTTTATTCCTTTTCTTTTAGCACATAGAGCTGTCCTTCAAACACGTTTTCCATCCCTTTAAACTCAGGAGCACCGCATTAAAATTTCGATTGAGGGGAACCAGTGTTTCCTTGGTTTTCCTCCTGGACTTCGCCGCTAAGATTTTCCAAAACCACCTATATTTTTTCAATTAAAACGCTCAAGTAATTTACTTTATAATGTTTGGAATTGAAATAAAGCCCTATGCACTTTAATTAAAATGCCTAATGTTGATGTATTAATTAAGTCATTTTGCTTGATAAAATGTCTAATGCGTTTTAATTAATACGCTTTTGCTTTTTAGTCAAAACAATTAAAGTGTTTTTTTTTTGTCTTCCTTAAAATCCGGTATAGGCAATTAAGTTGAAGCAGATAGCAGTTTAAAATTAAACGGCACGCATCTTAAAGTAAAACTCTCAAATGTATTTATCGAACTAAAACATTCGGGGTTGCATTGCTTTGACAATATTGCGCTTAAATCGAATCATAGTCACGGTCTACGGACTGCTTGTTGTACACAGGGGAAGAAGATGAAGCCTGTCTTACATTTTTGCATCCAAGAGATGGGGCAAGTAATCCAGTGACTAGTTGAGACCTAGTCCGAATCAAAGTGGCCGAGGTTTGAATTCTGGTTTACAGGAGAGCTGTTTAGTTGTTAATCCAAAAGCTTCGTGCATCTGGGGTCCCACATCATAGTAGAAATAGCCTTCACCTCACTGGATTTTATCAGCGGATGCCGATGTCTTGCTCCAAGCATTTCTGAAGTGCCTTGTGTTCTCTATGTTTAACAATTTATCTTTTCTATTAGTTCAAAAGTCACATTAATACCTCTCCCTGGCGGACGTTTTTTAAATATTTGGAAAGCCGTAAAATGTAGTGATATGCCTCTGTAGTTTCGGTATGGATGTTGCACCTTGTCAAATCAATACGGTCCATTGTAACCAGGTTTAAAATAAGTTGGAATCGGCTACTTACGCTAAATATCTATTTCATTCTGAATAGTCCACGCCGTGTAGTGGTTAACTAGAGTGTTCACCCCGTAAGCCAAAGATCTGGTTTAATCCCAACGGCGAAGAGTTTTATTTTGAGTCACTCTTTAAACAGACTATAAGCCCATTCAGTAATGATACGCACAAGTTTAAAATCAGAAGGTATCGCAGCTGGATATACGGACAGAGCACACGGCCAAAGCGTGGTACTGACTGTATCACCTTCTCGAGCGCCGATAGATACGGTCAAGATAATGAGATACTCTAACTATCTCTAAGCAAAGGCCTGAAAGTGGCTATAATGTTAAAGCCAAAAAAACCTTAATTTGACAAGACTGTAAGTGTTCTTGTTTGTGTCTATAGAAGCATCTTGCATTGCCAGTTCATCATGTGTCATTTTGAGTTTTACCTGTAACATCACTAGACGGGCTATTACTTATGAACATTGTTTGTGTATAAATATTAATTGAGTATAAATTTTTCTGACAAATTATTGCATTAGAGAAGAAAACTGTTAGAAGAAATTGGTTTCAACGTGTGTACAAGTCTTTTCAGGCCATGACCATGCTTAGAGGTGAAAGAATTATTCTAATTTAGAGCAAATTATCGTATAGATTTACATTAAATTGACGTAAAAAGGGACGAATGATCAATATAAAAGTTTAGCATTGATAGGCTATATTTATCAAATTCAGAAGAAAAATCTACAAACGTTAGCTGATGTTAGTATGGTGAACATACGCCATTTCATGTGAATTTGAAAATTGTTTTCTGTAAGAAACTGATTCTTAAAAATAGTTTTTTTTTCATAGCAAAGAAAGTGTAAGACTCCCATTTGTTACTGAAGGTTCAATTCCCGGAATTGGTTGATTATAGAACTCAGCTTACAGAAACTTCCTATGCTTACTCTATTTCTACGCTGGATGTTATTGACATTTCTAGTTTTAAGAACAGTTTTTTGTTAGCCAATACATTTGATTACATTGTATTCATCCAAACAGTCGATGATCAAACCCAATACAGAACTTCTTCTAATAACCATTGCTTGGATACCTTAGCTTTAGCAATCTAGCACCCATTATCATCAAAAACAATAAATCATTTCCTAAAGGCAAAAATTGGAACGATTGAATTAATCATAATATATACAATTTAAATGAAGAACTAGATTAAGCTCGTTAACTGCAATACTCATTGACTTTTAAGCAGTTTTATCAAATAAATGAATGAATGAACATACAAGCAGCGAATCCATTTATTTGTTACCCTGTATGTAGTATCATTTTCAGGGTAAAACCATCTTCTATGACGTTAGCAAACAGAAACACATCCGCCTGCTTATTATTTCATCCAAGCTAAATGAATCACTAAATCGAAAGGACAAAAACACATATAGGTCCTTGAGTTAATGCCATACCATCAGTTTTGCTGGAATATTGGTATATTCGATTATTCTTACTCAGGAATGGTCCTTGTTGAAAAATTAGCACATTTCTCTACACAGGTGAAAATTTATTGCAGCACATTTGTATTAATCCTTGAGCTTTTATGCGAGAACGAGAGATTTGAACCGTCGACAATTCAACGAGGATCTCTAGCAAGGACATTGTTGCGAACAGGTCATCTATTTTCGATCATTTATCGTATGTTGTCGAGTTGTTCTACACATTATACATATATCTTTGCCCGCGAGTTAAGTATGATTTTATTTATACTGATTAGGTGTAAATGTAAGCATTACAGTTAACATTCCAACGTATTAACATTGCAATATTTTATGCGTGGAGTAATTACGTATACGTAGATACCTATACGTTTCCGACCATTGAAAGACATTGCCAAGCAAATATGTATTTAAAATGTAATTTATTCACAGGGAAACTATTATGCCATCACTAAAGGGATGATTTTTCTGCGCAATATCTGAACCACGCGATGGTCAAGTGCCTCTTTCAAAGTAATCGTCATACTATTAAGACTAAATAACGGATTGTAAGTGGGCGGAGTAAAACCCGGACTATATTGTTAGATGCATTGAATATCAAATTCTTTTAATTATTAGTCTAACATTGTTGTTATAAGAGACAATCTATCTAATGGATTCATTAGAATAATTAATAGGTCTTTATGTACGATTCAAAAAAAAATCTACAAAACTCATATCCTTAACTATCTTATTCCAGGCTTTAAGGGTGTTTTTACAGAATTTGTCTACGATAAGTATATTTTGCATACAAGCCTAAGGATCATATATCATTGCAAAGAATCCATATTTTGATAAATGGTTAGATATTTCATTTTTTGTGATGTAAATTGATCCATTATATCGTGAGCATACTTTAGACTTTTTCAACTACTTCTTAGTACTGAAGCCCCTGCTGGGCCTTTGTTCCCTACGAATAGTGTCTCCAACTGTTTCGGTCTATCGATCGCGTCATCTGATTTCGAAATTCGAGCAGCGAGGAATTATTTTCGTCGACAGCATTTCCTTGGTTTTCTCACGTGCCCGCTTTTCAGTTTCCCTTAATACTGGCTTTTAGGGTATCCGTTCTTCGCCCATATGATTCACGTAGCCAGCTCGTTGTAGCCTCTGCACTTTATGTTAAAATTTCTGACTCGTCAAAAATTAAATCTAGCTTATGGTTGTATCAATTTCATCATTAGTCTTCATCTAACTTCACTCCAATTATTCGCTTCAGGATCTGTCTCTTCATGGCGCCCAATATATTTGCAGATGCTTGAGTCGGAGTTGACGTTTCATACCCATAGTACTATACTCGTATAACATAGGTCTTATCTCAGATTTGTAAACTTGAAGCTTGGTTTATCTGTGTGAATAAAATTTGTTGCTTGCAAACTGTATTTTTCAGCGTATTTCCTCTATTTAATTGCTGTTGTTTGTTATTTTGGCAGCTAAATACACTAATTTGCCCATAGTTTAGATGTTGTATTTGACGAGTGTGATATTTTGGAAATTTAAGGGTGTTTGTTTTCGACTACGCCATAATTTTTGTTTTTACCTGATTAAGGTGTAGCCTTACTAGTTCTGTTCTTTGTCGCGTCTCAAAAAAGTGCTTTGGAGAGGGTTAATGACGTGACAGACTGCTAGTGTCATCTGCATAAGCTACCACTTGGCTTGACTTGTATAGTAATGTACCTTTTGTATCGACAGGTAGCTTTCTTATGAGGTATTCCATAGCCAAATAGAATAGCGAAGGGGCCAGCCCATGCCCATCTCCTTGCTTTGGTCCTATTTGTGTCAAAGGCGTAGGTGAGTTGCTTATTGACCCAGGCTTCGTAAGTTATCCACGTCATATTTATTTTGGTTAGATTAACTAGTTGGGCCGGGATGCTAACGCGAAGGATTGTTTGGTACAGTACATTATAATCAGTTATTTTGTATGCTGAATCAAAGTCAACAAAAATTCGGTGTACATCAACATTGGGCTCCCAGTATTTCACAAGTATCTCCTTGACTGGTAACTATTGGTCAACCGTCGATCTACCTACTCTTAAGCCGCCTCCCAAATTTGTTTTGTTGCTTCAACACTACAGTCCTTTCGGGCGATAGTTAGAGTATTTTATTATCTTGATCAATGCGTCGGCACTCGGGAAGGTGATATGGTCAGTACCACGCTTTGATCGTGTGTCCGTCCACCCAGCTGTGATACGTTCTGATTTTAAAACAGAACGTATTATAACTAAATGGTCTTATAGTCCATCTGAAGAATCATTTGAAACAAATCTCGTTGCCACCAACGAGATTCAAACCTGCAATCTTCGGCTTATGCAGCGAGCACTCTAACTACTACATCACGTGGACTACAAGCTGCTCATCTAGTTGCTTTGCAGAGTCAAAATTAACCCATTCGAGACGGCTCATATATTTGGAAGGTCTCCCCAGGAGCGGAAATTTTTTTTTGCTGAATTTAAACAATTGTTGCCTAAAAAAACATACCTGTACTAATGATCCGTCGATCCATTTCATATTTCACAAAATGACAACAATGCACACCATGTGTGCAGGCCGCTCCTCGCAATAAAATTATTTAGAAGAGCGGATTGCACACCATGTGTGCAAGAACTACGAAAATGAAAAAAATTTGTATACGATGAAAAATTATTTATTATAGAGTAATAAAATAACATAGATTTCTTATTTCACGCTCCGAAATTATGGAAACAAGGTTTGCCATACAAAAAAACATATGATGAGCAAGTTGTAAAACATTTAGAAATTCAAGGAAGGACGATCCGCAGATTACATACATATAAAATTCAAAACAAATGAAGGGAGAAATGGAATGAAAATTAATTCTAGGAAAAATTTCCCTCCGAGCAATATAGATGTTTGAAATTGATAAACTAATTATAACATGGGTGAAGATAAGCTGAGAGTAAAAAACTAGTAAGATAGTAATAAAACAATTTTTGAAGATAGTCCTTAGTTTTGTTGAGCATGATGGTATCGTTTGAAGCATTCACCCAAACACAGCCCAGGATTTCCGACACAGGCAGGACAGGAATAATTAGTGCGTCGATATTTACCTGCTTGGGAACACATGCGACAAATCTTTCGTTTCACTTTTCTGTTTTTATCCCTAGGCAGGACTTCAGGTAGATGATCCAATGATACTGGTGTCGTAAGCTGCTGATCTCGAGGATTTTCAACCAGATTTTCCAATATCTCCAGGCGATACTGATAAAAGTTGTATTTTTTTCTTGATACGGCATAAGTTTTATACAGGTTGAACGAGTTCAAAAGTAAAGTTTCTACCAAATCAATCCATAGTTTGACGTACCATTTGAAGGTTCTATTTGTGCAAGAATAATATGATAGCATTTGGTCTTTACGATCGATTCCATTCATGTGCTCGTTGTAGTGATGCAGGGCAGCAGGCTTTAGAACTTTAAACTTTCTTTTATTTTCGTATTCAGTCAAAGTCGCTCGATATTCACTTGAAATAAATAAAATGTCTCTTTTGTCTCTAAACTTGCCGTTAAGAATATTGTTTTTAAACCGTGATATTAAATCGTTTTTAGAAAGTTTTGCATTGACCACCTCAAAATTGTTTCCTTTTCTAGTTCTTCTCAGAGTCCCAGTACAATAAGTTCTATACTCAAGCAATTTCCGCACTAATTCATAGCTTGTATAATAATTGTCCATGAACACTGAATGTCCTTGATGCAAAAAATCTTTCATCAAATGAAAAACAACTTTATCCACATGTCCTTTTCCACTAATTTCATCGCCACTCCCGGTATAAACTTTTATTCGCAACACTGTTCCCAAACTTTCACATAATATGTATAACTTTACACCGTGCTTGTGCTTTTTTCCTGCAATATACTGCTTGAAAACTAATCGCCCTCTCCAAGGAACTAAGGATTCGTCCAATGACAATTCTTCATGCGGGTAATAGACTTCTTTCATTTTATCATTAAAATAGTTGATCACAGGAATTATTTTTTTAAGGCGATGATCACTTTCAGTATCTGATGAAAAATGAAGCGATCTCAATATATTCTGGAATCTTTCTCTACTCATATGCCGCGAAAAGCACTCAAATCCAAAGTGCTTGTTTTTATTCCAGTAGTTATCAATTCTCGGGCAGCTTATGGTGCCTGTATGTAATAACAAGCTTAAAAACACCTTAAACTCCGCAATTGTTAGTTCCTTCCATTTCCTTCCTAGAACTATTTCGCCATACTTATTTGTCTCCTTCACTATCAGATTAAAAAAATTGTCATCAAACAAAAGTTTGAAAAAATCGTACGGTTGTCCTCCATTGGACTTTTGTAAACCTGGAGCACCCACAAACGGAATTTGTTGAAATTCACCGCTAATAGTCCAATTCTCAGTATCTAAATTTGATTCACCTTCAACGTCTTCAATATCACTTTCACTCTCTTCGGAATATTCACTACCCGTATCATCGACAATTTCAACGACAGAATCATCAATATCCAAGTTTGTCTCTTCATCACTATCACTATCATTGATTACGAAATTTTGGTTTTTCTTTCTATTTAGCGGAAAAAATAAATTGTCACTATCACTATCACTGCTAAAATTCTGCAGTCCTGATGGTCCTGCCTCTGAGTCACTCATTTCATAAGGTAAATTGAAACGGAAACCAAAATTTACTATAATACACTTCTAAGATTCTTTTAAGATCACCCCGGTCTTGTTGCGACAATTACTTTTTCAGTAATGACTGATAATTGAAATAAAGTATCATTGCACACACAGTGTGCAGTCCGTCATTTTGGCTCGGAAATCCATTGCACACACGGTATGCAGTCCGTCTCGAATGGGTTAAGCTCTACGAAAAAGCCTGCCATAGCACACACACATTGTTTTTCACTTCAGGGTATCCGTTTGGACATCAAAGCGACACATGCCCCCCAAACCTACCATTAGGTTTTATCAACAATGAATTCTGCTTCTACTCGACTTAGTAGGGTCTCAGTTGTTAGACGTTCCTCTCTCGAGCTCGAAACCATAATGCATTCACATACCATCCACATTCAATCTAGGCTCCGAAAAAAACCGGACAGCGCGCTGACCTCATGCTCAACAACAGGTACCAGCAATTTTTGACGCAACTGACCCTAACGAGTGTACACAGAGTAACTCGATATTTGCGCGATAATCATTTCGCTACGCCGAATCCAAAGGTACACACAGCTGCTGTCTGCAATAACCTTAATGTAAACAATCTATCTGGACATGTCAGGCCTCAGCGAAGCTGCTTAACCCATCCTACACCTATATAAAATCATTTCCTTCCACACATTCTTTAGACACTCAAGATGACTCAAAGGAGTCGAAACGCGGCTGCTGAGCCAAAAAGCAAGGCCCCACGGTTTTTTAAGAAAAAAGAGAATAGGCATGCGGATATAAAATAAACGAAACTGACTGAATGAAATCTAAAAGATGTTTTTATTATTCATTTTACCTGAAAAATAAACGATCTTAAAAGTGTAGTGTCTGGTTCGATAGAAGCCCCGAATGCTAGAAAACTCGTATATTGTTCTTGTACAGAGATGTTCCGAATGGCTATTACTTCCGTAAATGCCATTTAACTTTATTATTTTTTCGTGTACTTCCGCTTCACCTGTCTACACCGTCATCCATATTCCAATTTTGAAATGTTTAAGGGTTCACATCCTTATATGGGCAGATCCACCCTTGCCATACAAGCCTCTAAATTTTTTTTAACTACGGAACTTTCATTAACCAGATCATTCTGAGCTGTTCACAAAATTTGGCGACAGTAGCCTCTGTAGTTCCTGAGAAACGCACTGATGGACGGACGCACAGATAGACGGACATGTACCGATTTTAATAGTGCATTATAAAAAAGTTTTTTGACAAAAACCTAAAAAAACAATTTTTTTCGTATGAATGCCTACGTTATGAAAACGACTGCCCTGTTCTAGTCTGAACATTTCGTCTTTCACCACTTAAAGTGAAGCAGACATTTTTCCTTACTGTGTTATTTACTATGTTGCCTTGGATTGCAGCTTTTTAGTGCTTTGTGCTAAAATACAAAAGCTTATTGAAATGGGTAACTGTGTGTTCATCCTTCCGGACGTCCGCCTGTATATCACAGCAATTTTTCTCCGAATTTATAGAAGCTACAGCCATGAAATTTTGTGTGAAGGTTTTGGGGTGAAAAAAAATTTCAAGGAGTTTTAAGGGGCCCCCCATATAGGGCAGTGATCGTCAACATTTTTTTTTCATCATATGTGGCCCATTGTAGTACATATAAAAAGTCTCAATGATTGAACGAGGCTGGAGAAGGGGAAATGCACGAAATTTAGGCGTACACCCTTCGTGATTAGAAAGTTTCATCCGAAAAATCTGAAAAAAATCATGACAACAACAAAAAATCCTTTAGAAGTTGAATTTCACTCAACTTTTTTAGTAAAAGTATGATTTCTCAATTTCACACTTTCTTGAATAAAATCGTAAGGGCATCCGCAAATTCAACGAAATTCAATATATAAATGTCAACTTACAAGTTTAATCATTACTGAAAATTTCAGAAAGTTCGGAGAGTATTTACAAGAGTTATGGGGTCTAAATTTTCCTGTATTACAACAGCAACTATACATGGCTTTGGGACAATATGCACTTCCAATCAACTCAGACACTACGAGTTTGCTAGGATTTACATAACGTTTCAGGAATGACATTTTTCATTGACTGAAAAATTTTGGGGAAAGCAAATAAATAACAATGGTTTTCCTTTCATAAAATGCAATTTTCGTTAAGCCATGGCCACGCTATAGGAAATCAAAATGCATGGAATGTTTTGCTCGTGGCGGGCGGGGAAGCCTCAGCCTCGCGAGGACGAGTCAAGTTCACGTAGCGCATTTCGGTCATAGATTAATTATCGTAAAAATAAATACACGTGATATCTCAATACAACCTCACCTCCTCTCTTGTGATACCCCCCCTTTCGAGACTCACGTGATTAGTGGACTATGCCTAAGATTTGTTTGGTCCTTGTTTTCTTAGGGTGAAACTAGTTTGCTTTTCTTGTAAGTATTCTTACCATTCTAAGCCATATCAATTCATTTCTAGAGGGTTTCATTAAATTACCTTTTCATCGTTGCTAGTGGCACTTTAATCTTGCATTTTTACCAACTAATCATACTTGTCGTTTACCTTCACTCTTCTGTAACTGGCTATTGATGCCAATTTTGCTTCCTTGCTATTAGCTACGGTTCGAGGTAAATGTCTGCTTTGCTAACGCGTTTTCTAAGAGTATTACCGTTGAAGAAGCACCCCTACTTACTCCAAAGCATTTACCTCATTCTACCTACAGAAATTTCCTGAGATTGATGCATCCTTTCTATCCATCCGTATTCTCTCCTCTTTGCTTTGAAATTTTCCAAAGTACTTGATTATATTTAAAAAGAAAGTGAAAAGTATTCTTGGAATGGATATTTTCATTCATTTCTTCAAGTTACCTTAGAAAGACTTGAATGAATTGTTTGTTTTTTTTCTCGTATTTCACTTATAAAAACAGATTTTTATCGAAGCAGTGTAAAACTTACATCAATCAGTTAAATAGTTGTTACTTGTAAATGAATTACATCTTTATGGAAATGATAATGAATGATGAGCATTTCGCCAGTCAATAATTACTATAGAAATCTCATTCACTCAAATAATCAATGAGATTTAATGAAATTCAATTCACAATGTAATATTTCCGTACTCGATTTCCATGATGTGATCATGGTTTAGCGTTAGCAGATTTCTATGAATTCCATTCAAAGTGAAAATGATTTAAAGGGAAACTTTTTGTTTGACTTCAGTGATCAATCGATAAACATGAAAGCGGTCATCACATAATATTTATTGCAATTAGTAAAAGTGATGATTTGCGTCTCGAAGGTTATTGATTTGAACGCATATTTGTGTTTTCAATAAATGATCTTCATGCAACGTCATGAAAGCACTTATGCTAAGTTATAAAGCGATAGATAGAAACTAACTTAATAGATAATATCTCAGTCTCCGAGCTATGAATTTCCTACATGCAATAAGCTACTGCTATTCCTGTGTAAGTCTCGGCTGAAACCGCGTACTTGCATTCTCTCCAGAGAAGTTTGCAAACTAGCAGCTTTACGAGTATATTTCTTAAGCCACATTTCTAATTAACAATTCCTTCGAAGAACAAAGGAAAACTTTGCATTCAACCATTTTCCCACCTAATAAATTCACTCTGCTTTTCATTATTGCCTTAAACTACAAGTAACTTTACATGAATGCAAAATACACCAACTACCTCTGGAGAATGAGAGAACAGTCATTAAAATGCAGCATAGAACAAGTGAAGGTGTAATTTCTATAATCCAACAGTCAGTTCGATGCTAACTTCTCGAGTCGGCAAACACTAAGCTTTTGTTTCAACACGTACAAACTATAAACCTAACGATACTTCCTCCAATTATATTTGTCTTTAATTCTCTGGTTTTCATTGCAAATTGCAGGGAGCTTTTGCAACCTGGAAGTATGATTAAATGAAAAGGGAGGGTTACCGTTTCGAAGTCAACTGAAACTCTTTGAAATGAATTTGTAGTGCAATTGATGAGCTAATCTTTTCGAAGATAATCATCGCAGTAGGTAAAGACGAATTATTGGCGATAGTAAAACACTTCTTGTATAAAAAGGAAAGCCTTAATGGAACTATCAAATAATTAAATTTGCTGTTTATACTGATCCTGTTGTTTCTGTGTTGTTGTTGAGTGCAATCACAGGGTTTGCGATCTGTATGATCGACTATTAGCGAAAGTGTTACATTTACAGTATTGTTCTATATACAGCCAAACGGAATAAATTCAAAAGTGAATCCGGCAAATATTTTGCGGGTTAATACTCCTATATCCACTAGAAACGGTTTCAATATGACTTATTCTTTTAGATGCAGCGTTTGATTATTTTTTTACTGTATGTTAAGTCACCCGCATTTCATCTTAAAGCGATGTCACACCATGGAAGAGTTGAAAGTAGTTAAATCAAACTCGAATACAGAAGCAGGGATTGAGACTACTTCATACGTTTTGTAGAAAAATGATACCAAAAAGCAAGTTATAATGAAAATATAAATAAAAACTGAAGCCATCGAAAAACTCTCCTCTGACTTTAAAATGTTTCCAACAGGCACTCCATCTTTAGTAATCATGGTACCGATGTGCAATCTAGTTTGGATAAACTATGGTTCTGGTTCTCGTTCACCAATCAAGCAAAGATCTGCTCTCAGCGTCCTGTGAAAATTCCAAAAATTTCCTTGGGTTCCCGCCTGCTTGCTTGCGTTATGGCTCTACTCATTAATTTTTGTCTGGATTCACCTAGGTACTCTTCCATCCTTGCGTATTTTCATACATTCCAGTACCAGCGGGTTGTCATAAAAATGATATAACTGATCGTTATATCGACCACTCTACTTTATACTTCACTGGGTCATATATCTTCCTAAGCACTTTCCGGTCGATTAAATTGACAGCCTTTTCGGAAACTTTTGTAAGAGTCCAGGTTCCACCTCCATACAACAGCAGATATTTTCTGAGTAAGTTATATATACGAAACTTATTTTTCGTTCCTTCTTTTTGTCGCACTACAGCCCCTTTCGCGCCATCGCTTAGAGATAGTCAGAGTATCTCATTGTCATGATGGAATGTATCGGTGCTCCACAACGTCATATGATCATTATCACGCTTTGGCCATGTGCCCGTCCACCCAGCTGCGATACGTTCTGATTTTAAATTAGCACGTATCATAACTGAACGGGCTTATAGTCCGTCCGAAGAATCACTCGAACTAAATCTCGTTGACGCCAACGAAACTCGAACCAGAGGGCTTCGGCTTATGGCCTTAGTGCTCTAACCACTACACCACGCGGATAACTTATTTTACCTGTACACAATTCCGACCCTTTGATAAGGAACTACTGAGATGTAAAAATTGTTTGCTGCACTTGCCCTGTGTTAGACTACGTCTTTTTCCATGCGCTTCCCATCAATATAGAATCCTAAATAGGGAAAACTATTCACGGACTCCAGGTTGTGGTCTACTAGCACTATGTTAAGTTTTATTACACAGGGATGTCATTCCTTGGCTGGATCATGAATGCAGTTTAAATTTCATTGACCTAAAGGACGACTTTTTAGGTCTTTGTAATTTTCATGAAGGCCTACTAGTTTCGCGGCCTGTTTGTCCGTCCGTCTGTCCGTGCGTCACAGCAAGTTTTCTCAGAAATTATGGCAGCTAGCAAGCTCAAACTTTGTAGAAAAGTCAAAAGTAGTGGTCTCTCAAAAGCTTAGATCTTATTAAATATTTCAAAATTTTTTAAGGTTGGTCCCCTTCATTACGTAGCCGACGAGTGGGGTATCAAATGAAGGCTCTTGATTAAAGCTTTTGGAATCTGAATTAATAACGTAATTTTATGCATCAGGGGATCCAGGGGGAGGCCAAATGTACCAAAATGTTGTGCATATGAAGCCTTTCCTGGCAGCTGGAATTGATCTAGACAGAATGTTCAAACAAACACTGCGTTGGGCAGGCCCATTGCCCTACTTCAGACCATACGCTGTTGGGAAATTTTCAGTGAAGTCTTTTTCTTGTAACTTTAAGCTTACATACGAACTTTAGTCATACTACAGAATATACATTTCTATTGAATGATCTTGCTTTCCTAAGTTCTATAAAAAGCTGGTATACCCTTCGAGTATCCGTTTTAATGCAAATATTCTATTGATCGTAGACGCTCAACTCTTGAAGCCACTTTGATACTCTCCAATTATATCTTCTTGGTAGGGTTTTAGTTTTGGCGCAATGGTATTGACTAATATTTATACATATCTGTTATATACTCGTAGATAAATTAAGAAAGCGATTCCTCTCTAGCTTTTACAGCGTAGTTTGCCTTCCTTTTTATTAATGGAACATGTGATGCTTATTCGCCATGCCTTACATGCATCGTGGCAAGTCTGGTGTTGCATATATTGTCAAACTTAGAATAGCAGATAACGTCATCAAATCGATCAATAACATGTCTAAAATCATAAGCATAACAACATGTAAGTATCTTTTCGCTCCTTTGGTCTCTAAAAATGTTTCTATGGAACAATATACACTATCTCCATCTGCTGGAGCATGGAGTGTGAGGAGTTCCAAGTGGCAACAAAACTATTCATCACAGGTGTCTTCAGCTGTTGTTGTATGTGTGGCAGCATTGAATTTGACACAGTGTTCAATATTGTTAAATGATTGCATCCTGCACCTGTAACTATAGAATAAGCCTGCAACAATTTGTTCTAGTCGAGCTAGAGACTAACCTCAACCTTACTTATTTCCACTAATAAAAATATCATGATGAGAGGACGACTTGCGCCTAAACAAACGATAATCTTAGATCCTCCTCTTTGCTCACCATTTTCATCAGTTTCCCAACACGACAGCCATTCCCTATAACTATGGCTAATGCAACCAAGGAAATGTGTCGTCCTAAATAGAATTCCGTTTAGACATGCCTAAACAAACATTAGGGCCTAATGCGGAAACAGTGGGCCTTGCCTTAATTAGGCATGGCAAATGCGGGATTAATAATTATGGGGTACGCCAAAGTTCGGCATTCTCAATGCGGGCCTAATGGGGGCCTAATTAGGCATTCTTAACTTAAGCAATTTTTAAAATTTTACATATTAGTTCAATGTAGAAAATAAAAATATGTTCAAATGTTAATATTGCAATTGAAAGTGAGATTCGAATTTCTTGCCAGCTTAGGCGTACGTAATATGGGCCTAATTGGGCTTTAATGTGCCACGCTTAGTTGGTCATGCCTTACTAGCCATACCTAAACTTGTTCTATTTAGGCTTTGTTTAGAAAACCCGATTAGGTCCTAATGCTGAATGTAACGTATCACCCCATCAATTCCAAGACAGAACATCTTTAGGTACTTGAAGTCAACTTAAGCAGGCGAGCAGACCCGTGGGAATCATGAGTGGTTGCTCCTGACGAGAAAAGCTGGTCACCCCATCGAAACTGCTTAGTTTATTAGTTTACTAGGTTATAGTCAACTCCATCCGTTAAGTTTCCATCATTTAGTTGGGGTTGAGAGATTCACTTCAGCCACTTAACATCATTCGGCTTGACATCCCCCTTATAATGCAAAGACCTTCTTCAGAGAAGGAACCGATGTTTTCTTTTTTTTTATGCTTGCATCCGTCTCATACCTCTATGTTCGCTTATCTTGGTGAGATAAAAAATTTGAATTACTGTTGAGTAGCTTGAGTAGCACATAATAGAAAGTTTCTAAAGATAATAAAGATTGATCGGAATGTCTTGTAGAGTATACTACGCGTCATAAATGTTTTGTAGTGCAATTTCGTGGCGTGACAGAAAATTCGCCCCTATTATCCCGCAAAGAGCTAACCGACAAGAACGCGTACGTGATCGTAAAGCGAAGGTAGTTAGCTGAGCTTGGCCCCTTTTATAACTCGCTGTCGCTTGTACTAGAACATTGGCACTATTGGGGCTAGTTTAACAATAGGTTTACGATAGTTTCATCATAGTTTTATGATAGTCTTACGACACTTTTACGAAGTCTTACGATAATTAATTTAATAATAATTTTTCAAAATTTTATAATACGGTGTGATAATGAATCTCCAGATGACTCAAAGGAGTTGAAACGCGTCTACTTACTTAAAATGGGAAGGTCCGACGGCTCAAAAAAAAAATCTTTTTCAGTAGCTCCACGATTTGAAACGCTGCTAGAAAAGAAATTATTGTCGATTTGTTAACGAAAGATACCTACGGTTTGCTGGCCTACCATTTTCTCCACTTTGTAAAAAGTGGAAATTTAGGAACTGTCTAAGTCGAAAATGTGTTTTTTCATGAGAAATATGAAACCTGGCAAGTTTTTCGCAAAGTGAAGAAAATGTTAAGCCTTATCAATAAATTCATAGTTTTGTCTAGATTTTTTCAAGAAAATCTGGGGATTGGGGTGGCGTACGCAACCGGTAATTCGTATTATACAGCAACCAAAGCTTACCGCTGTATGCCGTGTGCTTGGGTCGTTATCGTGCTGGAACCAAAAATCGACACCAAGTCCCAACTGGCGAACACTTTGCGTGCAAATCAATTTACGTATCAACCTGGAAGCGGTTGCTATGCAAACATTGAACCTCAAAACTAAAACAAAGCTTGTCCTTTTCTCGATATATGCTCCGCCCATCGTCACTGCATCAGCGTTCAAAACTAGAATGGATGAAATCAAACACCAGCTGGCTTCTACCAGACGAATTGTTATCGGATGTGACGTGAACGCGAGGCACACATATTTGGGTGATCATCTCTCTAACTCCAAAGGCAAAACCCTTCTCGAATAGGTTGAGAATCTGGGTTTCAGAATAACCAACAGATGAATCTTCACCTTCGAAAAAATCGATGGTAAATGGGTTCAGTCCTCGCCTGACGTTGCCACGTAAAACGTACCTGTCGAGCTGATTAGCTGGTGTGAGGTCAAGGACGACCTGTGCAACGGCGGACATTGACCCATTATGATCACGATCAAAATAGATTCTAGCACTTGTGCGACTGTGTCGAAAAAGGGGCGATATTGGTAATGATATTGCGACTGGCTCCTTCAACGAAAATTTCGAGGATATCTTTTATGGAGTAAGCCAAATCCACCACACCAAACGTAAAAAAAATCAAATACAGCAACAATTACTGGTGGTAGAAAGAACTAATCAAGATCTGGAGCAAAAAAAATGTGGCTTTAAACAAGTTCAAGCGATTGAAGAACGTGGAGAACTGGTCTGCCTTAAAAGAAGTGAGATACGAGTGGAAAATGTTGGTCAGAGGTGCCAAAAAGGGTGGGAAAAAGCTATACTTAACGCCTGCAACGACGGTAATACCAAACGTTTCTGCGCTTTCATCAACAACATCAAAAATCACAAAAGCAGAAACTTGACTGACCAAATGGACGAAGAACGACGTTTAAGAATCTTTCAGGACATTAGGAGGAAGCAAATCCTAGCACAAAAAAGCCGTCATCTATATAAAAGCTGAGGAGGTACATCAGATTTTCAATGAGCAAAAGAAGCCCGCAGCACCTGGGTTTGACTCAATTGATTACAGCATGCTAAAAATGCTTGCTTCAAATCACATTCAATGCCTCCTCGAGGCTTGTAACAAAGCCATTATCGAGTGCAAAGTCCTGGATGTATGGAGGAAGATTAGAATCGCCCCAATACTGAAACCCAACAAGGATCCAGCACAGCTTAACAGCTACAGACCTATTTCGTTAATTAGTGTTCCAATTAAAATGATAAACAAACTGATCAAAATTATACTGGTTCGTTTTAAAGAGGAAAACAACATCTTGTCTTCGAATTGCTACGCATATAGGAAAAACAAGTCGACCTCAGCTTGCCTCAACATAATGATGCGCAAACTAGAAAAAACAAAAGTTCCAAGTTTAAATGGCATTCATTCCTGACATTACCAATGATTACGAGCGTGTGGATCTCAACCTGCTTAAAAAAACTCTAGTTAACTTTGGCATTACCTTTTTATAGGATCATCTAATTTTTTAGTCGTAGAACCCTGTTGTTAAATAACTAAATGGTCACGGCAAACAACGGCCTACCACAGGGAGCCGTTTTAAGCCTCCTCCTGTTTAACTTATACACAACTATTCTACATCGTTTTGTAAACGATAAGACTACTGTCCTGCAATACGCCAACGACTTTTGCATGTTAGCAGAAAATAAGAAGCTCCTAGCTTACAAACTAAATTAAATGACTTCAGCAGAGCTTGTGACTCACTAGGTTTGAAAAGTAAACCCAGCCAAAGCATAAGCGATAATCTTTTCGAGGCAGAAACACCTCAACGCATGAATGGAAGTCAGATTGGATGGCAACACAGCATTCTTTACCTAAGAAGAAAAATAAACAGGATCGGATCCTTTAAAGAATGGAGTGACGAAATCGTTAGCAAGCAAAACCAATAAAATATGATTTACTTGCTGTGCAGGCCCATGATTTCAAACCAACCTTAGCCTTAAATCTATATAAAGTTTAAATTAGACCGAAACTTGAATACGGAATTACTACTTTTGCAAATGCTCCAAACTATTTTTTCGACAAAATCGACGCCGTAAAAGCAAATGTCCTAAAGCTCTGCCTTTGACTCGCACGTAGATACGCCAGTGTACAGGCACTCAAAATTGCCAAAGAGCTCATGACAAAGTTTAGAGCAGAATTGCTCGCAGCAAGCGTGCTAAGCAAAGCCTTCTTTTGCAATTTCCCGGATACTGAGTTGGCGGACGTAAAGAACACAGTCTGTAGGTTTGCCTACGTATACTAGAAATTTAAGGCCTCCTTCCATGAAATTATTCCCACTGTCGCTATTAGTAGACCGCCCAGCTTCAAAGTATTTCTAGAGCTTAGTAATCCGATTTGCAACACACAAAACGACCTCAGTGGCACCCATCTTAACGACGAATTCACCTCCTATGTGGAGCATCTAAAGTGCATGTCGGCCGACGGAGCAAAGAAAATTGCCGGTATTTGTGGTGCTTCTTATTTCAGTCTAAATGAGCGCTTTTCTGCACTTAGTGCTGAACTGCAGGCTATTTTATCAGCCTTGAAGGATCCTGATGTAACTTCGACAACCATATTGAATTTCCAGGGTCGCACTCCTGAACATTGAAAACAACACAAATTGTTAAAAAAGTAATCTATGACATTTGGCAGGTCATCAACACCAAACTGAACGTTAAGTTCAATTAAATATGGATCCCCGGGCACAAAGGGATAGAGGCAGCTGCAGAAGTTGATTATTATGGTAAAGAGGGGGCTAAGAGAGGCATTTAGGAAGAGAGGTGAAAAACCATAGTTCTACACACTGGCGATTAGTAGCCATGCAATCAAGTCCATATATATTGCAGAATTCTGGACAATAAAGGTTACAACAATGTGAAACTGTTCAAGGCAAAAGGCATAGACTCTGAAATGTGCAGGTACTGCAATGAAGTGGATGACCTTGATCACAAATTTTTTAGATGTGACATTTACAAAACAAATAGAGACGAGTTAGGTTTTTTTAATAAATTCAAAGGATTTACCACCGTCAGGGCCATTCTAGTAAAAAATGGCAGGAATTTGATCGTTGAGCAAACATTAAAAATTAAGATTTAAAAACGACACGGTCATTTTGAATCAGCGCAAAACGGAACTGAAATATGGAGACCTCATGGAGATTCTTTGTTTTTCTTTTGTAACTTTATTTTTTTTTTATCGCTTATCTTTTAGCTATCGACATTTCCCTGCTAGGGAAGTATACCCACTGCTTACATCATAAACTTTCTTAAACCACTGTACAGACAATAGAGCCATGCTCTTAAATTCTTGGGAAGCTTTTCCTCTTTATCAGAAACGAGTCACATTAATGCGTGAGACACAAGGTGTGCTCAATTTATAGGCCATGTGAGTGTATTCATTTCACTATATGTTTTTTTGCTTTACGCGATTCGCCACATAATGTCTAACTATGATAGCTTACAATACTAAGGCTTATGTTTTTAGCATGTATTTCACTGGGCTTTTCGCCCAGAAGATTATATTTATTATTGGTTTTTTTTTTTAAATATATTACTTAAAAGAGAGTCACAGTTTATCCTTTTCCTGGTTCTCTAACTATTATACTCACAATATCCGAGGGCCACCTTTACTACTAACCAATTTTTTGTACACCCGCGTTTGGGCTCAGTATGTGGACCGATCCCGCAGCAGTCGGACAACGTATCGAACCCGCTGGCTAGTGCCTTTATCTTAGCCCAGGCCATTTTTTAGACCGGACCTTTACTGGGTCTACCACGCAACTTAAAAAAATGCAAATCGCTGCAAAAAGAATCTTCTCTGAATTATAAGCTGATATGCAGCAAAAGTTCTAACAATGATTTAATTGAATATTGTTACGCGAACTGGGTTTCTGAAGTAGACAAAGGTCGATCTTGCACTAGATATCTGTTGGAAATGTGCAATGAAGCTTTTACGCGGAATAATCGTAGCCAGCCCTGTCCCGTTTCAACTACTGAAGCTGGATATTGGTTAGTCTAAAAAGTATTGAGCCTTTTTTGTCATTTTTCAATTGAATCTTTCTTTTATATAAAATGGATTTTATTTAAGTACATATCGTCCATTATTATCTATGATCTTTTGCCTTTTTTCGGTAGAGCCATTATTCCATCTGTGTAGAACTTCTGTGGTTTATCGGCGAAAAACTTGGCCAAGTGATTTTCACAGTCCCTTTTTGAAGTGAATTTCTTTTCATTAAGGAAGTTTTGCAGAGGCCGAAACAAATGGTAGTCTGATGGTGTAAGGTCTGGGCTATACGGTGGATGCATCAAAACTTCCCAGCCAAGCTTTTTTGCCCGGTCATCAAAGATGTGTGTGGTCTAGCATTGTCATGAAGGAAGACAACGCCCTGTCTATTGATCAATTCTGGCCGGTTTTTTTGAATTGCTTGCGACAATCTGGTTGATTGCTGACAGTGCAGAGCCGAATTGAGTGTTTGGCCAGGTTCTAGCACCTCCTGATAAACTTTTCCCTTCCAATCCCACCATACACACAGCATAACTTTATTTGGTGTCAATCCTGGCTTTGAAGTCGTTTGTGATGATTCACCTGTTTTTGACCATGATCTTTTTCGTATCTTACCCAATTCTTATTTCTTACCCATTTTTCATTGCCCGTAATGATTTGCTTAAAAAATGGCTCGATTTTGTTGCGTTTTATTAGCATTTCGCAAATGGAAATTCGTTCGATCAATTTTTTTCTGTTAATTCATGCGGCACCCAAACGTCGAGCTTCTTTTTGTATCCAGGCTTACGCAAATGGTTCAAAACTGTTTGGTGATGAATATTCAGTTCCTCAGCAATAGCATGGCTGCTTATGTGTCGGTCTCCTTCAATTTTTTGAAAGATTTCATAGACTTTTTCAGTGGTTGGTCGACTTGACCGAGGTGCATCTTTGACATCAAAATGTCCAGAACGAAAGCGAGCGAACCATCTCTTGGCTGTGGCTTTTGATAAAGTATCTTGACCGTAGACACCACAAATTTTTTCACGAGCCTGCGATGCATTCTCACCTTGATCGTAGTGATATTGTAAAATATACCAAATTTTTTCAGAAATTTCACTAATTTTTAAATAAATACAACTTTTTACACGAATGAAGAAACACAAAACTGTCCATATAGAAATTGTAGACGTCACCTTTCACACGCATGTCAGTTTGGCTCAATCTGATTAGTATTGCCCGATAAATGACAACGAACAGCATAGAGTGACAAAAAAGGATCAAAACTTTTTGACTATCCAATATATGGCTCTCGCATCCACAACGCAGGAAGTGATTTGGCTGAAGCAGTTCGGAGCTGAAATTAGTAACAGTCTAAATAAGGCAACTTGGATATTTTGTAGAGATCAAGGTGTTATCAACTTGTCTCTGAGTTGAACGGGTTCAGCCCCTAATCGAAGCACGTCGATATTAAGTATCGTCTTGTGCGCAAGATAGTCGAAGCTAGAAGACAATCGCACGAAGGCAGTAAGTAAAAACAAGCAGTTATTTTGTAACAATGTAATGGAATTGAAATTAGAGTAAATGAATAAAGAATTGTTAAAAATTGTTCAATTCATTGAAAGTTCTTGCTAATTTCATTTCATTGAATCAAATGTTTGATTTATAGTTACATATTATCATATTAAAGCTTTAAAATTTGATGAAGATCGAAAATTTCAGTCGAATTTTACTTAACAATGCTGTTTTATCAATTTTTAAATGAGAGTGTTAAAATACATTTGTTACAACACTAAGCAAAATAAACACTTGAAATATGTTAAATTTGACTAATATTCAATACGCTTTTGTTTTGTCCCTTGAATCATAAACACGGGTCTACTTTCCGCTCTTCCTTGCTCTACTCAAATCAACAGTAGTAGCAGCAGCCTTAGCCAAGATAGCAGGAAAACCTTGTGTTGTTGTTGCCATTGCAATCAAAATAAATTCAAATGGTAATTAATTCTGTAAATACCAATAGCTTTTTTTTAAACTACAGAGTACATGAACCTTATCTAGGAATACTCAAATAACAAGTGTTTACTGTTGAAAATTGGAAATTTATAAATCCTAGTGGTGTTAACGAAGTTGAGTGAATTACGACTTATTTATTGTTGCCATACTCGTAAAGAACTAGTTGTATGATTTTTTTCAAAAATCACAGGAATTCCTGCACCCTGCTGTGCTAACATTGCCGTTTAAGATCTGTTTCGGAAAGTTCCTACCAAGATCTTTCCTTTGACACCCCACATGACCATCTTCTGTAAAAATGTTTAAGTATTTCCTTCCCTACATAGAGAGACTCCAATATAGAACCTTTAAAAATTTCTTTGATGCCCAAACTTTCAAGAGGCAATCAATTTTGATGTGTGTGCCAAGTTCGTTTTTGTCGCTATTATACTTTCGGAGAAAAACTGCAGTGACACCCAGTTGGATGGACGGACGGACAGACAATTCACTATAAATTCTACGAATCTTTTTGGTTTAATCAGATGACAAGTAAGTACCACTTGGCCTCTGGGGTGGTCTGAAATTAATGCGATTTAAAATGTTGACTTCCTCTTGTCTTCTTATAATTCTTATTCACACTCTCGACCTACTGCTAATTACATACTATATAGTATATCTTAAGAATCTTAAAAACTTTCTTATTAAATGTTTGACAAATCTTTGGGTGCTTACTAAGAGTATTTATCCTAATTTGTAAAAGATTTTCATACGCTAAGGTAGTAGTAATGCACTCCTGAACGCTGAATGCCTTCACGTTTGTTAATTGTTCCATAATTCAATTTCTAGTTTTCCATTTTCGATTTATTTTGAACAATAAATAAATAATTTTGACTAATTCTTACACGAGAACCATTCGAGAAATTTTGAGACAATATGCATAAAACAAGGAGCAAATGAAATTGCGACTATTGAATACGCCATGCACAAGACCTCAATGTATTTAATCAGTCTCACAAAGATTGGAGTCTCACTGCCCGACGAATGATTGAAAACTTTAACAAAAGTTTCTGTCTTCCCGAACATCTCCTGAGACGGCTATAAAGTCTGCAAATGTATTCCGAAATTCTGCCGCAAATCGTAAATTCATGGAATTCAAACGTGTTGGCCTGGGAAGCCTCAATCACAAGTTCGATGTGACCGAAGTAATAAAAATAAAAAGACCCCTTTAGTCCTAAAGCCTAATAGCATGTCACAGTGAGGACCCTTCCAAGACTTACAATAAGAACTCAACTCGGACATTTTCCCTTCGGCAACCCCTAACCATCTTCATCCTCCTCATTCCGCTGAAAGTAGGCATTATTATTCGCCGCGCGAAACTTCATCCGGATCTGTCTGGAAATCATCGGGCAATATCAGATTGTTTGCGATGTTTGTAGAACAGGTGGTAAAAGTAATGCAAATTAAGCACATGTGCTTTTATCGGTGCTTGTCATACATTCGCAGCGAGATAAGGTGCGCTGCAGACCCAATGTTGCGTCGAGATTTGCAAGTGAGTATGTTAGATATGTAGTCGGTCAAGTACAATTCCCTGCAAACGCCTGTTCATTGGTACCCAGCTACATGCGTAGGGAACATTTGGAATGCCATTGAAAGTCGACTTCCGTACAAGTATCCATTTGTTTGTTCATCCAAATGTTTAGCGGAGCATCAAGCTCACTTTAATTTCGCGCACTTTACTTTGTAACACGTTAACAATCGCGCGGAAGACACTTGTACATGTTTGTACCAAGTGTGGGTGAACCGTTTTGGTAAAATGTGGATACAACATCGAAATTGAGGTTTTGCGATCAAAAGTGAAACTGTTGCTACGCTCTGAACTGCTTGTATACATTTCACTTATGTTGGTTCAATATGTGGTCTAGTCGTTCGTTCTTATCGTGAATTGTTATTACGTGCGCCATGAGACAAATAACCACCAAGTTTAACTAATGTGCTGAGAATGGTTTTAGGATAATGCCGGAGAGAAAAATGACTTCTTTTATGGTAAATCATTTTTAACCGCTATAAATTATGCTTCCAAAATGTAAGCCAACAGATTGACAGGTACTTTTTTCTAAAATCCAAATAAATACATACATATGTCCATACGAGTATAGTGTTGGAGTATTTGCCTCTGATATATACTGAAATACTTAACAATATTTTTTTAGCAAGAACAACGTGAAAAGCTGATTCTAACTCGAATCGAAACAGTTTTCAAGACTTTGCAAAACGAATTTAACAAAGAAATACTGGTTTGGCGTTCTGTCTGTGGCACAGCATGTTTTCTCAGAAAATATTAAAGCTACAAAGCTTAAAGTTTGTGGAAAGGTCAGAAGTGGTGATCTCTCAAAAGTTAAATCTTACCGAAAATTTCAAAACTTTTTAAGGGGGTCGGTCCACGGTATTAACAGCATTTCGGGGGAGGTACTAACGATAACGAACGCAATGACAGTAGAGACGGACGAAAAACGGAGATTAGCGGACAGCCTTGTCCAAACTGAGGTTCCTGCAGCGTTCGGGCGCAGCGAAAAAATGATGTGAAAACCAGCGCGTTTTAAAAAGGATGCGCCAGATGTTCGCGCAGTGGAGGGAAAATATAAAAAAATCGACACATCATAAGACTTTCATCGAAAAAAATCTAAGAATCGATCCGCAAATCAGGTCGCTGTTACAACCAGCATGCATTTTTAGGGTTTTGTACTAAAATACAAAACCCTATTGCAATCACGACCTGTGTCCGTCTGTCCGTCCGTCCGTCCGTCTGTATGTGACAGCACTTTTTCTCCGAAACTATAGAGGCTACAGCCATGAAACATTGTGGAAAGGTCAGAAGTGGTGACTTCTTGAAAGTTCAAGGGTGGAAAATTTTTTCAAAGGTGTTTAAGGGGGGGCCTCCCCATATAGGGAGGTGACCCCTCAAAATTTTTTTTCACCATTGGTAGTCGAGTAGGGTGTCATTGGAAAGGCCTCAATGAGATCTTTTCAAAACAAAAATTGCCTTATGAGTACCGAGGGGGGCAGGGGAAGGGGAAATGTACGAACTTTTTGCGTACCCCCCCCCCCCCCCCCCCCCTCGCGATTGGACACCTTCCATCCGAAAAAAATCATGAATGTAGGCCTTAATGAATACAACAACAACAAATACATGAGAAGTCGAAATTCACTCAACTTTGTCAGTAATAGTATGATTTGTCGATTTCATGTTTTTTTGAATAAAATCTAAACGGTACCCTTAAATTCGGATGACTATTTATAAGATTACTACTATTGACTATTTATAAGGTTACTACTATTGACTTTTTATAAGATTACTACTATTGACTATTTATAAGATTGATCTTTTCTGAAAGTTTCATAAAGATCGAATAGTATTTGACGAAGTTATAGCGATTTGAATTTTCCTGTATTACTATGGAACAATATGCCCCGTATTACTATGGACACATATGGCTATGAAGCCATATGCGCTTTTTACCGACTTAGACACTACAGCTTTGCTAGGATTTGCATGAAAATTTCAGGAATGATAGGTATCATGAAGATGACTACATACAATTGAAACAAGTCGAAGAGGCAGGAGAGAGCTCCTAGCAAAAGAGCTTTGTAACCATTCTAGGATTCAAAAAAATAGGCCATGAATCGATGATTACAGTACAGAGGAGTGGCCCCTGAAAAAAAATTTCATGAAAAACTGACAGTTTTTGCTTCAGTGGGGGCACAGGGGGGTGATGGGCAGTACATGAAAAATGTGTTTCCTCCCTCGCGAATGGACACCCGTGATCTAAAAAAATCTGAAAAAATTATTAAGGGAGATGTTTATGGGTATAACTATAACAAATACCTCAGAAGTCAAAATTCGTTCAACTTTGTTAATAATAGTATGATCCTCGAACATGACGTGTTTCTTGATTTTATTCGTTGCTGGTTACTGCATTTTGTAAGTTGAGTACAAAACCCTTCTGACATGAGCATAGGTCTGTCTACCCAACTTGTTTACATATTGAAATGATGTACGTTCCCTTGCGAACTTACTTAACAATCGCAAGACTTCTTTTTTGTCTGATGAATTGAATATCAGGTAGGCCCTGTTTACAGCTGCCAACTCTACTACCCTCAGCTATCATTCAAGCCATTTATAGAGTTGAAATTAACATAATAAGAATTTCGTGACAATTGAGTTATAGTCATGATAATCCAAATGTATTACACATTTGAACCAGGGTGACTATTCTGTAGATTATATTCGAGCTTATTTGTTAATTTTTAATATAAAGGCGTGAAACGCTGCTTAAGATTAAACTGCGTTGACTCCCTTTGACATCAAACTTCAGTTGGCGTTACAAACATTTTTAATCGAAATTGAGACTATGGCTGGGGACTCTACAACTAGTATTCGGTGCGTCAAGACGTGTTTTTAAGGATTATACGTCTAGTATTGGTTGCGTATAAACGTGTGTTTAAATCGCTCCTGTCACTAGTTTTCATAAATTATATAATTTTTGAATCATCATTGTCACAGCGTCGGAGCAGTTGATTCAAGCAATTTATGCTGAATATTATAATTTAATTTTATATCGATACATAAACAGAAGCAAATTCCCTCAAGGAAATTTGGGACCCCTGGTATGGAGGAGCCCGAGGGCATTCCACCATTCATGGAACTCAGGTAAATGTCGAAAAGTAAGCTGGTGACTATTACCACAAGCAGGATACATGATCAAGAAAAATCCACAGATGGCGGATGTAAATTACAAATATTCGCTAATAAGGAAAAAATTAATAAACTCCATAAAGAAAGTGATGAACTGAAGCTACGGATACAGTCTCTCGAAAAGCTTGTCAAGAAAGAAATGAAGATTCAAAATCCGAAGCGGCAAAAACAAGTCCAACACCAAACGAAACTGACGAAAGTGTAAAATAAATGTTTCCGGAAGTCAAAATTATTTTGCAGCGCTGGGAAGACCGGTAGAAAATATGGAAATTGAAGGAGAGGGCAAAGGATTTACATCCCCCCTAATAACGACAGTGATCTAAATTTTATTCAATATTTAAAAAATACCGACAAGGAGAAAGCACCAAATCGCGATTTTGCTGATACTTCAGAAAAGCCAGCAAAAAAGCAGGAAAAGTTTCGCCAATAAATGCATTCAGAAAAGCGGAAAGTTTATGGTTCCGCTACGGGTTGCCGAAAATAAATTAAGCAACTTTGAAATTAAAAGAATAAATGCAGAGAAATTAACCATTCAAATGAAATCGATAGTCGACTTCAAGTCAGCCAAAGATGCGCCGAATTCTGGGGAGGTGCCACAATTCACCTATACCTCCAAAACTGAAAAAAATCAGACGATTCTGTTAATGTGTCTGGAGTGCGGAGAGAACACGGTCGATTACCGTCACTCAATGCTGCTCATTGAAGATGCACCAGAAATTGAATTCATTTCAGTTAAAACCTTTGCACCAAGGAGATCAATCATCGACACGAAAAATTTATCGCTTTGTATAGTACGAATTTCAAACAAAAGCAGTCCAAATACCCTTCAACTGGTAAGGTGATTGAACTTCAAAGCGATAAGGTGGGAATGCCTCCAGAAAAGAGCAGTCAACCAGTGTTACCGGCGTCATCTATTTGGCCATTCGGCTGCTAACTGCCTCATGCACTAGCAGTGCGTTAAATGTAAAGAAACTCATGACCCTGGTGAGTGTAAATTGGCTCAGACGGCGTCTGAAGAAAAATTGTATTGCGTCAACTGCTGCTTTATTGGCCATTAGGATCATATCGATAATGTACCCGATACCAAAATCCAAAAGTTAAATTTACATCCCAACTTCGTCGAACCTGGGGTCTCATTTGCACTCGTCTAATGACCAGCAGGCAATGCTATACACAATGTAAGTAACGACAATGAGTTGCTTCTTAAACTCATCTGCTTCGTAGCACGACAGCCCCTCTCGGGCCTTCGCTTCCTGCAGCAGGTGCCTCCAACTGTCTCGATCCGTTGACTGCGTCCTCCAATTTTGAAATCCGAGCATTGATGAACTGTCTTCGTCCGATCGAGTCAAACCAGCGTTTCCTCGGCTTCTTCACTGGTCTTCGCCCTTCAGTTCTCCCAAACAATACGTTTTTGGGTATCCGCTATTCGTCCATACAACTTACATGGCCAGCCCATTGTAGCTACCGCAGTCTCACAATCGTTTCTATCGAGTTTGCCATTGATCCTCGTCTAGTTTTGCTCAAATTATCCACCTGAGGACCCGTCGCGAGCTACATTCTTGTATTAGCAGTTTTTTTTTTATTTTGGCGCCTAAATACACAATTCGGCCACATTTCCGATATTGTATTCACCAAGTGTGATATTTTGAACATTTGAGGTATTTTTCCTCGACTGTGTTATGAGCTTTGTTTTATTCTCATTGATTTGTAGCCCCACTAATTTTGTGCTACGCTGTCGAATTTCAGAAAAAGTTCTTTAGTGATTGTTAACTACCGTGACAAAATGTTGATGTCATCAGCATAGGCTACGACTTGGCTCAACTTGTGTAATATCGTACCGCTTGACATATTCCAGAATCAAATTATCATTGGCATTTTGATAAAATGGACTGATTTTACTGGGACACCAAAGCAAAGCATTATTCCGTACAGTACGCTACGATCAATACTGTTGTATGCTTGCTTAAAGTCAACGAATATCTAGTATATGTCTATGTTCAACTTCCAGCATTTCTCAAGTATCTGCTTGATGTTCTATCGTCGTTCTGCGTGCTCCAAAGCCACCCTGATACTCCCCAATAATACTATTGGCGTATGATCTGATTTTGTTTTCTAAGATTTTCGAAAATATGTTGTATGCCGTACAAAGTAATGATATGCATCTGTAGTTTTTACACTGTAGATTGTTACCTGTTTTGTGGAAGGGGAAAATAATTGATAGGCTCCACTCTTTCAACATCTGTTCTTGATGCCAAATGTGCTGGATGACTTTGTAGATGGCTTTCTGAACACCGCTGCCACCATGCTTTCTAAGCCTCGCTGGAATCTCATCAATGCCTGGCGCTTTATTATTCTTTTGGGTTTTGATGGTGGAACAAACTTCATCCAGAGTTTGTGGGGCCAATGGAACCTGGTCTTGGGCTGAGCGTGGTCTTGGGCCGATAACCTTGTTTCAACCTTTTCACTGGTTTGTGTGCTTGTCTTGTTTTCTTGTTCGTTAGACATACATTCATACTTTTCAATTGGTCTTCGTAGTATTTTCTTTTCTTAATTCTAATTATCTTATTCAGTACTCTTCTGAGATTTTCATAATATTCTCTCTTCGTCCTAGTTTTCCTACCTAAATATTGCTTGTACGCCAGATTCTCCTTATCTCAGGCATCTTGGCATTCATCATCAAACCAAACATTTCTGTTGCGCCGGACTTGATGTCCGATCGTTGATTCTACCACGCTCTTAATCGCCACTTTCACTTCCACCCATAGCTCTTTACTTGTTTTCAGCGATGTACCTGAAAGAATGGAAGCTAGCTAATTGTCGAGGATCTCCGTGAAATTTTTAGCCCCAGACGCCGTTTGGAGCCTTTTGATGTCGAATTTTTGTAGAGGGCTGGTCTTCATCGAATACGCCTTTGACAGACCACATCGATAGGTTAATTTGATCGAGTAATGATCTGAGTTACAATTGGCTTCTCAGTATGTATGGACGTCAAGTATGCTCGAGGCCCAACGTTGTTGGACCAGAACGTGATCGATCTGATGTGTGTTGCCATCCAGTGACACCCAGATCATTTTACCTATGCGTCGATGAGGGAAGCAAGTCGAACGTATGACTGGATTTTTGCTACATGCAAAGTCAATCAGGCGCTGGCCGCTATCATTTGTTTCATCATGTAGTCTATATCCTCCAGTCGCTCCCCGATGAAATATCTCAGTGCCAACCTTAGCGTTGAAATCACCCAGAATTATTTTTGTGTCGTTGGTAGGCAATGAGTCGGCTAGACTTTCCAGATGATTGCAAAACGTTCCTTCGTCCTTTTTTTTCGATCGGAGCGTGTATATTTATCAGCCAAATTTTGAAGAATTTCTCTTTTATACGGATTCACGACAACAAATCAATAACTTTCGATTTGAACTCCCTATCGACAATAAAGGCCACCCCGAGTTGTCACTTTCCAGCAGGCCTCCCGCTTTTGAATTTTGAGTGTCACTTCCAGTCTAGTTTGTTTCCTGGTTTGCCAGTACGTTTAATTTATATTGACTGGCCTGTTATGAAAGGTCCTCAACTGCGGCAGGATCCAATGCCATAGTTCGTTTTTCGGTTGCGAGTTCGTTGCCGTAGGTCCAGTCCATTCCAAGGCTCGGTTGCAGGTTTCAAAACAATGTAGGGTTTTCCAGGGACGGGAAGTTAGTCCATCAACCAACCTCCATTCGGGCAGCATGGTTATTACGTTCAATCGGGTCATCAGGCGCGCAACGACTCGCCTTCACTTTCTTGTGTCAACACAAAGGAGGCATAAGTAGGATTCAGTAGCAGAGCTAGTTGCAATTATTAGCATTGTTGAGTATTTAATGTCCCATCATTGGTGAACCACTATTCCATGCAACGGGAAACCCTCCTCCTTTCTCAACAGGGCTTAAGACCGTCTATGGCGGGGTATCGAATCGAATAATTTATCAAGTGATGAGGTTCTTTGCATTCTTTTCGAAGCTTGCTTGAAATCATGTCGTGAAGGTTGCAGCTATGAGTGGAAATCCCTAGATTTCGCCGCCGTTCCACCCTACATTGAGACTTGGTTGACCACTGGCTTTATTCGTCGAGAAGCATTCGTACATTTGGATAGGAATCGATATATTTTTTTATGCTGATGGTATCCTGATTATAAATCATTTATATAGGCGGGCGACCAATAAGAAGATGAAATATGAGTATCCTCCGAATTTGAGCTCGCGGGGAAAAACGATTTCAATGAAGATACTCATTTGTGAGGCTGGTCGAACTGAGATGGACCAGTCTAGATTTTGGTGGTTACATAGTGATTGTTAAATTATTCTTGGTCGTTTGTGGTTTTTAGTTTTTTGTTGCACTTCATTTTTGCTACGTTGATTGTTAATGTTATTTGATAAGTTTGGTGTGTACGTTATGAATATTGATAAATTGTTCAGTTAGAATTTGTTAAAGTTTATCATTGATAATATTGATTAGAATTAATCTGTTACATATTAGTTGAAAGCTCGGAGAACACACTTTGGTTGTGTTTTTTAAAATATAAGTAATTTTTGATATAGTTGTCTGGTTTTTTTCTCTTTTTTCCAAATTGATAATATGTAGTAATTTTCATATTACATTTGATGTTATTTGACTAAGTTGTTTTTGATCGAATATTGTTTAAATTTAGTGTGCCATTAAATTTTTTGAATGCTTCAATATTTTAAAATTTGCTTCATACTTTCATAAAATTTTAGCATTTGAATCAGTAAAGCGCATTTGGATATGAGACTGTCGATATAAATCTGATATTTTTCTTTCAAAAATCAATGCACACCATTCATGCTCACAACTTTTAGTAGAATTAACCAACATTTTGCACATCCTCGCTGCTGACCAATTTAGTTCTGGCACATAAAATCACAATTGATCGATCTTTATATGGCATAGATATAAAAAAAGTAGATTGTACATTTAACGTGTGTTGTTCCCACCTACGTCGTATGTATACTAGTCGTAAATTGGATGCATTTAGCTTGTCGTTCGAAATCCACAAAATAAATTCAATTAACGTGAGGTTTAGCCAAGAATTCCAAAGAATATTCCGTACCGCTTAGCAATTTATATTCGATGCACAAACAGCCAACTCACTCTCGCTCAACCGGAGCACCACCTTTATTCCTTTCCCACGTCTCCACTCACGGGTCCTCGATTGGCTACCCGCAGTCACCAATTATATTTCTTTGGCAGGGTTAGGTCATGAACTTTCTTTGTCCAACTGACCAACAACCTGATATCCCTCTTCTCATCTAGTCCTGATGTGCAATATAGGTGTTCTTGATGGAAAGTTCTCCCATAAAGCGGACATTCATTGTTTAAGGTCCTGTTGGTGACAATAAGATCCGTTCAAGTAATTGTTTAAACCCACCTGAGGGGTTAGTCTTCTGCAGTGCTGTTGTACTCATGGAATTAGGTTAATAAATATTAGTAAAACAATTAATTGAGACATCCAAAAAACGAACACCACTTTGCCACTGCAATTCCTTATTCCTAGTTGAATTGCACTAATTTAATTACGATTTCAAATATTCAATCATCCAACGTAGCATTTAACTTTTCCGCTTACCAATTACATATGAGTAAATTCTGAAAATTGATATAATTCAATTGACGAAAATAAATATTTTCCAAACATTGGATCTGACGTGTAGGTCCAGATCGATTCGAATTCAATTTAATTTGATAGCCATAGCTAAACACTGCCAGCATCTAATCTCATCTCATCCAAGCATCCCCACACATTTCATATTTACTTTCGATATTTCATTTATTGTACAAACAGTCAATCATACACTTTGACCTGGAAAAAATTGGAATTCCATAATGGACAAGTATTAAATAAATATTACATATCACGTAATAAAATATTATTTCGACAGGTCCACTGCTCGCATCATGTCATGACCAAAATAATGTGATTTACATGAAAACAGCAATCTGCCACAATGGTCAACGCATATTTGAATACATTTCTGGGAATTTCGAATGCAGAACGAATAGATTTGGTGTAGCTTTTCCATTTTTATATGAATGAATATTAGATTACTGAAGACTCGGAAAATAAAAGTGAATAAATTTTAGAATTCTATTTTTGAATAGCGAGTGGGTTGGGAATTTATTTTAAAACTAATAATTATTGTAATGGTCATGGAAACCATTCAATCCACTGTTACTTCTTTTGCAATAACTGCCTCCGAGTAGAAAATCCTTCAATTGTATCTTTCTATTCCGAATGCCGCCAATACAACTTTTCTAGTTTCGCTGATAAATTACTCATTTTACAAATATCAGATGCTATTGATTCCCTCATTCGGGAGTTCTGCACATTTTCTAAGAAACCACGAAAATTTAACCCTTCAAAGGAAATGGAGCCGTTTTAATACCACGGATTAAACGAAAGTTCAAAATGATGACTGTCCTTATTTTCCGTGCAGTAGTCGGCTGGACAGTAAATTCTTTATGGCTTAAAGGATTCAAGAGAATGTTGGAAATGGTAGTGGATTAGTCTTCAGTGCTAGTTTTATAAGTCATAAGATTTATTGCCAATGTTAAATCGGAATCCTCTTTTAGGGCTTTTTAAAATAAATCTACGATACCCTTCTAAAACCGTGGTGGCCTTTTTGACCGTTTTTAGGTACGTTACAAATTTGGTCGGATTCAACAAAATCTACAGACATGAAATTTCATTACAAGTGATGAACTCTCCAAACTTTTGGTTTAAGAAAAAATTCTAAGCTTTTTAAGTAACTCCGTAGTAGGAGGTGAAACATTAAATTTTTTATTTTTTCGGATTAGTCGATACGGCTATCGAATGAAAGTATTAACTAGTAATCTGGGATAGATATCTGAAAACTACAATTTAATGTTCTAATTTGTGTTCAAAAACTTTTTTCAAGACCTATCTCTTGGTCATATATAGTAGATTGTAAAATTGTTGATCAGTATACACAATTTACTCACTTTGTTGAATATTTGCACTTTTTGATTAAATAGTTTTGTTTCTGGGGCTTAGTATCAGAAAGCCAATTCATCCAATAAACCCTTCTATCTGTTAAAAGTGTTTCCTTGAAAACTATCGAAAACGTTTGGTAACTGTACAGTGTACATAACATGGTACAATCACCAAACTTTTCCGATTGTCCAGTTATTGTAACTTCGGAAGAGATATGAAGTGAAATAAAGCGAAAACTATTAAAGGAGGTTTCCACATAAATTGAAAGAGAAATAAAGACGAGATTTGGTACGCAGTTTCCAAATACCACTATCGAGGTGGAGACGGTTTTTAGGGAGGAAAATTTTATGTAAACTGTTTGTTGTTGATCATATGTTATTCGATATAGTAAATTTACTAAATTTATATATATATATATATATATATATATATATATATATATATATATACATATATATATATATATATATATATATATATATATTCATATATATATATATATATATATATATATATATAATTTTCATATATATATATATATATATATATATATATATATATATATATATATATATATATATATATATTATATATATATATATATATATATATATATATATTCATATATTTATATATATATATATATATATATATATATATATATATATATATATATATATATATATGACATATGTATATATATGTACATATATGTATATATGTATATATATATTTATATACGTATATATGTATATATATATTTATATATATATATATATATATATATATATATATATATATATATATATATATATATATATTTATATATATACATATATATATATATATTTATTTATATATATATATATATATATATATATATATATATATATATATATATATATATATATATATATATATATATATATATATATATATACGAGTATTGTTACATGTACAAAGAATTCTGCGAGCTACTGTCGCAATTGTTTTCACAACCAAACATCAACAAAATGAATTTACTCGAAACCACAAGAACCCACCAAGCATGATCAACATCTGAAAGTGACGTCACTCCATTCATTAATCTGCTCGAATATACCAGATACCTCTCGGCGCAGAAGGTGGAGAAGTAGAAACACCCAAATGAAAGGAGCCCGAAAATGCGCTAATGCAAATGTTAATGCTGATGTCATCCAGTCTGACTGCGAAGCTAGATTAAGAATCAGCGAAGCTAAATGAACAGTCATCCAATTTAACTGCGAAGCTAAATGAACAATCAGCGAAGCTGGACCAACAAGCGATCAAAATCAAGGCAGTCATCACACAGAAGCTGGAGAAACTGTCAACCGAAATAAAAGCGGAGCTCGGCCATCTGAACAAACAAATTAAAGGCGTCGAGGAAAAGGTTGACCGGGTCGAGGAAAAGATTTACCAGGTCGAGGAAAAGGTCAGCCAGGTCGAAGAGAGAATAAACCATGAGTGAAAAAAGAATTGGAAGCAGCGAAGGCAGTAGTAACCACTTCACCAGCCCCGCTTATAACCGCAGCACAAAGCACATCCAGAAATGTGCAAGCACCAATATTCGACGGGTAAACGGTCTGGAGTATTTACAAGACACAGTTTGAAGCTGCCGCAAGGGCACATCGCTGGAATGAGCAGGAACGAGCAACTGCACTGATTCTTGCTCTAAGAGGCACAGCTGCCGAGCTTTTGCAGACAATCCCCGTTGAATTGCACTCAAATCCGAATGCTATAATGAATGCGCTGGACATGCGTTATGGAGACGATCATCTAAAGCAGATTTATCGGTCACAGCTAAGGCATCGGGTGCAGAAGTCTGGTGAAACCCTACAGCAGCTAGCCCAAGACATTGAGCGACTAGCACTTTTGGCTTACCCAGCCTACGACCTAGAACATCGAGATGATGCAGCAACAGAAGCATTCATCAGCGCACTATGAGACCCGGAATTGCAACAAGCCGTGCGTTTAGCTCAAAAGCAAACGGTTAAGGACGCATTGGCTTACAGTCTGAACTTTGAGGCAGCGAAAAATGTGACTCGTACCACTGCCCGGGTTCGTGAGGTAGTGACAGACGAGTGCAGGTGTGAACGCGTGGAAATTGAGCAAGAGCTGCAGGTGAATGGTGCGCCTAGATGCTGGAATTGCGGAGAGAAGGGGCACCTGCAAAGAGACTGTAAGCAGCGAAGAAAACCGAGCTTTTGTCCAGGGTGTGCAACTAGGAGGAGATCCAGACCGAGTCAGGAGCCCAGAATGGAAGCCCTTCAAGCAGAGGGGTCGGGAAACATGTAAGAGCCAACTTCGTGGGGCAGAGGTTGGCTAGGAGAATCAACGTTCCCAGCACCACTATCACCGTGTCAAGACTACATCGTGGAGAAGCGGACTTATGCCTTCCGGGTCAAGTTGACGGAGAACACTGCACCATAACAATCGACACTGGTGCAACCCGATCGATTATCCGACCAGACCTAGTTAGACAGCAACAACTTCACAAGGGCAGAATTTTCTCACTAGGGACAGCTACGGGAGAAACTGCACCTGTTCATGGAGAGTTCAACCTCCAGATACAGTTGGGAGACCTTGTGTTCCGCCATAATTTTCTGTTCGCGAACATTATGGATGACTGCATTCTCGGAATGGATTTTCTGCGACCACATGGAATCACGTTGGATTTGGGCAAACGTGTATTGAAATGGCAGAATGTTGAAGTAATGATGGAGGATCCCAGCGTCCAAATTCCCAAGATGAATGTAGTGGTATGTACTGACACTGATGTACCGAATTCTTCCGAAAGCATTGTATGGGCCAAGCTTGATGGTGATTCTGGAGACCACCGATCCTATCTGATAGAGCCAACGAAGACGTCCGCATTGCGCAGTTTGATTGTAGGACGAAGACTTGTAAGATATTTAAGGAACGGATATGTGCCGGTTAGAGTCCTTAACATCGCAGACTCAACCACGAGCATCAAAGCGGGAGAAGTGATCGGCAGTTGCCAGCCAGTTCCCACCATCACCTCTTTGGAAGCTACTCACGACCATCATTGGAAAAGGAGGCAGGACACAGACAAAGCCCGGGAATCCACGTCTGCAATATTGAAGCAGGTCAAATTGCCAGTGCAGCTATTCAAACGAGCCTCTGATCTGGTCACCAAGTACAGTGACATGTTCTCAACCAGCCCGGATGACCAAGGCCGAACGAGTCTGGTAACTCACGTCATAGATACACAGGGAGCCAAGTCGATTCGACAAGCGCCAAGACGTCTCCCTATAGCCAAACAAGGAGAAGTGAGCGCGCTGATCTCGGACATGGAAAAACAAGGCGTTATTGAACCTAATGTAAGTCCATGGGCCGCGCCTGTAGTTCTAGTAAAGAAAAAGGATGGTAGCACTCGTTTTTGTGTCGACTATAGGCAGCTTAACGACGTCACTAAGAAAGATAGTTACCAGCTCCCACGCATCGATGACTTCATGGACACTTTAGCCGACGCAAAATGGTTTTCTACACTCGATCTCAAGAGTGGCTACTGGCAGGTAGAAATTGACACGAAGGATCGAGAGAAGTCCGCATTTTCAGTTGGGACCGGATTGTGGCAGTTTGTGGTGATGCCATTTGGGCTTTGCAATGCTCCAGCCACTTTCGAACGCCTGATCGAGTGCGTGCTACGTGGCCTCACCTGGAAAACCTGCTTGGTGTCCTAGATGACATCATTGTCATCGGGAGAACGTTCGAAGAGCATGTGATGAACTTATAAGAGGTTTTCTCCCGATTGCGACTGGCAAATTTGAAACTTAGTCCCGACAAGTGTACCCTTTTCGCAGCTGAAGTAAAATACCTGGGACACGTCGTATCAGCAGAAGGGGTCAAAACAGACCCTGAGAAAATTGAAGCCGTGAAAAGCTGGCCAACACCAAACAACAAGCGCCCACTACGAAGTTTTCTGGGTCTGGCAACCTACTATCGAAGATTCGTCAAAGACTTTACCAAAATAGCTGAGTGTCTCCATCAGTTAACCGAGAAAAATCGTCCGTATATCTGGAATGAACAATGCCAGGTAGCCTTTGAGACCTTGAAGGAGAAGCTGTGTGAATCACCCGTGCTGGCATATCCGAAACCCGGAAAAATGTGTCTAGTTGACATCGATGCGAGCAACGGTGGGATTGGAGCTGTACTCTGCCAGCAGATCGATGGCGAAGAAAGAGTCCTCTCGTATTACAGTCGAGTTCTTTCAAAAAGTGATAGGAACTACTGCGTGACCAGGAAGGAGCTTTTGGCTATAATAGAGGCCACCAAGCAGTTCCACAAGTACCTATATGGCCAGAAATTTGTTCTTCGAACGGACCATGCATCACTGAGATGGCTGCTCAACTTCAAAAACCCCGAGGGACAAGTTGCGAGATGGATCGAAAGATTGCAGTCATATGACTACGAAATTGTTCATTGGAAGGGCGAAGTTCATGGAAATGCTTACGCCCTATCCCGCCGTCTATGTCCAGCTAGCTGCAAGCATTGCCGACGGATTGAGCAAAAGGAACCGCCCGTTGATCTGCGATTGATACCGGCCGAATTCGATGAAGGTTGGTCATCGGAGGAGATTCGAAAAACCCAGTTAGCCGATGAAGACATCGGACCATTGCTCGTATGGAAGGAGACGACTGGGCGACCTGAGTGGAAAGACGTTTCAATGCATGGCGCAACCCCGAAAAGCTATTGGGCACAATGGAACTCCCTTCAGGTGGAGGGTGGCGTACTCAAGCGGAAATGGGAAACGGCGGATGGCAGCTCCTATAGGATGCAAACTATACTACCCAAAAGCCGAATCCACGATGTGATTAAGGAAATGCATGAAGGATCCTCGGGAGGCCACCTTGGTGTTAACAAAACCTTAGCGAAATTGCGGGAAAGATTCTACTGGCTCCACGCTCGAGAAGACGTAGAGGACTGGTGTCGCAGGTGCACAATTTGCGCTTCCGTCAAAGGCCCAAAGCGACGACTGAGAGGACAAATGCAAACCTATAACGTGGGGGTAGCGTTTGAAAGGATTGCTGTCGACATCGCAGGACCCTTTCCTGAATCTGAATCGGGAAATCGATACACGCTGGTTGTAGCCGATTATTTCAGCAAGTCGCCCGAGGTCTACCCCATTCCCAACCAGGAAGCAACTACTGTAGCCGAACAGCTAGTGTTAAATTGGGTCAGTAGGTACGGCGTACCTTGTGAACTACATTCAGATCAAGGTCGAAACTTCGAATCACTAGTTTTAGCGAAATGTGCGAGCTGCTGGGAATACGGAAAACGACGACAACACCGCTGCATCCCCAATCCGATGGAATGGTCGAACGTTTCAATGGCACTCTCAATAAACACCTGGCCAAGATGGTTGACGAGAACCAAAGGGACTGGGACCGACACATCCCACTATTTTTGATGGCGTACAGAGCTGCCGAACATGCATCGACGGGCCAAGCCCCAGCTAAAGTAATTTTTGGAAAGACTATTCGTCTGCCAGCTGAAATAAAGTTCGGAACACCCCCCGAGAAACCCCAAACCATCTCGGAGTACGCTAGTGAGCTGAGACAACGGTTGAGCCAGATACATCGGAAAGTGCGAAAACACCTCGAATCGGCTACTGACCGCATGAAGACCAGGTATGATCTAAAGGCAAATTCTACTGGCTTCCAGCAAGATGACTTGGTGTGGCTATATAACCCACAACGGCGAAAGGGTAGGTCTCCAAAGTTGCAACATAATTGGGAGGGACCATACCGAGTTACAAAGCGAATCAACGACGTCGTATACCGAATACAGGAACATGCAATGGTCCGATGTCTTCAGCGGCTAGCTGGGCATTTCGAATCTCCTCCGATGACCAACCTTCATCGAAATCAGCCGTTATCAGTCGCAGATCAACGGGCGGTTCCTTTTGCTCAATCCGTCGGCAATGCTTGCAGTTAGCTGGACATGGGCGACGAGATAGGGCGTCAGCATTTCCATGAACTCCGCCCTTTCGATGAACGATTTCGTAGTCGTACGACTGCAATCTTTCGATCCATCTCGCAACTTGTCCCTCGGGGTTTTTGAAGTTAAGTAGCCATCTCAGCGATGCATGGTCCGTTCGAAGAACAAATTTCTGGCCATATAGGTACTTGTGGAACTGCTTGGTGGCCTCTATTATAGCCAATAGCTCCTTCCTGGTCACACAGTAGTTCCTCTCACTTTTTGAAAGAACTCGACTGTAATACGAGAGGACTCTTTCTTCGCCATTGATCTGCTGGGAGAGTCCAGCTCCAATACCGCCGTTGCTTGCATCAGTGTCAACTACAAACATTTTTCCGGGTTTCGGATACGCCAGCACGGGTGATTCACACAGCTTTTCCTTCAGGGTCTCAAAGGCTGTCTGGCATTGTTCGTTCCAGACATACGGACGATTTTTCTCGGTTAGCTGATGGAGACACGTAGCTATTTTGGCAAAGTCTTTGACGAATCTTCGATAGTAGGTTGCCAGACCCAGGAAACTTCGTAGTTGGCGCTTGTTGTTTGGTGATGGCCAGCTTTTCACGGCTTCAATCTTCTCAGGGTCTGTTTTGACCCCTTCTGCTGATACGACATGTCCCAGGTATTTTACTTCAGCTGCGAAAAGAGTACACTTGTCGGGACTAAGTTTCAAATTTGCCAGTCGCAGTCTGGAGAAAACCTCTTCTAAGTTCCGCACATGCTCTTCGAACGTTCTCCCGATGACGATGATGTCATCTAGGTACACCAAGCAGGTTTTCCAGGTTAGACCACGTAGCACGTATTCCATCAAGCGTTCGAAAGTGGCTGGAGCATTGCAAAGCCCAAATGGCATCACCACAAACTGCCACAATCCGGTCCCAACTGAAAATGCGGTCTTCCCTCGGTCCTTCTTGTCGATTTCTACCTGCCAGTAGCCACTCTTGAGATCGAGTGTAGAAAACCATTTTGCGTCGGCTAAAGTGTCCATGATGTCATCGATGCGTGGGAGCGGGTAACTATCTTTCTTAGTGACGTCGTTGAGCTGCCTATAGTCGACACAAAAACGAGTACTACCATCCTTTTTCTTTACTAGAACTACAGGCGCGGCCCATGGACTGACAGAAGGTTCAATAACGCCTTGTTTTTCCATGTCCGAGATCAGCGCGCTCACTTCTCCTTGTTTGGCTATAGGGAGGCGTCTGGGTGCTTGTCGAATCGGCTTGGCTCCCTGTGTATCTATGACGTGAGTTACCAGACTCGTTCGGCCTTGGTCATCCGGGCTTGTTGAGAAGATGTCACTGTACTTGGTGACCAGATCAGAGGCTCGTTTGAATAGCTGCACTGGCAATTTGACTTGCTTCAATATTGCAGACGTGGATTCCCGGGCTTTGTCTGTGTCTTGCTTCCTTTTCCAATGATGGTTGTGAGAAGCTTCCAAAGAGGTGATGGTGGAAACAGGCTGGCAGCTGCCGATGACTTCTCCCGCTTTGATGCTCGTGGTTGAGTCTGCGGTGTTAAGGACTCTAACCGGCACATATCCGTTCCTTAAAGATCTTACAAGGCTTCGTCCTACAATCAAGCTGCGCAATGCGGATGTCTTCGTTGGCTCTATCAGATAAGATCGGTGGTCTCCAGAATCACCATCAAGCTTGGCCCATACAATGCTTTCGGAGGAATTCGGTACATCAGTGTCAGTACATACCACTACATTCATCTTGGGGATTTGGACGCTAGGATCCTCCATCAGTACTTCGACATTCTGCCATTTCAACACACGTTTGCCCAAGTCTAACGTGATTCCATGTGGTCGGAGAAAATCCATTCCGAGAATGCAGTCATCCATAATGTTCGCGACCAGAAAATTATGTCGGAACACAAGGTCTCCCAACTGTATCTGGAGGTTGACCTCTCCATGAACAGGTGCAGTTTCTCCCGTAGCTGACCGTAGTGAGAAAATTCTGCCCTTGTGAAGTTGTTGCTGTCTAACTAGGTCTGGTCGGATAATCGATCGGGTAGCACCAGTGTCGATTGTTATGGTGCAGTGTTCTCCGTCAACTTGACCCGGAAGGCATAAGTCCGCTTCTCCACGATGTAGTCTTGACACGGTGATGGTGGTGCTGGGGACGTCGATCCTCCTAGCCAACCTCTGCCCCACGAAGTTGGCTCTTACATGTTTCCCGACCCCTCTGTTTGAAGGGCTTCCATTCTGGGCTCCTGACTCGGTCTAGATCTCCTCCTAGCTGCACACCCTGGACAATAGCTCGGTTTTCTTCGCTTCTTGCAGTCTCTTTGCAAGTGCCCCTTCTCTCCGCAATTCCAGCATCTAGGCGCACCATTCACATGCGGGTCTCGCTCGATTTCCACGCGTTCACACCTGCACTCGTCTGTCACTACTTCACGAACCCGGGCAGTGGTACGAGTCACATTTTTCGCTGCCTCAAAGTTCAGACTGTAAGCCAATGCGTCCTTAACCGTTTGCTTTTGAGCTAAACGCACGGCTTGTTGCAATTCCGGGTCCTTTAGTGCGCTGATGAATGCCTCTGTCGCTGCATCATCTCGATGTTCTGGGTCGTAGGCTGGGTAAGCCAAAAGTGCTAGTCGCTCAATGTCTTGGGCTAGCTGCTGTAGGGTTTCACCAGGCTTCTGCACCCGATGCCTTAGCTGTGACCGATAAATCTGCTTTAGATGATCATCTCCATAACGCATGTCGAGCGCATTCATTATAGCATTCGAGTTTGAGTGCAATTCAACGGGGATCGTCTGCAACAGCTCGGCAGCTGGGCCTCTTAGAGCAAGAATCAATGCAGTTGCTCGTTCCTGCTCATTCCAGTGATTTATGCGAGCGGCTGCTTCAAACTGGGTTTTGTAAATAGTCCAGACCGTTTGCCCATCGAATATTGGTGCTTGTACATTTCTAGATGAGCTTTGCGCTGCCGTTATAATTGGGGCTGGTGGGGCGGTTACTACTGCCTTTGCTGCTTCCAATTCCTTTTTCATGTTTTCCATCTCATTGTTGATTCTCTCCTCGACCTGGCTGACCTTTTCCTCGACCTGGTAAACCTTTTCCTCGACCTGGTCAACCTTTTCCTCGACGCCTTTAATTTGCTTGTTGAGACTACCGAGCTCCGCTTTTATTTCGGTTGACTGTTTCTCCAGCTTCTGTGTGATGTCTGCCTTGATGTCTGCTTTGATTTCGATTGCTTGTTGGTCCAGCTTCGCTGATTGTTCGTTTAGCTTCGCAGCTAAACTGGATGACTGTTCATTTAGCTGCGCTGATTGTTCGCTTAGCTTCGTTGATTGTTCATTTAACTTCGCAGCTAAACTGGATGTCTGTTCATTTAGCTGCGCTGATTGTTCATCTAGCTTCGCAGTCAGACTGGATGACTGTTCATTTAGCTTCGCTGATTGTTCATCTAGCTTCGCAGTCAGACTCGATGACATCAGCATTAACATTTGCATTAGCGCATTTTCTGGCTCCTTCGATTTTAGTGTTTCTACTTCTCCACCTTCTGCGCCTTTTTCCGCATCTGAGAACTCACCCGAATCCAGATTCACGCCTTCCGACTCGATCGCGTCGCGCAAGCGTGCAATCAGTGTGGCCTTTGTACCTTGCGTAGCCAGATTTCGCTGTTCTAACTCTTCCTTGAGCTCCGACATGGTCAATTCATTGATTCTTAGATGCAAGTTTCGTGGCATTTTTATTGTATTGGCTTTTTGTTTTTTTTTTTTCAACAGTTTTTACGTTAGATTTCACAACTGTGCAGTTTAAAAATGTTTAAATGTTTTCACTTTCGAAATTTTCTATCTCACTTCTCGACGCCACTGTCGCGTGTTATTGGTTCGCGGCCTATAATTTTAATGTTCCGGGAAAGTGAAAACGCAATGTCTTTTAATTTAAGTTAAAAGAGTTTATTTAATTAAATAAAATGCACAATAATCAGTTTACACTTTCACTAATTTTAATTTTCACTATTAAAATTAAAATCTAACACTTGTCCATAAATTTTTTATCGCAATTGTCTTCTAAATTACTTCACTATTACGAAACACACTTTGCACTCAAACAATCAATTGTCTTTACTTTGCGTTCCACTATATCGCAGTTTTCTTATCGCGGTCGAATGAATGATGATGATCCCCCATTCATTCAGCTCGCCTTTATATAGGGTCTCTACATATTCACCCATTTCTCGTTTATTGGCGAATGTTCTACCGAGAAAATTAATGAATGGAGTGACGTCACTTGCAGATGTTGATCATGCTTGTTGGGTTCTCGGGGTTTCGAGTGAATTCGTGTTCTTCATTGTTGTGAAAACAATTGCGACAGTAGCTCGCAGAATTATTTGTACATGTAACAATATATATATATATATATATATATATATATATATATATATATATATATATATATATATATATATATTTATATATATGTATATATATATATATATATTTATATATATGTATATATATATATATATATATATATATATGTATATATATATATATATATATATATATATATATGTATATGTATTTATATAAATAAATATATATATATATATATATATATATATATATATATTTGTATATATTTATATATTTATATATATATATATATATATATATATATATATTTATATATATATATATATATATATATATTTATATATATATATATATATATATATATATATATATATATATAGATGTTTATATATATATATATATATATATATATGTATATATATATATATATATATATATATATATATATATATATATATATATGTATGTATGTATAGCTGTCTCTAGAACTCAATCTTAAATCCAAAGAGGCATATCAATCGTACGTTAACGTTATAATGGAGGAAACTATTTCTCATCGTAAAAAGTGTGTTGACTTTGTAAACGTTAAGCGTAAAACCTACGGCTACCTTTCGATAATGACATACAAAGATTCGGTATCATCTTTTACAGGACGGATCTGTGATTTTACCGACCATTTTCAGCATTTTTACTTCAATCCTCCTACTTCACCAACCCAAAAGTCATCGAAAATAGCCCCTTATAAAAAGTATTTCAATTTGTTAAGTTGAAATCCTTCAAGCTATCGAGGATCTTGATTTGAATAAAGGGCGTGGCCTAGGTCTTATTCCTCCCTGCTTTCTGTTCCTCTGTAAATATGAACTGATTAAGACGCCTTTTCATAATTTTTAATAAATCACTATCAATTGATATCTTCCCGAAGCTTTGGAAGCCATCGTTCATAACACCAATCCATAAAAAAGGTGTTTCCCCTTATTGAGCCATTTCTTAATGAAGAGCAACATGGCTTCAGTGAAAACAGATCTACTAACACTAATCAAATCAAATTGACGGCAAAAATTCTTTGTAGCATGGAGCAAGGAAACCAGATTGATGCCATATACTCAGATTTCAGCCAAGCGTTTGATAGAGTGAATCATGGAATATTGTTGAAGGGGCTCTAAAGCTTCGGTATACGGTTCATTGCTCAGCTGGTTCCAGTCCTATTTGAAAGACCTCACGCTATTTGTTGAGTTTCATGGTTGGTTATTGCGTGAGATCAATGTCATCTCGGCCCATTTATCTTCAATATCTTCATCTCATATCTTTTAAAAGCGCTAACTGGCATTTCGCATCATTTTCATGCTGACGATCTCAAACTGTATCAAAGAATACAATACCCATCCGATGTATCCTTTCTCCAACCCAAATTAACTGTTCTCCATCAATGGTGCGATGGGAATCATCTTGAACTCAATTTGGAAAAGTGTCAGGTAATAAGCTTTTTAAGAAAAAGGAATGTCATCATATATAGTTACGAAATTATCAACACACAAATAAGAAGAGTGGAAATAGTTGTGGATCTTGGCGTAGTCTTAGACACGAAACTCAGGTTCAACCTTCATTATGATGAAGTTCTGAGTGAAGCCAATAAAATGCTAGGTTTTATTAAACAGAAAGCGAAAGAATTTAAGGATATTTGGGGAACGAAATCACTGTACACCTCACTAGTCGGTCCTATTGTCGAATACGGCTGCATAATTTGGGACCCTATATACGACATCTATAGCCGTAGACTTGAGTCTGTACAAAAACAGTTTCTACTGTTTGCTTTACATTAAACATGTGTAGTGTTTAATTGGATCGTACAAAGTGCGTTTAGGATTGTAGCGGTGGACTGCTGCCTCAGGGAGTGAAAAATTCGAGCTCAGCGTAAACACTACAAAGTGGCAGAAAGAACCTGCTCCTCGACACCGCAACGCTAGCTGCCAGCATGCTTTCGTGTCGTCAAGTAAGGCTATCTCTAGCTGAGCACCCATTTTTTGGGCGCTGAGGTAGCAGTCCACCACTGCAGTCCTAAACGGACTTGTACCATCTATTAAAACATTACACCTGACATCACTCGCCTTGCGGAGAGTCGCTTTGTCTGCATGTCTACCTTTCGACGTCTTAAGGTGTAATATTTAAGTCTCTTTTCTGTCAGACATGATACATTTCTACGAAACTGTTAGTCACGAGACAGACTCCCATGTTAACCGTGGGTACGCACCACACCAATTATGCAATCAATGAGCTGGTTAACAGATGCTGCAATATATTTAATAAGTTTAGCGATGATTACTCCCCAACCACTGCCAAGTTGTGTTTTAAATCCGAAACATTAGATGTCATCAATTCCTCGACAACATAGACAACATTTTTTGTCTTTTTTAAGTATTATATTAATTTTGTGCATGTATTTTATGTTTTGTGCCATGTCTGGGAATATATATATATATATATATATATATATATATATATATATATATATATATATATATATATATATATATAGTATGTACATACATATATATATATATATATATATATATATATATATATATATATATATATATATATATATATATATTGTATGTACACATATATATATATATATATATATATATATATATATATATATATATATATATATATATATATATATATATATATATATATATATATATATATATATATATATATATATATATGTCTATCTGTATACCAGGTATGACAATTAAGTAGTTTATCAACGCGCTTGTGGTAATCCTGCGACCTTGAAATTCCCTTCCTCTTCCCCGGCATCCTTCCCCTCTCCATTGACATATTTACCATCGCTCTAGCTTGTTTGGTTCGCCTGCTGTGTCGTGTTGAGTAGACGTGTGTTGGTGGTGCTCGTCACGAAAATGGAGAAACGAAAACAAGAGCAACGCGTCGCGATAAAACTTTGCGCCAGATTGGGCGAAACAGCTTTGGAAACGTACGCTAAAATTGTAAAAGTGCATGGTGATAGTGCTCTTAGTCGTGCCCAGGTGTTTCGATGGCATAAAGAGTTTAAGGAGGGGCGTGAAAGTGTGGAAGACGAGGCGCGGAGAGGGAGACCAGTCGAGGTGTGGACTGACGCGAATGCGCAGCGTGTGCACGCACTAATTCATGAAGATTGGCGTTTAACAGTCCGAATGTTGGCCTCAGAACTGGGTATAAACCGTGAAACAGTCAGACAAATTTTAATCAACGATTTTTGGATGAAAAAGTTGTGCGCGGAGAAGGTTCCAAAGAACCTTTCTGAGGATTAAAAGCAGCATCGAATGACCGTCGCAGAAGACTGTTTGGAACAAGTGGAAAACGATCCCACGCTGCTTGATAGAGTTATTACAGCCGATGAGAGCTGATTTTTCCAATACAAGCCGGAAACCAAATGCCAAAGCTAACAATTGTCTCCGCATGCCCACCGCCCGAAAAAAGCTCGCATGAGCTAGTCGCAGGTGAAAACGATGGTTATTGCCTTTTTTGATTGCCGTGGAATCGTCCACAAAGAATTTGTTCCATCGGGGCAACCCGTAAATCAAGTCTACTATCGCCAAGTACTCGAAAGATTGCGAAAACGAGTCAACACGGTGCGCCCAGACATCGCTCGTAACTGGATCCTTCATCACGACTACGCGCCGTGCCACACCGCCCTCAGCGTGTCTCAGTATTTGGCCTCTAAAGTAATTTCCGTGTTGCAACAGCTGCTTTATTCGTCCGGTATGTCACCCTGTGACTTTTTTTGTTCCCTAGAACAAAATTGGTGGTCAAAGGAACATGGCAACGTCGCAGTGAGTCGGAGATTCTGCTGATGATCGCTGAGAAGTTAGTCATCGATTCGCTTTCTTCCCAACGAGATCAAAACAACCGAACCACGTTTTGATAATTAAATTAATGCAATACTGTATAAAGATGTAAATATATAGACTAATCGGTTACTTGAATTGTGCTTCAATACCATCCCTAAGAACGAAATTATTACATGGTGTCGAAACCCGGGAAGAAGTGATTAACGAAAAAATGGAAATTGCGCAGAAAGCCACGTACCGTGGACAAGTTACGCGTTTAATGAAACAAATTGAAGAATTTGTTAAAGCAATTAACGTGCAAACAAACGATATAAACGAAATTGAAAACACTATTGCGGAACTTTCCATATTATACGATAGTGTAAATGCTGCGCTAGAAAATCTACGTGAAGCGAACAAAGCTGTAAAAACCGTTAAGGCAGAAGACTGCGAGAAAGAGTGTAGAACGATTGCCGAGTATGAGGACTCCGCAACAACGGCTTTAACTCGAACTAAATATCGAATCGATAGATTACGAAGAATGCTACCACAGCAGGATGAACGAACGCATAATCCTAATTCAACGGATATACAAAGAAAAGAAAACAAAGGTATAAAATTGCCCAAATTGCAAATCAAGCAGTTTAGCGGTGGCATACGGAAGTGGATACAATTCTGGGAACAGTCCAAGAGTACTGTGCACGAGAATGCATATCTCAACCCGAGTGAAAAGTTCAACTATCTACAAGCTGCTCTTAGCGGTAAATCCGCAGAAACAGTATTTGGTTTTACTCCATCAGAAGCTTGTTACAGTGCGGCTGTCTCTCTTCTGCAAGAAGAATACGGTGACACAGAGCGAATAGTTGATCATACCATGACACAATTGATGACGCTTTCTCCAATTTCATCTAGAAATGATGCAAAGGGACTAAGACATTTATATAATACTGTTAGGGCTGCCATACGATCACTAACAGCATTAGGTGTAAACTCTGTCCAGTATAACATTATGTTAAAAACTGCGATTTTACGTTCATTGCCACAAGAACTAAGAGTGCAGTATCATCGCAATATAACGAAGAGTGATTATTCAGCCGAACGCGGTTTAGAGGGAGAAGCCGAGTCAGCATCATCTGTAAGTCTTGATGTGGAAACTGGTGGCGGCAAACGTGTAACAAAGCTACTCTATTTTATCAAACGAGAGGCAGAGTCGCTAGAAAAGGCTGATGAAATGATGATGCTGCGTCATGGCGATGCCAGTAAACGGTCAAAGGTAAATGCAACAGCTGCTGCTCTCTTCACAAGTGGAGATGTAATCAATTGCATATTCTGCGATTCAAGTCATCATAGCACGGCTGAATGTAATTCAACATTAGGAATTGCAGAAAAAAGAAGATTTTAAGAAGTCAAGGCCGATGCTATCGTTGCACCAAACGAAACCACACTTCAACAAAATGTTCACGAAAGGGAGTAAAGTGCAATAAATGCAAAGGTTGTCACGCTTCTTCCATGTGCGATCCCTGCTACAAAGAAAAAAAACGCAGGTGATGAATCAACGAAAACAGAAAGAGGTGATGAAATGAAACGAACCAACGTCGTTAATTTATATGCATTAAATCAAGGCTCAGCAGTTTTCTTACAAACGGCTTGTGTGTTTTTGTCTTCTCCTGTAAATAACAAGAAAACCTTTGTGCGCATTGTATTAGATGGGGGTAGCCAAACAACACTTGTAAGGGAGGATATCGTGACAAAATTAAAGTTACCCATAATTGAAACACAAAATATAAGTGTGACTCCATTTGGTGCGACGAAAAGTTTGCCGAAAAGGAACTATAGACGTATTAGATTTTGGTTGGAGAACCAATACAATCGTAAACGATATGAGTTAGAGGCTCTTGAAATACCACAAGTGTGCATGGATATGATGCCAGCTCCCTCATCTGAAATATGTGACAAATTACAGGGAATGCAATTAGCCGATGCTACCAGAGAAGACATAGAGTTGGAGAATGGAATAGCTGTGTTTATTGGAGCAGATAATTATTGGAATTTCGTTACTGATCAAACAAAGCGTCTATCAAAGAATCTAGTAGCGATTAATACTAAATTAGGGTGGACATTAATGAACTCTCAAATGAACTCCGTCGTAACTAATTTGCTTGTTGAAGATCACAGCGATTGCGAAATACGAAAAATTTGGAGTCTGGAAGTGCAAGGAATTGGAGCAGACCTCGATAAGAATGTTAATTTTGCAGCAGATTTCTCGCAACATTCAGTCATTCAGAAGGATAAAAGGTACAAGGTAAAATTACCCTGGAAACACATCATCGAGATTCTTGATGACAATCGATCAAATGCAATGTCACGGTTGCAATATTTATTGCGAAAACTACAACGAGATCCAACGAGATTGCGCGAATATGATGAAGCAATGAGACAAATGATCACAGCTGGTATAGCAGAGCATGTAACAAACGCAACATCAAACATTAAATATTACATGCCACATCAACCGGTTTATCGCCTTGATAAGCAGACAACGAAGCTTCGTATTGTCTTCGATGCTTCATCTCATTCACCCGGTAAACTTTCGCTAAACGATGGTTTGCTATCAGGAGATAATCTTTCACTAAATCTGTTAGAGGTTCTATTGAGATTTCGAATTGGCATTATTGCGCTTGTGGCTGACATAGAGAAAGCTTTCCTGCAGATATCTTTAGCAGAAGAAGATCGTGATGCTCACCGTTTTATATGGCTTGAAGAGCCCATTTCAACTACAAGTAATATACCACGTTGGAAAGAATACCGTATGACCAGAGTAACCTTTGGTGTTACAAGCAGTCCATTTTTACTGGCCGTTACGCTTCAAAAGCATTTTAAAGAAAACGCAAAAGAGTATACGGAAAGTGCAAGTATTCTTACTAAATGTTTCTATGTCGATGATTTAGTCGTTAGTTTGAACGACATCGATACCGCTAGGCGTCTTTATAAGGAAGCAATGATTATAATGAATAAGGCAAACATGAATCTACGAAAATGGTTTTCAAATGATATGCGCATGAATCGATTATTCAATCAAACAGAAGACGTCACACCAATCGTACAGAAGGTGCCTGGAGTTAATTGGTTTCCAAACTCTGATCACATTGCTGTGGATTTAAAGCCTGTGCTTGAGTTTATTGGGTCGGAACGAGAGCCTACTAGGAGAAGTCCGTTTGTGGTGAAACAGAAAATCTTATTGCAGAATTTATGGCGAAAGAAATATGATTGGGATGATATTATTCCGGAGAAATTGCAGAAGGAATGGAATAAATGCTGCCAAGGCTTACGGAAGTTAGACGTCTTTAGCGTATCAAGATGTATTTTTCTGAAACCTAGCCCAACTACAATTCAACTTCACGTATATGCGGACGCTAGCCTACAAGCATATGGATGTGTAGCTTACCTACGTACTACTTACAACGAAGCATGTACGCACACCGAATTGATCTGTGCGAAAAATCGGATAGCACCAATCAAGGAAACTGGTGAAAGGGAGTTAACGCTACCTAAGTTGGAGTTGACAGCTGCTTCAATGGTTGCGAGGCTAAGTAAATTCTTAATTAATCTATTGCACTTGGAAGAAGATTCGGTTTACATTTGGTCTGACTCAAAGATCGCCTTGTACTGGATAGCTGGTGATTCTGATCGATGGAAACCATATGTTTCACAACGTGTTAACGAAATCAACGCGATTACAAAGGGTGTTTCGTTTAAGCATTGTAGCAGTAAAGATAACCCAGCAGATCTCCTAACAAGAGGTATACTCGTAGATGCTGACGAGCTAATACGGTCTGAAAAATGGAGATGGGGCTCCGCTTGGCTACGAGAGGCTGCTTTCAATTGGCCTATTGAAAATGATAATGACGAAGAATTAACAGCGATTGTTTCTTTATCAGCACAGGCTGCCGAAAACGAAATTCACGCAATTAATGCAAACGGACGAATATTTCCAATTTTTAAATTCAACGAGTATGGTAAATTAATACGAGTCACAGCGCTATCACTAAAATTCATTCGTAAACTACAACGACAGAAGGTCGACAACGAGTACATATCCGCAGCGGATTATAAATATGCCGAAGAATATTGGACTAAAGTCACGCAAATAGAATTTTATAATGCAGAAATAATAAATTTACAGCGAGGTAATCCTATTCCTTCCTCGTCTGAGCTTCGAACTCTTTCACCGACACTAAAGGAAGGCATTCTTCGAATTGGTGGAAGATTGCAACTCATGGACGGTGATGAATGTGCCAGCCACCCTATAATCCTGCCAAAATCAGCACATTTAAGCAAATTAATAATTCAGCGGCTTCACAAGGATTCATTTCACGGTGGCACTGAGACAGTTCTGACATTGCTGCGAAAACGCTATTGGATCCCCAGAGGTCGGCAGCTAGTAAAGTCGGTTATACGAAGCTGTATTGTTTGCAAACGGTTTTTCAGCAAAGCTCTAACTCAACCAATGGCTCCGCTACCATATGAAAGGATAAACGCTACAAGACCCTTTAATACAACGGGGGTAGACTTTGCGGGTCCACTGTACATTATACCTAGAGGAGAGGAACGGCAAAATGTATACTTTATGATTTTCACATGTGCTGAAATAAGAGCAATACATCTGGAGATGACATTGGATCTTTCGACTGAAAGCTGCTTATCTGCTCTTCGGCGTTTTATAGCACGTAGAGGACCTCCGAGTATTATAATGTCGGATAATGCAAAATCCTACAAACGAGCGGCTCTTGAACTTGCAACCTTGGAAAAATTTGTATGTTCCACGAATCTTCAAGATTTTATGAATCAGAGAGGGATTAAGTGGAGATTCATCGCCGAAAGAGCACCATGTGGGGCGGCTTCTGGGAGCGCCTAATCAGGAGCGTAAAAAACGCTCTAAAGGTTTCTATTGGACGAGCTACATTAAATGGAGAACAGTTAAGAACGCTTTTAACTGAAATCGAAGTGGTGGTAAACTCAAGGCCCCTAACATATCTTAGTGACGATCATCGGGATATTCAACCTCTGACGCCTAACAATTTTTTGCTTGGAGTTCAGACAGAGACAGCACTGACTTCTAATGAAACAGGAAGCAATGCTAGCAGATCTACATTACTGAAGCTTTGGAATATCAGGCAACAAGTTTTAAATCGGCTCTGGAACAGATGGAAAAATGAGTATATCCAACTCCTCCGTAGTGCACATCATACGAAACAAGTAAAACCCAGTTGTCTTAAGGTTGGTGATGTAGTTATCGTTCGGGACGACTCTCTACCAAGGCTACTTTGGAAATTGGCACGAATAAAGGAAGTTTATCTGGGAAGGGACAATCAATCAAAGTTATCAAATGGCGTTATACGGAGACCTATCTAACACCTTTATCCATTGGAAATACCTGGAACGTATCAAGCCCGGCCGGTGGATGTAAAAAATATGGCAACGTCGCAGTGATACGGAGATTCTGCTAATGATCGCTGAGAAGTTAGTCACCGATTCGCTTTCTTCCCAACGAGATCAAATCAACCGAGCCACATTTTGATAATTAAATAAATGTAATACTGTATATAGATGTAAATATATAGACTAATCGGTTACTTGAATTGTGCTTCAATAACATCCCTAAGAACGAAATTATTACAGATTTTAAGTCGATTACGCGCATCCAGGCGGCCGTGACGAAAGTACTCGTGGATATCCCAGTCGAAGCGTTCCAAAAATGTTACGAAGCATGGAAAACGCGCTGAAATCGTTGTATAGCTGCCCAAGGGGACCACTTTGAAGGAGATGGCAGAGTTGTAGAACAATTTTTATGTATACGGTTTTCATGGAATCAGTCTCATTACTTAATTGTCACACCCCATATATTTATTATATATATATATATATATATATATATATATATATTTATATATATATATATATATATATATATATATTTATTTATTTATATATATATATATATATATATATATATATATATATATATATACATATATATATATCGTCATATATAAGGTGTTCTTAAGAGGCGGAGCGTTTAAAAATGGCAACGCTGCTTCTAGTGTCACCAAATTCTATGGTTCTTGGTTGTTTTGAGGTAAATTCTGTTTGGCAATTCATTATGAATAGACTCATGCAGCAGCAATGTTTGCAAATTGATCGAACGAAATGTTGCCATTATTTCATTTATTTGAAAATTTTGTTCAGTGATGAAGCACACTTTTCGTCAAATGGATACGTCAGCAAACAGAACTACCGTATTTAGAACCATGATAATCCACAGCCGATTATCGAAACACCATTGCATCCAAAAAAGGTAACCGCTGTGGCGCTTTATGAGCTGGTCAGATAATTGGTCCATATGTCCTTCAAAATAATGATGGTCACAATGTTACAGTCAACGTTGCGCGGTATAGAGACATGATTACTTACTTTTGGTGCGTCAATCGGAAGACATTAATATTACTGGCATGTGGATTCAGTAGCACGGCGCCACGTGCCACATGTCACACAGCGTGCGATGCAATTAATTTATTGAACGACACTTCTGACGAACAATTAATTCCTCGAAACGGTCGTGTCTACTGGTCACCGCGTTCGTGCAATTTGACATTGTTAGATTACTTTCTTTGAGGATACGTAAAATTTTTGCCGAAAAACAACCTGATTTACCATAAAGGGTGTGTGAAAATTGCACCCCCAGATTACGCTATGTACTCGCCAGCCACATGCCCAAATTTATCTTTCAATATTAATGGTAAAAAATGTGTTTCCATTAAAGCCAATTTTATGGATATTTAAAACATTTTTCTTTGGTTATTTCTATTTAAAGCTCTCCGCCTCTAAAAAGGAACATCCTATAAAAGGCAAGTGACTGATATCTAAAAACTATAATTGAATATTCTATTTTTTTTTTTTTTTGTGGTAGGGAGGTGAAGGCATTTACGCCCGCCGAGTCTGGCAGTGTGGGGCTCCCATGGAGGATACCCTTGGACTACCCACTAAACACCTCCCCTGTCAATCTGAGAACCTAGCCTGGAACCGTTTGACACATTACTTCGGGCCAGGTCTCGTTTTGTTACGCCGTGGGGCGCCTTCAAGCTGGGGAGTCCCTTTCCTAGCGGGAGGGGAGAGGAGAAGAGGAAATACCAGAAGAGCGATCCCCCAGCCCCAGCGCCCCCGGCTGCTGTGAGTCCCTTTTATCTTTTAGGACTGCCCGAGCATAATGTGCCACCTGGTTCCATTTGTCAACCGATTCGAGCATCACCGCAACTATATTATCCGGGGTGAGCTCTCCCGTCTCCCTGTAGAGTTCCCTTCGCAGCCTGACCCATTTGGTACACGCAAAAAATGTGTGACAAGCATTGTCCTCCTCTCCCGGGCAAAACCGACAATCGGGAGACCGTGACTTACCGATCTTGTGCAGGTAAGACTGAAAACACCCGTGCCCGCTCAAAAGCTGGGTCAGATAGAAGTCAGTCTCACCATGCCTTCGTTTTAGCCACGGTCTCACATCCGGGATGAGGCGCGCAGTCCACCTTCCCTTCGTGCAATTCCCCCAAGACTGCTGCCAATCGTTAAGCGAGCGTTGTCTCTCCTCGCGGACAACCATCTCCCTCGCATCCTCGTTTCGGCGCAGGTAAATAGCGCGGCGCTCTCTAGCAAGGAGGGCGACAGGTATCACGCCTGCAATCACTCTCACCGCCGAGTCGGAGACTGTTGGATACGAAGATGCAATTCTCAGTGCTGCTCTTCTCTGTACCTGTGCCAATCGTTTGCGGTATACCTCCTTGCTGAGAGCGTCGCCCCATACCTCTGCTCCGTACAGCAGCACCGACCCCACAGCACTTATCAAGAGGCGTCTTTTTGATGGGCTGGGTCCCCCTACGTTGGCCATAAGTCGACTAAGGGCCGATATTCCCGAAGCAGCCTTCTCAGCCGTTGCCCTGATTTGCTAAGAGAAACTCATCTTCGAGTCGATCAGTAGCCCCAGGTACTTCACCGCTGGCTTCGATTCGATTTGTATATCTCCAATACTGATCATCCTTACTCTAGGGATTCTCTTTATTGTCAAGATGACCACTTCGGTTTTCTCCAGTGCTAAACTGAGCCCGCGAGCAGTCATCCAGTCCCTCACTCGGCGCATTAGTATACCTAGCCTAAGTTGCGCTTGTCCAACGGTGCGTCCGGCGACCAGAGCCGCAACATCATCCGCATAGCCGACCAAGCGCGACTCATCTGGCATTTCAAGTCTCAGTAGCCCGTCGTAAGACACGTTCCACAGGTCCGGACCAAGGATAGATTCCTGGGCAACACCCGATGTAATTTGCATCCTTCTTCCCTTGATGAGTCTTCCCTTGATGAGTTTCTCTAGCACTTTCCCAGCCGTGTCTAGCATGCATAACGGGCGGTATGCAGACGGCGATTCGGGATTTCCCTTCCCCTTGCTGACCAGCACGAGCCTCGCCACCTTCCATCGTACCGGGAAAACTCCGTCCCGCAGGCAAGCGTTGAATGTGCTGAGCAGCAAGTCAGGACAATGGTGATAGACGAGCCGCAACACCTCAGCTGGAACACCATCTGGACCTGGAGCCTTCCTCGCTTTCAAGGAGAGGACTGCCTCCTCCAGTTCCAGCTGTGTGAAGAGTGGGCACTCTACTGCTGTTTCACCATGGACAGCGTCAACAAGGACGGGATGAGCGGGGAAGAGTCCCCGCACTATCGCGTCCATCTTTTCCGCGTCATGTATACAAGGCTTCCGTAGGGCACCAAGTTTCCCCATGACCAGCTTGTAGCCAAGGCCCCACGGATCCTTGTTCACATTGTCCACTAGGTCTTGCCAGCAGCGAGCCTTGCTACTGTTGATCAGTTTGCGAAGGCATTTCCTGGCCGACTTCTATGCTGCCACCTGCTTGCATGCCTCGTCACGGTTCCGCGCCCGTTGAGCCTCACGCCGAAGCTTGTGACACTCCCTCCGCTTTTCAGCGATTTCAGTAGACCACCAGTACACTGGGGGCTTGCCGTGCCGGGGTCTTCGACGGGGCATAGAAGCGCAGCAAGCAGTCGTGATTATGCTCATGGTAGAGTTCACCACGTCTTGAGCTGCCAGTTCTTTCGTCCCCTCCGGAGCTCCCTGCAGCGGCTCACCTGCTGTGAGAACCTTAACGAACCTCTCGACGTCCATTCTTCCAATGTTCCATCCAGTTGTAGAAGGCCGAGAGCACGGACGTCGTGAGATAGCATCACTTATCTCAAGCAGAATGCACTGGTGATCACTGGCTGAGTAGTCCTCTAATACTTTCCAGTTGTGTATCTTCCGTACTAAGGACTCCGAGGCGAATGTCACGTCTGGTATGGTTCCCTCACAGCCAACACGGCGGAAAGTCGGCGTATTTCCGGAGTTTAGTACGACGAGGGCCGTCCTGGCCGCCATTTCCAGGATTCGCTTTCCCCGCGGATCCGTCTGAGGCATGCCCCATTGAAGTCGCCCCCAACGAGCACTTTACCCTCTGCGTTCGAGACAGCGCCCTCCAAAGCATTAAGCTTGGCTTGGAAAGATGATATCGGCTCGTTAGGCGTTAGGTAGACACTAAAGAAGGTGATCCCTGAGCACCAAACCCACACGAAACCATCCCCCCCGTCCACAACTCTCCGCTTGAAAGTCACTGTTCCGAACCCAAATAGCGGCAGTACCAGTTTCATCAGAGTACCATAATGCAGGACTTTTATTATGGTGTTGCTCACTCAGCAGCAAGAAGTCGGCTTTCCTGTCCCTCGCAAACTGCTCAAGCAGATTTTGGGCGGTTGAACTGCGGTGTAGGTTTAGCTGCAGGATGCGGGTCATCGAAGCTCTGATTTTGCCTTGGCTAGGGCTTCCTGGAACACCCGGCATTTTCCTGATCCCAAGACGTGTCCAAAATCAAGTTTTGGATCAGCATCCTTGCAAAGGATACAGTGTGCCTCCTTCGTACACTCTTTTCTTTTATGACCCGTTTCACCGCATTTGTAACATAGGGAACTCCTATCGGGTCCTTTGCATACTTGTGTGGTGTGACCATAACCAAGGCATTTGAAACATTGAAGAGGCGTTGCTCTTCGCCGCATCCTACTTACAACCCACCCAATTCGTACTTTGCCCTTGTTCAGGAATTGTTCGGCGTCCTTTTCGGTCAAGTCAACTATGGCCATGCGTTGTCCTCTGTTGTTTTCTGGTGTCAGTCTCGCTTTGATCCTTCCCACGCTAGGGAACTCCTTTTTGATGGCCTCTTCTGCCTCGGCCACATCCGTCACGCAGACTATGTTTCGTATTTCGATCGTTGCCATCGGCTCGAGCGGGGCTATAGTTGCGCTTTTGCCGAGGACTTTCTTTACTGCGTCACAGAATGCATCTTTATTGCCGGCCTCTGCTCCGAATTCGACCAGTATGTGGCCCGACCGCATTCTAGTTTGTTTACAAAGCCTTTCTTGCAAGGCTTATCTCTTGCTAATAGTACTTGTAAAGTAGATTTTACTCACTTATTATTTCTGCAAGCTTTAAGTTTTTAAGTTGTATTTGAGAGGGGAAAAAGAGAGAATATTTGCACATTTTGTTTAAGTCCTCGGTAGTTTTTATTTTTTTATTTTTTGCGGGGCTCAGGACTCGTATTACAAAATGAATCGCCATTGTAATGGGAATGTATCCTTCTCTGTTAAAACAGTTTCTTTTGAAAACTGTATGTAAATACAACGTACAAACACCAAACATTTTCGATACCCCGGTTGTTGTGACTTCGGGAGATTTATGGAGTGAACCAAACTAAAAGTTATTAAAGGATATTTCCATTGAAATGATCCATAACATATTTTTTACTCACTTCCAAAAGGAATAAGGTTATCAGTGCCGAACATATACATATATTGTTTTTTGTTCGCTTTGGTTTTATTTATGTTCATGCATAACTTTTGTGATAGGTAAAATATTTCGTTTTCGTATACGATAAATGTTTCAACCCTTTCAAACGAGCGGGTGATTGTAAATTATAGTTTATCCTCATAAATTGCGTATTGTTCGAATTTCATCAAACTGAATATTTCAACTTGGCCTCGGCAAAAAATACAGTGAGACCTTTTGTAAGATGTACAAGGTGTGCCATCTTTTATGTCGGTATGTAAACATTGAATAGCTTTGACATTTGTCAACTGATTGATTTGATTAGACATGCTTTTGAACGTCAGCTCAGTATAATTTTAACTGTGAACTGCTTCACGCTGAAACAGCGCGCCAAAATAGTGATGATGCACATTGGAAATAGTCGTTTTGTTATGTTAACTCAATATGCATATCGTGGCCTACAGGTATTGAATTTTGTTGAGCACGGGACAGTGGAAGATCGATATTATGCCGTTCATCGATGACCAAGACATTCCAATGAACCAGTTGAAGCGGTTAGAGAGAACGTTGCCCATAACCCAAACGTGTCGTATCGACACCGCGCCGAGCACTTTGGGGTTAGTGAAACCACTTTGCAGCGCTCTTTTAAGAATGATTTGAATTTGTTTTCGTATAAAGTGCAATTAGTACAAAGAATACGACCAAACAGTCGCTCGAATCGTTGACACTGAACCTGATTTTGGATGCAAACTTTGACGACAGACGAGGCCCATTTCACACTTTTACCACGTTTTTGAGAACAGAGAATCCACACGAGATTCACCAAATGCCATTTCATGCATAAAAAGTGGCTTTTTGGGCTCGCGTTTGCGCCAAGACCATCTTTGGACCTTTTTTTCAAGGAAAACGACGCAGTCGACGGAAATCAATACCGGTAGATGTTGGCTCCTTGTGTCTACCCGCAAACACGTGAAAAAAAGTTCTAATAAGACAGCGCGCCATGCCATACTGCAAATCCAATAATTCAGTTTCTGCATCGAAAATTTCCTGGTCATCGGTGTTAAAAGGAGGTGACATTGACTGGCCACCCAGATCTCTAGATTTGATCCGTCCGGGCTTCTTTTTGTGAGATTATTTAAAAAGTAAAGTATACGGCAGCAAGCCTGAGACCATTGACGAGGTCAAGGCAAATATTTGAGCCGCAATCATGGCTATACTGCCCAAGATGCTTGAAAAGGTAATGAAAAATGCAGCAAAAGTGCAACACTTTGCTTTGGTCAATAGAGGCGGCCACTTGATCGATGTTGTATTCAAAAACTAGCTCAAATGAATTGCAAGGGACCTAACTGAAACAAAGAATACCTTATGTATAAAGAGCAGTTGTTTTTTCAGTTATTCAACGTTTTTATACTGGTATAAAAAAATAGCGCACCCTGTGGTATACCTCAATAATCATTGTCCTATCGTGATATATGTTTATATTTTGGCGAAAAATTTGCAAGGATCATATAAGGAATGAGGATAGAAAGCATTTGAAATCTTTAAATTCTTGTGTAATACTATAACTTCAGTAATTATTACGTGTAACTGATATGTGATCGAGTTTTTTTGGAAAATTCAAGCGGTTGAGGAATCTGCAGTATTTGTGAGCTTTCAAGGCAAATTTTTACTTAATTATCTGGAAAACTGAAATGAATACAACTAGAGGAGCATACTTAATTAGTCATTATGAGCTCTAAAAGAAATTATTTTTTCTCAAAAAAAAGGCTAATAAGAATTTCGAACGTGCTTAAAAACACTCAAATGGTTCTTAAGTAAAAGGGTTCCGCACGATTCAAGCAGCAGTTCACGCTTTCTACTTAATTCTTCTTTCTTCTTAATTCTAATTCTAAACAAGCTGGCAGCAGCTCAATGCTTTTCAAAATTGTTTACGTGGATTATTTTCGAGGAAATCCTTATACGAGTATATTCAGCTTACGAGTAATTCCAGGATATTATTTAGTTGAGGGTTGATTTTGTCACTAAAAACCATGAAATAAAAAAACTTTTCGAAAAAAGTGTGAAATAAATTTATAGAATCGGTGCCATATCAGTTTCCCCGTTTTTAAAAGTGAGTGATAGTTATTGATCAATCGTAGCTAAAGCAGGGAAAAATTGATTTGGCTCCGATTCCAAAAAATTTATTTCACCCTTTTTAGCGCAATTTGAATTCGGGCTTCTATTTTCTCGAAAAGGTTATTTCAGCATGAATCGTCTACCAAATTAGAGATCAATACGAGATTTGATATACAGTTTTTAAATTTCGTTATTAGGTTGGGGATGGTTTTGAGCAAGAAAAATTTTATGCAATATCTTTATATATATATATATATATATATATATATATATATATATATATATATATATATATATATATATATATACTCGTATATATATACTCGTATATATATATACTCGTATATATATATATATGTATATATATATATATATATACTCGTATATATATATATATATATATATATATATATATATATATATATATATATATATATATATATATATATACACACACATATATATATATATATATATATATATATATATATATATATATATATATAAAAATACACACATATATATATATATATATATATATATATATATATATATATATATATATATATATATATATATATATATATATATATATATATTTATATCTTACCAAAATGACATTGACGTCGACGAACTCCCAAGTCCGCATCAATAACCAACTCACCGATGCCTTTGACACAAATGTCGGACTAAAGCAGGGAGATGGGCTGGCCCCATTTGTAGTAATCGAGCAGTTAGTTAAATTTAATATTTTTTTTTCTTTAAATTATTAGATAATCTCATGTAAAAATTAAATATTATATTTTTTTATATCAATTTATAGCGTTTATTTTTTTATATTCAAAATAACTAAAACTGCTCGATTTGAATTCGGCGCAGGCAAAGGGTTAAAGGGAGTTCCTGCATAGTAGAGGCCAAACCTGTTAAATCACTACCCAACCAGCAAATCATTTCCATCTAGAAAATCCGGTTATGACTAGAAAGTATGTAAAACACACATTCTCTCGCTCAGCTCACCGGAAGCCTAGCCTTACAAAAAAAAGAAAAAAAATACATTTACACTCATAGAACACCGCAACAATTCTTATGAGTGAACCATCTCCTTAACGCTACTTGCGATTTCCATGTAAATGGGAAAAAGATTGCTAAAGGATTGGAATTGTGTGCAGCTGGTGAGGGGAGTCTGCTCGAGGTTGTGCACCAGCTTGGATGCTGTTGCGAAGGAGAACGTAATTTCGACTCGTCGTATGTCGGACAATTTTTCTTGTTTTGGAGTCCGTCGCGAGGCTAGAAGCTGGAACTGCACAAATTCGTGAGTGTCGGACAGTGGAAGAGGATTGAACTTCAATCGAACCGAAGGTACTCGGCGCAACGAAAATAAGCTTGAACGTTTTGACGTGTATGCCATTACGCGAAGAAAGTGCTATTTACAATCCCAGTTTGCGCGATTTATCTCTCTCCGGTGTTGCCCGTGGTGAATCCCTCTTTGAATTCGGAAGTGTCTGTTCCGCTTCCCATCGCACTTTACCGGTTCTGCCGTGTTATCTTGCACACATGAAAACAAAACGCCTGTGCCGCGTTTCAAGCTAATATTTATGCTGTTTATCAACATCGTCACATCTTTCCCCGCGAAAACAAACAACTTCAAAGGACTTTCCGTGGACAATCAGCGGGCGGGATAGTGCTTTGAGTTTGAGTGCGGCCAGAGGAGTTGGGCACGTCTTGTGGAGTAGCGCTAGCGCAGGACTCGCCATCGTGGTGTTCCTCGCGAATATCTCGTGTGAGCCGCACGCACTTTTCTTGTGTCGCGCTGTCCGAAAAAGTGGAATTTTTGGAATAGCGCACTCTTGCCGTCGCGGAGTGCTGTTGTAGCCAGAAAACGGTTGGAAATGCGATTTACCTACGAGCGGGCGCAGGGACGTGGAAATGATGCACCGTGTCTTGTAGCATGTAGGGTGCGAGATAAGGAATAGCGCCAACATAAAAAGTAAAACGAAAAAATAACCGAGACGCTCTGACTGGAATTATACGCGGTGCGCCGAATGACAACAGAGCCGATTCGTGGCGGCGCTGCGAAAGCTAAGATAGCGGGAACGGAGGCGGCAAAAAATTGTTCCACATTGCGCGTTTTGTCTTATTTTTTCCGCTTTGAGGAAATAACGGTGAATCATCTCGACGTCGTGGTATTTTCATTTTGCGTACGCTTGTGTGTACCCTCTCGCGTTGTATGCTCCTGGGGAAGATTGCACTCGTCAAGGGAAGAACGCAAAACATTGCAAAAGAATGCAAGAAAATGTTTGTACTCATGAATTGTGAACGCTCTTGTTGTCTTTGATCGCTACGCGGTGTTTTTGTACTCCCGCGGATTGTTTTCATTATTTGTCTTGTTGGGTGTGTTGGATTGGTATTCATTTTATTTGCGATTCGATTGACGATGTACAGCAAGCGCTTTCTTCTCAACTGCAAGAAAATTTATCGGAGCATCGCCATTTTAAACAGAGGATTCGATGGTAGAAAAATGGAGTGAAGAAGAGTGCGAAACTATAATATACACAAAAAATACAACTGCAGAGTATGTTAACAATTTGGGTAAATGCCGTTTATAATTGTTTAGAAAGTCTAATTTCTTTTAAATTTTAATTTGGACTATTTTCGGAGGGGTAATCGCACCCTATTGTGGGAGCATATTCATTTAATGTAAAAGGACATAGTATAATGTGAATCCTTTCATGGTCGAATACTTTTGACACATTTTTATGATTGATTTTATATCGAAATTATTAGTTTAACAACATGCTTTTTTATGAGGTATTTTTTTTTTATGTAAGGAGGAAAGAAACGTATTATTGCATTCGCGAAGTGTTCGCTTAAGATAGAAACGCGAAAGTTTCATTTAAGTTTATTTTGTTGAAGTATATTCATTCGTTTGAAAGATGTTTATATTTGTTTACTTTATTTCCTTTTTGTAAGCTCAAAGTACTTGCTGAATTTTCGAGTATTGATAATTGCGATTTAGTAAGAAAAACGTTTTTCTCATCGTTTACCATAGCGGTTACATTATATTTCAATTCATTTAATGTCAGCTCAGGTCGGGTCGAATTTCGAAAAATTGTACTTTTTTCTTGTTAATTCAATATTCGTTTCAATGATAGTAAATAAAAAAACAATGTTGCATTAAAAGTAAAACTTCGGTCTTTTCATTTCTTTTCTTTGGCCGGGTATAGGATCCGGTATGGTGGCAGGCTCACACCCTCAAACATGAGCCACCCGCCGGGTACATATTAACTTCTTTGTTTCAGGTGACGGCGCGGGTTGAGTGGCCCGAGCAAGGTGCCTCTTTATGACATATGATTAGGTTATCGAATTGCATGATTCTATGGCATAAATTTGTCACCGGGGTACTTCTCTTCTGATGGGAAGGCTTATGCAAGTTAAGTTGTATGAGTTTTCCACTCAGAAGAGGAATACCTGGCCACTGCAACAATTATGGATTTTAATCCGGTTGGGTGGGTGCGCGGGGGCTCCATCACCACCCGGTTGCCCCTCTCTCATTTGTGGGCCATGAGCCTCTCCGGGTAAGGACGAGGTCACCCTGCTTCCACTTCTTTTTACTTGTTTCTCTTGTTCCATGAACAAGTCAGTTGCCCCTGGTGCAGTTGCCTACGATTTTTGCGACTTCGGTCGCCTTGCTTTTCTCGACCCCAGAAATTTGTGAATGCGAAATTCTTTGTAGCGGGTCCTTGTGCTGGGGGAATGAACCCGCCCCACGACACCGCAATGCTAGCCTGCCAGCGCATTCACGCGTCCCCAGACAAGGGCATTCTCGGCAGATACTGACACCTTCTTCTGCCGAGGTAGCAGACCATCGCTACAGTCCTTTACTCACTAAACATTGCTATTCAATTTGGCTCTGGAGTACATCATAAGGAAGCTACCTGTCGCAACGCGAGGTACATTACTATACAAGTCGAGCCAAATAGTAGCCTATGCAGATGACATCAACATTCTGACACTGTCATTAGCAACTGCCAAAGAGCTTTTCTTGAAACTCGACAGCGAAGCAAAACTAGTAGGGCTACAAATCAATGAAAATAAAACAAAGCTCATTACGCAGTCGAGGAAAGATACCTCAAATACACAAAATATCACACTTAGCGAATATAGTATCGGAAATGTTATCGAATTTGTGTATTTAGGCGCCAAAATAACGAAAACTGGCAATGAAAGAGACGAAATACGCCGAAGAATACAGCTCGCAAATAAAATCTTTTATTCAATATTGACGATCTTGAAGACCAGCTGCATACGCAGGAAAACAAAGCTCCAACTATACAAATCTTTGATAAGACCTGTGTTATGCTATGGGTGTGAAACATGGACCAAATATATTAACCGCCTTTGTGCGCCGGGTCCTGAGGCGAATTATCGCAGCAAAGCTAGACGGGGACCAATGGCGAATTCGATACAACCATGAGCTGTATGAAATTGTTGACGAACCGGAGGTCTCAAGGATTTTAAGACTGCTGAAGCTGCAATGGGCTGGACACATGAATCGTATGGACGAACAACGGATACCCAAGAAGGTATTCGTTGGGAGAACTGAAGGCCAGCGGCCAGTGGGGAAACCGAGGAAACGCTGGTCTGTCTCGGTTAACGAAGACAGTTCATCGCTGCTCGGATTTCGGAAACGGAAGACACGGTCAACGGACCGAGACAGTTGAAGGCGCTGTTTGCGGGAAGCGAAGGCCAGAGAGGGGCTGTAGTGCTAAGAAGAAGGAGAAGAAATGCTTCTAAACTATGCCATCTTAAAACATTTCCATTAAAATATATTCGATACTTCGCTTGTCACTAAAATGACGCTTCCTTGTTTCTTGAACTTTGGGGGCAGCCATTTTGAATTTAAGTGTTTGGTGTTACTCATTTTAAATATATCCTTCCATCAACTAAATTGTCAAATTTCGTTTTGATTAAAGTTATGCTCTGGACAGTATAAAAATATTCGATTGTCGTTGAAAATGGAAGCGTAAAAATATAAAGTGTTTGTGTTTTTTATTTATGATCAGAATTTCATCATCTCTTGCAAGATGAAAGTAATTGCTGCAGTACCATTTTGAAACCTGTGCTGAGATAAGCTCCAAAACAACAAAATCATTAAATTTTAACAACATGTATATTTATATCGAGCTTCATAAAAAGTGCATGAAAAAAGTTAATCTTAGAAGCCTTTGAAAAATCGAACTTTGATTAGCCGTCATTTTGAAATTGGGGCGAAACTTGAATATTTTTTAAGTTTTTTTTAGATCAAAGAGAATTGGCCTGCGAACATAAAACAAACAAAATTATTGATTATAATCATTGTTATCTATATGCACAAACGCTTCAGGAAGAATAAACCCAGCTGTAAGGTAAGTCTCAATGTATCCGTACCCATCAAGGGTATCCTCCATGGGAGTCCCACACTGCCAGACTCGGCGGGCGTAAATGCCTTCACCTCCCTACCACAAAAAAAAAAATGTATCCGTACCGTCATAAGGGTGGAATGGCTGCGAAAAACAAGGATTCTCGCACACTGCTACGGAAAGTAGCGTAGTAGAAAGCCCTAAAATGCATTCTTCGTTTTACTTGTGATATATTTTTCTTAGAGTTTAGCGCTTGTGCTTTTTGTAGTCACGTTAATAGTTATTGGGACTCTATTTCCTACCACTCTTTCCATCACTCTTTCTTCGTCGCACAACACTCGTGCGATATGCGTTCACATTACGTCGCTTCGTCCTTTGTGCCACCGAGACAATGGTTAATACATCGGTATAAGGGGGCACACCTCAAAATGTGAACTAATCCTTTTCATGAACATCTAGTCCAAAATCATGATCAGCTCTCAGAGATAAAAAACAATTCCATATAATACGACGCATTCAAAAAAAACTCTGAGTAACTGTCTCTTCACTATCTCGCCGATAGGGTCAAAAATGCCCTAAGATACTGAGCTCATAAAAGCAGAATTACAGGTCAACGCTTCAAACAGTGCTCATTAAATGCACCCTTAGTCTTTTCTTGAATACCAAAAATGAGTTTGTTTTCTTAACCATTTCTGGTAGATTGTGACGCGCAGAGCATTATTCGTTGCCTCGTTCTTTAGACGATCTGTTCTGCAAAAGGTATTACGAATTGATCTGCATTCCTCGCATTACATGAGTTGATCTATGGTAACTTGATTAACGGTGTTCGTTCCGCTCCATTGGTTTTTAAATTTTTGTAGGTAAACTAAGCTTTCTCCATTATAATGATTTGACTAAAGGTAAATAGTTTTGCTAGTTGGTAGACCAAATTAGTTTGAGTAAGCATTGGCAGTTTCAAAATGTTTTTACAAGCTTTGGTCAGCAGCCTGGATATACTGTTTAAATGTTGCTTTGCTGATTGACTCCAAATAAGTACTCCATAATGCAATTTCGCAGGACAAACGCATTTAAAACGAGTTTCTTGATGTGCATTGAAAAATCCTCATATCTTCTTAACAAGTCTATTATTGTGGCTAATTGCCTGCTTAAGATATTTATGTGTGGCAACCAGGTCATACGATGGGCTATGATAAGACCAAGATATTATATTTCTAGCACTCTGCAATTTCTCGCCGTTAATATCTTTGTTTCTAGACTGCCATTTTGTTTATACATATATTTAATCTCTTCCTAATTTTGTCTATTCATACTACATTCAGTACCGAAAGACACATTTGATAATTTATATTGAGTAATGCAAATTTTAACTTTGCTACATTTACTAGGCTTACCGTAATATGAACCGCCTATTGACTTTTTTATTTCTTTCTCATTTTAGTTTGGGCTTCGGCAACTTGATCTGTCGCTTCTCTCCCAGCTGTGGGCTTTGAACGAATCAATTCAAGAGTTTCGAGCGATGCTGCAAGAACAGGAAGCGTTATCACCACCATCGCCATCACCTTCCCCATCAGAAGGTAACTCAGTGTCATCCGGGGAGGAGGATGAAATGTCATCGGTAGGAGGTGGGTCGAAGCCTCAGCTCTCAGGATCAATGCAAAGAATGCGCTCAGCGCCACCCCCACCTCCGGCCCGGATGGCGCCGCAACGGCCCGTGTGATATTGTATCCTTTCGCGGATGCTAGAAGGCCTACGATTGCCGTTCTGTCAATTCTTGCGAGCGCTAAAGAAACGCTATCGAAGGTTCATCCTACGATCCAGATCGGTCCCGATAGCGTCTTGAGTGTCATCACCACTGAAATAATCGTCAACCTCAACATCTGCCAATTTAGAGTGTCAATTTTTAAGTGGGTGAAATTTTAACGTAACTGAAATGTCTCATGTGTATCTACCGTAAACGCAGTGTATCTTTGAACTAATGCAAATGATGTCAACATCTGTTTCTGGGTCTAAGCTTTTTAAGTTAGGAGTACTATTACGAAATAATCTATAATATGCGAATATCTGCTGAAGTTTCTTTTGATTTATGTTTCATAGACACAAGATGTGATTTTGTTTATAGTTTTAAGCCAGCGCAATTCCCGTTTGCCCTGATGCAAACGATGTGCAAAGAAACTTCATTATTTAAATAAGTGTAAGATTGTGTATAAACTGTGGAATAACTAAAAGGCTCGACTGGTCCTCGTTCCGTTTGTTAATATATTATAATGAAAAATAAACTCAGATAGCTACATAAATGTTATGTGTTTCATTTTATTTCTTTGATTTTCTATCACATCCTCGTCAACAATAAAACTCCCTATCCTATTTATAGTTGGTTGGTACTCATATCGGTAATCTATACGTAGTAGCACTCAAGAGTGCACTCGTCCCGATTGAGATCTTTTGAATCGAAGTGAAAGCAACAATTTGCATAGTAAATCGATTAGACGGTAATATTTTACGAAATTGAGCGAAAGCAAATGGAGCTTAGTCCTTATCCCATGCGTCCTTCCCTTCCAAATGATTGCGGAGAACCCTTTCACAAAATCAATAGTGAATTGTCACTAAACAGAATATTGTGGCGAACAATACACCGTCATTAAGGGAGGGAACACTTTAATCAAAATATCGTTCACAAAAAGGATTTGCAAATGAAACGAGACAGAAAAGGATGTGCACGACACGACAGTTCTTTATCAGATTCAATTTCACAAACATCGCCAGAAAGGTAGCTCCCAGGGAATAACTGGATGTCAGTCCGAAAAAGAAATGAATTTGTCTCGGTTTGAATGAGCCTCAAGAGGATTGTTTCTATTGTATCTTAAAGTTTTGAATATTTGCTTGCCACAGTCAGGAGTGAAAGCCATTGCAGGTAACTGGAAAGAAATTTATAAGTGACATTTTCAATTTCCATTACTGTTTTTGATACAGACAACTAAAAATGATACAATCTTCTATAGATAAATCTGCTTGTCAGAACATTGAATAAAAATAATAAATAATGAATTAAATTTTTAATGAAGTAATACAAAAACAGTCAATATACTGAGGTCGGTCAGCTCAGATAAACTTGTATTGAACTGTTTTTAAAGTGCTAGGAATCAGATGAACATTGGTTTTTGGTGAAAATATTTTTGAAAACGCACTATTTATTTGTCGACCTATTGTTTTATGACTGAAGAAATTACATTGGCGCTATGTAAGTTTATTATATTCTAGATTCAAAAATATGTTTACAGGATTTCCACATTAAATTCACCTCCATGCAAATGAAATTAACCCTTCCAAAATAAAATTCCGCCTTCTATAATTGAAATGAATTGTTTTGCAAATAAAATTCAAATGTTGGGTAGACAGAACTACGCTCATGTCAGAAGGGTTTTGTACTCAACCTACGGTATGGAGACAATAATAATGCATAAAATCAAGAAAAACTTTTATGACATGCATAACAAATATATAATTGCTTTAAAGCAAAAAAAAAAACATTTTTACGTCATTTTAACCGCCCGCCATCTCAGTATTAGTAATATTATATAATTGACTGCGTTGAATCTTAAAGATAAATTTGTTATTCATCGTATCTGAACATTTGCAGTAGAGCCAAATAAAAGTGACTTCACTTTTGAATGATTGTGCATTGTTGTTGTATTCAGAAAAAAATTAAATGGGTTTTACTTCCGTAAATATGATTCAATTTTATTGAAACTTACAGAGCATAAGAAACCTTTAAAGTATTACTTGAATTTTAAATTTACAAATCCGGCTATTGACAACATTTAGAGGACTTCAACTTCTTATTTGTTCTTGTTGTTTTCATAAAAAATTAAATCTATGCCTACTTATGAAATATGGCTTTAATCTTAAGCCATTCAATAATAAATCCCATCAAGAATTAATAGCCAGTCCTTTTTTTGGTGCCGACGTTATTGTTGGCCTTGAACATGGTTTGTAGCTTGTATTTCTTTAGGTAGTTTGACACTTTGTATATCTCTTTGCGTATGTAATGTGAATCAAGAAAGCTTACGTACACCTCTTATATACAGCCGAGCTTTCATTTCTACTATCTACTATTGCTAATTTTGCATTAAAAAAAAATTACAAACAGCTCACAGTATTGTGTCGATATCCTTATGGTAGCAGCGATATTTTCAGGGTTTTGTACTGCTTCCATAGCCCTATAGGGGAAAAGGGGGTAATGGGAGTCATCTAAGCAGAAAATAAAATGTAGTACAGAATTTTTGTTCAAAGTTTATAAAAGTCAACTCAAATGGTAGTTTAATTAATAAATTATCAGTCTCACAGAATTTCATTATTTTTGGAAAAACGTATTAATAGCTATCAAATCGGAAAAAAACAATTCAATTTTGACCTTCACTTTTCACATACGAGGGCGGTCCGATAAGTATTTAGCCTCACCGCCTGATGGCGCCACCATCGTAAGAGAGACTCCCCACCGTGTAATCCATCTCGTAAACGGCTACATTCAAAATTTCAGCCGAATCGGACTCGAAGTTTTGTTTTGACCACGTTTGGCGGGCATGTCCGCGGATTCTAGAGAAATGGAGAAAGAGCAATATCGATCGGTAAATCGCGCATCGAAATCAAGGAGCGCTTGGAAACTGTGTACGGTGACTCTGCTCATGCGGCGGCGATCGTTAAAAAATTGGTTTAACGAGTCTCAACGTCGTCGTCGCTAAAACGGCTACCACGGAGAATAGTGTGACAAAACCCCACGAGCTCATATTGGCAAACCGCCGATTGAAGATGCTCGAGAAAACTGAGACAGTAGGCATTTTAGAAGACCGCGTGGGCTATGTCCTGCATGAAATTTTGGGCATGAGAAAGCTGTCGGCACGATGAGTGCCGCGTTTGCTCACTCCGGACAACAAACGCAACCATGAGACCACTTCAGAGCAGTATTCTGAAGTAGATCTGCGTCGTTTTGTGATCGTTGACAAAAAATGGCTCTAGTGGTACACACCAGAGACCAAGGAGCAGTTGAAACAGTGGACGTCACCCGGCGAACTTGCTTCAAAGGCGGCGAAGACTGTCTTATTGGTCGGAAAGGTGATGGCCACCGTTTTCTGGGGTTCACATCTGGACAAGGGCATAACAGTCACAGGCCTCTACTATGTCGAATTAGTGGGTCGATTCTACGCTGAATTGCAGAAAAGGGCCCCATTTGACGTAGAAAACTGTGTTCTTCCACCATGACAACACACCGGCTCACATCTCCGCCGTCACCACGGTCAAAGTGGTCAATTTGGCTACCAACTGCTACTCCATCCTCCGTATTCTCCAGATTTGGCCCCGTGCAACTTCTTTTTGTTTCCAAACTTGAAAAAGTCACTCGCCGGGCAGAAATTTGAGCTGAATGAGAAGGCCTTCGCCGCCATGGAGGCTTACTTTGCAGACCTCGAGAAAACGCATTTTTCAGTCGGGTTAAAGAAGTTGGAGCATCGCTGTGTCATGTATAGCGAGTTAAGAGGAGATTGTGTTGAGAAATAAATCATCACTTTTCCAAGATTTTCATTTTTCTTTTGTAGGCTAAGTACTTATTGGTCCGCACTCGTATGAGGGTAATAATAGTTACACTGGGAACATTGAGAGTCGGCCTATTTTAACAATATTCACACACATAACCACGTGGAAATTCCCAACCTGTGTAGGTTTTGTGTATCCAGGATCCACAAAAAAAGCATCTGTACCAAAGTTTATTGTTGCAACCAAACTCTCCATATACTAGATAATTATTCAAATCGTCATCGTCCTCGTCATCACATATATTTTTAGGACTAAATCTTGGAGCACGCGCCTTTTAGCTTTGTTTGCCACCTTTATCTGAAGTTTCTTGTTTTTAGTTGCTGTACAATGTTTTCCTTTTGCTGCTTTCCTGTTTTCTTTTTCAGTGTGTGTTGCTTCTTTCACCCTTTTCCCCTTTCGTACGTGATAAAATCTTCTTCGGTAGAAACATTGGGGTTATAAGGATAAATTCTTGCCGTCCAATATCCTGATTCGCCTTTGTTGATAGAGGCTACAGCTGAATATCCTCTATTTAATCTACATTTAATTGCTATATCATATGGAGCTTTTTTTCATATACAAGTCGCACTCTTCTTTGTACATAGCTATAAGCGGTCCAAAGAATCTCAGATCTTAAAGCTGCATGGTATATGGTTTTGCTTACAGAAATAAAAGACCGTTAAAGATATGTGGCTGTCATGATTATCAATTATCAATAAAACAGACTCGTGCGACGAAGTTTCGGTATTGTTGTATAATAATAACAATTGATAACAGCATTAATACCATACTTTAGTATACTTAAGTAGCCATTGTGAATTGTATAAATTGACTGTCAAAATAAAAGTTAGTTCTTAACAAGACGTCAATATGACTTATCATGGCGCAGCCGGTGCACAAAATCGAAAAATCTAAAATTTTAAGTTGTGTGACTGTGTAAAGTCAGCTAGAAATATCGCACTGGAGGTAAACACCTTCAAATCAACTGAGCGATATATCATTTTTATAATCGTAGCGGCATATTCGATGGATGGCAATGCATAACATCAACAGCATGGAGTTTCACGCACCACAGCCGATACAATTTTCCGGAAATTTGACGGAAAATTAGAAGTTTTGCGAGCGATCTCAAATTTTCCTGGAAGCATCGAAAAAGGATAATGAGGATCCTAAATTAAAAACAGCGATGCTCTTGAACTTGCTGGGGGACGAAGGTGTCGAGATCTACAACAAGTTTCGCCTGAATGAAGATGAAAAGTATGATTTTGGTGAAGTTTTTACTTTGTTTCAATAATATTGTAACCCGCGAAAGAACTTGGTCTACCAGCGGTATATTTTTTATTCAAGAAGACAGAAACCAGGGGAAGATTTTGACCACTTTTTGTCGGTTGCCCAAAAGTTAAACAAGTTGTGCGCATTCGGCAGCCAAGCAGATTCAATTCTTCGCGACACAATTATCCTGGGATTGGAAGACAAAACGCTGCAAGAACGTCTCCTATGGACAAAAGATGATGAGTTGACATTGAGCAAAGTCATCGAGCATAGCAGAGTAACAGAGATCACTAAAAAGCAAATCCTGAAATGCAAGCGGAGAGCCCAGCGAAAGTAAGCGAAATAAAAAATAAACGTTGAAAAAAATAATAACAAAATTAGGGATAAACAGAGTAAAAATAACTCAAAATTCGAAAACACTGAAACCAATCAAAATAAAGTAGTTTGTAAAAAGTGTAATGTGGCACATAACCTCCAACAAAAGTGTCCAGCCTTGGGAAAACATTGTTATAAGTGTGGCAAAATTAACCAAATACGTAGATGAGATAAAAGTAGCGAAAGGCGATCCAAATTGGGATAAATTCATGCAGTAGAAAATAGCGAATTTCGGTCGGAAAAACTAACTAAAGATGAATGTTGGTTTGAAAATAAAAGGATAGGCGACAAAATGGTTAAAATGAAACTGGATACGGGCGCAGAAATTAATGTAATTTCTAAAGATTTGATTGAAAATATAAATTTGAAAAAAAAAGTTAAAAGAAAACATGTTGTATTAGAAACGTACGTAGGTTTTAAAATTAATGCTATGGGTATCATTAAATTGCCTTTGGAATTAGAAACAGTATTTCCGAGCATAGTTTTGTTGTTGATATAAACACAACACCAATTCCTGGTATAGCGTCTTGCAAAGAACTAGGACTTATACAGCGAGTTGATAGCATCATAGAAGATAGTACTATGTCAAATTAAAAATTTCTTAAAATAAATACGGGTGAAAGATTCTGCCAAGCCAGTGTCGAATTCTTCGAATAAAATACCTTTGAAATTAAAATAAAAAGTTCTTTTCAAGTTAGAAGACATGATGAAAGGAAAAATAATTGAAAAGCTAGATGAGGCTGATGAGTGGGTTAACAAAATGGTAGTATGTTAGTACACAAAAAGAACGGGGATATTAAAATTTGTTTAAATACGCAGGAATTGAATAAAAATATAAAAAATTACTTTGAAATACTATCATTGGAGGATTTACCAAGTAAGTTGGGTGATCAGAAATATTTCACAGTGTTAGACCTTCGTGGAGGGTTCTGGCAGCTAGAGTTAGACGAAGAATCCTCGATGTTATGCACATTCAGCACACCTTTTGGTTGTTTTAAATTCAAACGTTTATCATTTGGTGTGAATATTGCTGCTGAGGAGCTCCAAAAAGTGAACAGCAAATATTTTGGTTCATTACCTGGTGTCCACATATATGTGGATGATATATTAGTATGTAGTTAAACAATGGAAGAGCATGATAGGAATTTGGAAAATGTAATCCAAATACTGGACTGAATTATTGTCCTAATGAATTAATTTTTAGTAGACTAACATGAACGAAATTACCTATAGATAAAGCTAGACTCTATCCGAGGGTGAAAACAGACGCTTCAGAGAATATTTCCCGAAAACAAACTATTGTTAAAAATCGGAACAATAGAAGTGCAAATAAACGCGAAAAAGAATTTGTTAAGGATGATTATGTATTAATTAGGGATGGAAGAAAATGGGCAAAGGGACAGATAGTAAACAAACATGATTCACCCAGAGCTTATTGGGTGAAAAATAAAAGTGGTCGTATCTTGCGTAGGAACACTGCTTATTTGCGGAAATCTAATATGAAACCTAAATTCAATCAACAATATAACGAGTTCTTAGAGTCGTATTGTAATAAAATGAATCAAGAAAATGTTGTGGATAATAGTACCACAAAATGTTCTCAAACGGTTTCATCTCCACCAAGAATCCTATCACCAAATCTTAAAAAATGAAATGTATAAAACGCGTTTTGGAAGATTGGTTAAGCCTTCTCAGAGATTTCAATATATCAGAAATAGTACGGAATATAATCAAATTTAATAAGTAGAAGACAAATATGTTGAATATATATTTGCCAAGTAAAAATAATCTGAATAAATTTTAGGAAAAGCTTTGACATTATAATACAGATCAATAATGAATTCATTTACTATTTGCGATTACAAACATTTATTTACTAAGAAGCAAGTCATTGAAATAAAATAAGGTATATTATGTAATATGTTTGAAGATGTCATAAAATTAGAAAGGGAGATGTTGTATAATAACTAATATTACTATGAAAATGTAAATTAATGTTATAACGATTGACAAGAGCATCAATACCATACCTTAGTATATTTATGTAACCATTGTGAATTGTATAAATTGACTGTCAAAATAAAATTTAGTTCTAAAAAAGGCGTCAACATGACCTATCAGGCATGACCAGTGGCGGCTTCAGAGGGGGGCCATGGCCCCCCCGACAGCTCAGAAAAATTCTTGTATATAAAATTATGTTTGACCCAATATCGGAAAAGCCATTTCGTACAAGATTTGCAAAGACGAAACTTATTTCTTTATTTCTATATAATATTAACTTATATACTCGTACACCTAATTCAAGTTTACATTTTTGGGTTATTATATAGAATACCTGCATCAGCGGCAATTTTACTACGGTTTTTAACAATAACAATTATACATTTATTTGTTTCTCCGTTTTAAAATGGAAATTCATCATCAAAATTGATCAAAATAAATTATTATCTACGATAGCGAGATCCGAATTGGGCCTTGTCGACTTTGCACGACCGAAACCGATATCTGCCGAGAGTCAATGGAGCAACCATCTTGCAGTCCCTACGTCGACACCAATGATATTATACTGAGAGGTAGTGAAGGAAAACTATCGATAGCACTATCGACACTATCGATAGTATTTCACTATCGCACCACTATCGATAGTCCCCTGTACTATCGAATGTTTTCGTTAGTTTAAGAATATGTTTGGAATTGGAATTTTACAGCCCAAAAAGAAAAAGAATGATTTTATTTTTTTTCTTTTTGGGCTGTAAAATTCCAATTCCAAACATATTCTGCTAAAATTTGTTCCATTTGCGTTTTCCATTTTAGATGTTTTTACCTAACATCACATTGAAAATCCATTCGATCATGTTCAATCAGGGGTGTCGTTCTAAATTTCCCCAAAAACTAATTTGAGAATTCAATGAAAATTAACCTTTAAGGGCAGAATGGCAACTCTTTAAACTATCGCAGTGGCCTTTAAATGCATTTGTTTATCTTACCGGTCGTTCTCGTTCCTTTTTTACTCATCGCGCGTGCAGTTTTTTGTCCATTGAAATTGTCATTTCGTTGAAAATAAAATTTTTAAAAAGTTATCATTTTCTCATTCTCAGTGGAAAAGTGCTCGAAGCATGCTCGAAGCCTCTATTGTGTTTTAAAGTGATTTTTACTGTTGTGTGTTTGTTTTGTCTCCGAGTCCTGATGGATTCCAAAAATGTGAGTACTGTGTTAATATATAAATATGTTTAAATATATATATATATATATATATATATATATATATATATATATATATATTTATAAATAGATATATATATACATATATATATATATATATATATATATATATATATATATATATTTATAAATAAATAAATATATATATATATATATATATATATATATATATATATATGTGTAAATATATAATTTTTATGTATATTTTTTCAGAATATACCTGGAAAAATTACGAAAAGGCAATCCACCAACCCAATTGAATCTTACTTTGGAAAATTACCTAAACAAAATCTTGAAAGCAGCCTATTAGAACCACAGCCTTCTACGTCCTCGTGTCCTGATATAAATGTACGGCCTCATATTCCAAAAACATCTGAGCAACCTACAAACGATGACTTCTTAAATAATTCTGAAGCTCCTGAAGACACTGGCATGGTTCTGGGACCATCTATTTCTTCTTCAGGCGTTTCTTCTATTCCCGATTCAAGTAACCTCTTATCGACTTTTGATATAGGAAATTATGTTGGTAAACCAGCTGATAAATTTACTAAGTTCGGCGTGCTACAAAACCATTGGCAACCTCCAAAAGATTACTCATTTCCATTTTCAATTCACAAAAAGGGTGGAAAAGAGGTGAAGCGATACTTGGGAAGGAATCATTTGGAAAGTAAACACTGGCTTGTTCTATCTGACGTACAAAGAGGGCTTTGTTGCAAGTATTGCGCCCTATTCTCCGAAGAGTACAGTGGCCACAATAAAGCTCTTCATTTGCAATCGTTTGTTACAAAGCCTGTTACCTCATTTGCAAAGCTGTTAGGGAAAGAGGGTTTCATAGAAAATTATGAAAAAAATGTTTACCACAAAAACAGCATCGAAATTGGTAAAAATTTATTAAAGCGTACCTGTCGCCTAAAGAAGCAGTTATAAATCAAGTAAAAACTCAACGGCTTCAACAAGTCATAGGAAATCGAGAAAGACTGCGGCCAATTATTGAAACAATCATGTTTTTGGGTCGACAAAACATACCATTGCGTGGCCACCGCGACGACGGTCAGCTTTTAGAACCGGAACCCGCACTGACCAACGAAGGAAACTTTAGGGAGCTCCTCAGATTTAGAGTAGCGTCAGGAGATGGCGTCTTAAAGAAACATCTGGAAAACACAAATTCGAGAGCGACCTATATTGGGAAAAATACACAAAATCAGCTTATTGAATGTTGTGGTGAAGAAATCAAAACTGAGCTCATTAACAGAGTAAAACAGGCTGGATGCTATTGTATAATCTTCGATGAAACAACTGATTTATCGCATACATCACAATTATCCTTAACTATCAGATACATTTGCAACGGGCTACTTAGGGAAGATTTTTTCTGTTTTATTGATGTCCATGAAAGTTTGATTGATTTTATGGAGGACAAAAGTGCGGAGCCCAAAATTAGTGGTGAAATGTTGGGAAAGATAGTTGTTAAACTAATCAAAGAAGAACATTTGGATATCAAAGAATGTATTGGAATTGGAACTGACAGCTGCAGTGTGATGTCTTCGAATGTTAAGGGTGCCGTCTCCGAAATCTTGAAAGAAGCTGTTCATGCTGTTAGATGTCCCTGTTCAAATCATGGATTGAACAACTCATTATCTAAATCCAATAACGTTCAAAGTGTATGGAACCTAGTCGGCACCATAAAGTCTGTCGTTGAGTTTTTTTCATCATCTGCAAAGAGAAACACGGCTCTCGGAAGTGCACTGAAAAAAGGAAATGAAGACTTAGAAGAATTTAAGGGCACCAAATTATCAAGTCTGTGTGAAACCCGATGGGTAGAGAGGCATGACAGTGTGATCAAGTTTCAAGAAGCTCTGCCTTATATAGTTAAAGCTCTTGTATCCATTTCCGAATGGTCAGAAATTAATACTTCATCGAAAGCCAACGCCCTGAAAAAGGCCTTCTGTGATGTGCATTTCATCACAACACTACTATCTTTAATAGATGTTTTGAAACAGACTCTCCCTTTGAGTAAGATGCTTCAATCTCCTTCATTAGATTTGAAGAAAGCTTCTGATGTGATTCTCGATACCATTTCAGTTTTAGAATCAAATCGAAAAGAATGTGGTGTTGTATTTGCAAAGATTTTTGTTGAAATGAGAAATTTATGTTCGGATTTAGACGTCGAAGTAAAAATGCCACGATTAGCTGGTGTCCAAAGAAATCGACCGAACTATGCAACATCTGATCCGGAGGATTTTTTTAAAAAATCCAAATACATTCCTCTCCTAGACAACATTGTTTTTGACCTTAAGTCTCGTTTTCCTAAGGACACCGTAGAATGTTTCGGACTTCAACTGCTAATGCCCACAAGTATCGTGAGAGAGCCTGGGCCACCACACCAGTCAGAGCCGATACAAGAGAAACTATGTGCACTGAGGGACAAATTTTCACCGATACTCGGTCTAGAAAGCAGTCAAGTCCAAGCTGAATTCGACTTATGGTAAGCTAAATGGATTAGAGAAAAACCGTCTGGTGTAAAACTGCCGAATACAGCACTTGATGCATTAGAAGCTTGCGACGCAGATATTTTCCCATCAATTCATGGTTTGTTGAAGATATTTTCTACTTTGCCAGTAAGTGTAGCGTCTGCTGAAAGGTCGTTCTCCACGCTGCGTAGGCTGAAGACGTGGTTAAGGGCGACAATGGGTGAAGAAAGATTAAGTGGACTTTGTTTTCTTCATACACACCGAGATGTAGAGGTAGATATTAACAAAGTGATTGATAGATTTGCTAAGTCTGGTAACAGAAGGATGGATTTTGTTATTTAGTGTTAATCAATTATCTAACTAATGTAAATATTTGTAACATAAATAAAATATTTAATGTTTATTCTGAAAGTGGTACTTATTTCCAGTTTGTGTGGATTGAAATAGGTTTTTAACTACCCAGACCATAGAGTAAGTAATTGATCTGTTAAAATACTTTCTGGCATTCAAGACTTGGAATGATAACATATCAGGCTGAACTAAACGTACAATCAAAACAAAGTTGAAGTACATTTATGTGACAGTAATGTTCAACAAAAAAATAATAATAATAATAAAATAATAAACAAATTTCTTAATCATGAAATTATTACAATCTATAACAAAGTGTTAATAAAAATGTATTGGAGGGGGGAGGAGACTAAAAGTTTCAACCAAACTTTCCCGTACACGGCCCCCCCCCCGAGAAACTCTCCTGGAGCCGCCCCTGGGCATGACTAACAAAATGTTGCGGTCACTCAAAGAACAGATTTTCGTTAAACCATCCGTTATCCAAACATTTGTATAAAGCTCCCACTGGACCGCCTTTTTCAAGTTGTGGGGTCATCATCTTTCTAGGGAACATAAACAGTGATGGCACAAGCATTGGTAGCACTCATGGCACATAACAGGGTAATGATTTTTCCTCTTTTCCAGTTTATATAATTGATCCAACTCATTTCATGCCTTTGGGACCAAGTATCTTCCCTGGATCTCGAACTGTGGAAATACCTGTCTTATCACAATTAAAAATGTTTTAAAGTAAGTTTATATTCGCTTATTAGATCTCCCTATCGTGTATACAACAACTGGGATTCTGCTTTATTGAAGGCCGTTATTCTTTTGGCACTAGTAGCTTCAGGCTTTCGAACAAAGACTCTATTTCTTTTCAGGTAGCTATCTAGCCAATCGCGTCTAGCCATTTTAGCATTTGAGTTAAAATTTTGTATAATTACAAGTTGTTCTGCATACCCATATGCTGCTTTTCTTATCTGGATCTCATAAACAAACACCTAACATGTGATTTCATAAACAATTGTGGAAAAATATTTCACCCGATCCGCCAAAATCTTTTCTACGTTTTCAGTAAACACAGCAAGATGCCCGAGACATGATTTCGATGAATCTTTTTTCTTTACATGCTTTTGTAAATTTCAAAATAGTATAAGCCTTGTTTGATGACACATTCAGCCTTTGAGAGTGTATCAGAAGACCACTGAGCTTCATTCGTCGACCTAGGATGTACTTTTGTCACCACTGAAAGAATAAATAATAAACAAACTATTATTGTTCCTATGACACAATAATAGCGGGCAAAAGGAGCCAACTCTCACTTTCCGCATTGCATTGACTCTTATTAGCCGATTATATCCAGCAACTAAAAGAGCAAATAAAACAATAATGTGACATCATCAAAAATGTTTTCTTAACCGAATAATTAAGCTTAAGCTTACTCAAAAAACCAGCTTCGATTTTAAGATTTATTGTAAATATGTACTAACCACTTAGTTCGTGCACCCCTTTAATTATATCTAATTTCCGCGAAAACTCTCTGCAGCCTTCCAATTCTAACAATCAACATATGTATGTAAATTAAAAGATTTACTTGAGTTCTACTTAAAAAAATATAATTGTTTATTAGATTCAATTGTACAAAAGACTGAACTTAATTCTAGAATCGATACTTTCTTTTATGCTATGAATTTGATGACGATGCGTCTACGGTTGTTGCCATTGATTATTACCGATGCATTTTTACCTGGGCGCGTGTTTGCTGCGTTTGCGGGAACGTGTCGTTAACTCTTCCCCCTTTAGAAACGATAGTCCACTATCGTCAAAAATACGGAAGGTTGTTGAACCGAAGCGAATGTTGATTAGCGGATACAGGTGGACGGCTTATCACTGATGGTAGCGGAGAAGATGATATTTTAACTTCTGGAGTAGGCGAAATGACTGTTGTAGGTTTGCCCTTTTTCCTGCAAATTTTCAGGAGCAGGTAAGCTGATGCTAGAGATGCCAAAGAAATAATTAGACCATAACTCGTGTACTGGTGTATTTTATTTTCGGATTGTAACATTTCTATCTTGTTTGTATTATTAATTCTTATTTCATCTAATATTTCGAGTGAAAGATGGTCTCCGTAGATTTTCCCTTCAGGCGTAGGTTGAAGGATTGCGGGCAGTGCATGTATGGTTGAAATTTCGTGCGATTCGTAGCTTTGTCCATTAATTTTAATCGATGTATTATGGAATTTTATTAGATATGTTCCATTTAAATTATGTGTTGAGTCTTCTGCCTCAAGTTGACCAGAGAACGCATTCAACAGCAAATTACCAGGTGAAATTTCTTCTATAGTTGGGATGAGTAGACCGCTGATCTTGTTGCAGGTGGCGTTTGAGCTAAGTAGTAATTTCGGAATACATTCAGTAAGACTAATATCTATTATTTCTGATTCTCTACATATGAATAGTTTGTTGAAATATTTACAATCTTTTTTTATTCCATAAAATTTTTCGTTACTCTTTAAAATTTTGTCAAATACAATTTGCGTTACAATATTTCGTTTTTTTATGGGTTTTATTAACAATGTTTCAAAAATTTCTTTTCTTGTAATTGGGATATTTATTATGTACAAAATTGTTTCTTGGTTAGTGATAATTTTAATATCGGCAAGCTCTAGGGCTTCTTCTATGGTTGAGAAAGGCAATAATTCTTTATTCAAAATATCAGTGGCTAGTTTAACTTCTTTGTTTGATAATATCATTGAGTTGATAATTCCCATTTTGGCCCAATGTATGGCATAATTTATATTTTTCAATTCATCTTTAACTATTTTCATTCTATATTGCACATCCGAAAAAATATGATTATTTACTTTCTTTTCTTCGAGTAACGATTTTTGGATATCATTTGTTATTTTGGTAATTTTATTTATTTGCTGATTATACAATTCGTTAATGACAACTTGTTTGTTGTTATTGTTCAGGACATTGGTTATCTTCTCCTGTATGGTTATTAGGTCTTCGTGATCGGGACTTCCGGCAACCCATTTCCAAGCCGAACCTAATAAATCCAGTGACCTCTTCACCTTCCTGGGTTTCAGATTGTGAACTAGCGTCTCGATTTGGTGGAATTCATGCATCAGATATTGGGAGAGTGGGTTATGCTGAACAATTGATAGGTTTAAAATAGGGTAAATGTCCGTAATGAATCGTTCGTATTGGTCCATGTTAATAACGTGAATAATTTTAAAGTTTCCGTCCTTAATTCTTGTCTGTCCCAGGTGAAAAGAAATTATCTGCGAGTTGGTATAGTCCAGAATTTGTACGGTCGCGTTGATCGCATGGATGATGAACCTGGAAGGTTAATTACGTATTTTATCCTTGTGTATTATCTTGCCAGATTCAGTTAGTACTGTCGTATTTCTATTTTCTTTCACAATTTCCTGTCTGTATCTTGGATTTAGTTTTGTCCCTATTCGTTTATTTTGTTTAACATAAATTACTTGTCCTATGTCGTATGTCTTTAAAGGTTGTCGGTTTTTGTTGTGGTTTTTCATGTCAAGGAGCTGTTTACGCTTGATCTTATCAATGTTGCTAAGACGCGCGTTCTCTAGTTCTTCAGGGGTTAGATTGGGTATTCGGCCTAGATACATTTCTACCGGCTTTTTACCTGTAGTCGAGTGAATGGTGAAATTGTATTCGTTCACTGCACGTTCAAGGAGTTCCTCGAATGAGCGAGGGGGTCCTTCCCGTTTCAAGCATCTCATAATCTCCGTGAGAGTGGAGTGCCAGCGTTCGATCTGACCGTTCACCTCACTCTTATAAGGTGGAGTTCGATAAAGCTTGATTTTAAGTTCGTCCTCTATCATGGACTCCAAAGACGCAGATCTAAGTGCGCCCTCGTTATCGATTACCACTACTTCGGGAATACAGAAGAAAAATAGTATATCCCGTAATGGCCTTTTGATATCTTCTGAAGATTTAGTGGGTATTACCTTAGCTTGTACAAATTTTGTAAATTTGTCGATAGCAGTGAGTACGCGCTTCTTTTCAGTCATGAATATGTCAATATGTACTATATGTCCAGGGTATTGGGGAATCGGTGTCGGTTGTAGATAAGGTTTGTTGGGATGTCTGTCATATTTGTTTTCCTTACAAACGTTGCAAAGTCGAACCAAATTCTTGATTTTGGATGCCATTTTGGGAAAATAGAAATTTTCTAGAATTTGTAAACGATTTTCTTCCGCATTACGATGTGCTCGTTTATGCGTGCGAAGAATTCGTTCTTCTTGCTCTGCCTCGTTTGGTATGTCCTCTACCAGTTTCTTTGTAAAGCGGATTTTGTAATCCTTGAAGTGATGAGGGTAAATAGATTGAATAAGACCCAAGGTAGGTTCATCAGTAAGGAGCCCATTTATGACGTGCGGGTTTAAGTACCTTTTGAAAATATTTATAACATCACTCTCGGAATAGTTTGGTTGAATGATAACATGCCTGGTGTAATTTTCGAATGTGTTCAAGATTTGGTAGCTATTTTCGTTTCCTATTTTTAAAAGGAGTTGATTTTTGAATGCATTGACTGGAGTTTCTACGGAAGTAATTAGATTTTGCCCTGAACTTTCGTCGCTGTGTTCCGTAGGTGTCATAGAGTTGGTTTCGTTTGTGTCGTGTTTTCCAGTTGTTAAGGTATTGATTGGTTGAGGAGGTCTTGAAAGGGAGTCAGCAACAACATTTGCCTTACCCGGTTTGTATCGTAATTCATGATTGTATTCTTCAAGGATGGATTTCCAACGTTTTAATTTGATGTTTGTATTTTTCGAGCTGAGTGCATATGTTAGTGGCTGGTGGTCTGTGAAAATTCGTACATGACTGGAACCGTATAGGTAGTTTCGAAGAGAATGTAATGCCCAAATAATTGCTAACATTTCCTTTTCATTCGTCGCGTAATTTTCCTCAGTTTTGCTGAGAGTCCGTGACAAGAATGAAATAGGCTTATTGTCTTGGGATAAGACGGCACCGATCGTGTAATTGGAAGCATCGGTTGTTAGCTCAAATGGCTTTTTAAAATTTGGATGTGAAAGTACTACATCTCGTGAAATCAAAATGTTTTTAAGTTTTTCGTACGCTGCTGCTGCTTCTTTATCTAGAAAAATCAGTTTACTTTTGGATGAGTTCTTTGATACTCGTCCATCCTCCCCTCTTAAAAGGGATGTCAGGGGTTTAGCGATTTTGGCGTAGTCCTTTATAAATCGTCGGTAATACCCTGACATGCCAAGGAATGAACGCAAATCCTTAAGGGTTTTTGGAGGTGGGAATGAAGCGATTGCTTCAACCTTTTTCGGATTTGTCTTAATGCCATCTACGCTGACTACAAATCCCAAGAACTCTACTTCCTTTTTGAGAAATTCGCACTTGTCTAAGTTGATCTTCATATTGGCATTTTTTAGAGTTTTGAAGACTAAATCTAGATTTTCAAAGTGCTCCTTTTCGGTTTTACCAAAGACTATTATATCGTCTATGTAAATGCGGCAGCGTTTTCCGATATGTTCTCGGAGAATGTCGTCGAGTGTTCTTTGGAAGATGGCTGGGCCGTTTTTAAGGCCAAATGGGAGACGAACAAACTCATATTTACCATTGTTGATAGCAAAAGCGGTTTTTTCGATATCTTGTTCCCTCAAGGGAATTTGATGAAACCCGCTTTTCAGGTCTATGGTGGAAAAATATTGGTTTTCTCCGAGGTTGGAAAGGACGTCATTTATGTCGGGAATAGGATATGCATCGTTGATTGTAATAGAGTTTAGTTTCCGGTAGTCAATTACCATCCGAAATTTCTTCTCTCCTGATGCATCCTCTTTCTTTTTTACTATCCAGACTGGGGCATTGTATGGTGATTTAGAAGGACGTATAATATTGTCCTTAAGAAGTTGCTGGATTTCTTTCTCGACTTCGTCTTTTAATGCCATTGGGTATGGATATGATTTTGCATAGACGGGGTCGCTTGTCGTTGTACGGATTTCTCCTTTGATTGTGGTAACGAAGGTTAGACTTCGGTTTGGTTCCGATGATAAATTTGGGTATTTTTCAAGAATGTCTTTAAGTTTTTTAATCTGGGACTCTGACATATGGTCAGTTCTCAAATTCAAATGATTAACTGTTTGGGACGCGTGTTGCTTAAGGGGAATGAGAATATTTCGTTTAATTGTCATAAAATTGTTATCCGTATGTATAACAGCTTGAAGAGCCTTCAGGCTATCATTACCAATAATTCCTGCAAAAGTTTTTAAAGCAGGTAAAATGAAGAATTTGATTTTTTCAATTTCGGGTCCGAATAAAGGAATAAAAGCGTGGTGTGTAGTCCTGATAGATCCACCGACAGAGTTCACGTTAAAGGGTCTTTCGTTTGCTATGGGGTTCCGTATAAACCGCGGCTGAATGTAGTTTTTATTGGATCCTGTGTCGATAAGAAATTTAAGGGTTTCTCCGCTCTTCGCAAGATATTCCATGTAAGGAAGCGAAGAGCTCAACAGTCTAAAAAATGAACATCGTCGTGTTCTTTATCATGACTATGATCTGGGGTGTCTGAAATCGTGTTGTCATGTTCGGTAGGGAAGTCGTCCTGTGGATAATTAGTCGTTTCATCCTGGTTGTAGTATTGTTCGTATAGTTCATTGTCATAAATCTCGTCGTTGTCATCGTTATCCGGTTCCACGTTATAAATTCTTTGTAACTTGTTCGGCACTTGAGCCATTTGGGAACCATTTGTTGGTCGCTTTTGGGGAAAGTTTTGATGCTGGTTTTGGGGTCGATTTTGGTAATTAACAGCTCTTGATCTGATTGAGTGGTCAACATCCATTGGTTCATATTGTCTCGGTTTTGGGGGTAATTGCCTGACATTTTGATTTGGTGCGAATGGCCTATAATTCGCATGGAAAGCATTGAATTGTGGAGGGAAATTTTGGTTCGACGTGAATGGTTTATAATTCGCATGGAAAGGGTTGAATTGTGGAGGGTGCCGACGAAATTGTGGAGGTTGTGGCACCGTAGGGTTGTGCAGTAGTTCTGGGTAGAAGTTTCTCCCAGAGTTATAGTTCTGCATTGGTGGATGGTGCGCGTTGTTCCTTTTGGGTGGTAGTGGAGGTGGTGTATTAGGGTAGGTTCTTCTAATTGTATTTTGCGAGCTCAAGGCGTGTTGAGCCCTGAAGTCTACATTTTGAAGTTTAAGACAAAGGTGAAGTGCCTGTGGGAGGTCGACGGGTTCTCGCATGCTTAAAAGGCGCGGGAGATCACCTTTGAGGCCGCGTACAAAAGTATCCAATGCCTTATCCCTGTAGCATTGTGTCATATTTCGCAAGGATTCTTCTCCCATGTCCATGGAAGATAACTTATTGAGGATCAGAGACAAGTGGTGATACACGATATGGCAAAATTCGTGTATTGAGTTGTTTCCTTGCACAAGAGTTGTCATCTGGTACTCAAGGGTACCGATGTCGCGTTTATCCGCGTAATGGAGTGTTAAACACTTCGAAATTCTCGGCCAATTCAAAGGGGTATTGTACGACTCGAGTGCGATGTCCGCTTGTCCTACAATTTTGTTACGGATCACAGAGAGGATGCCGTAATATTTTGGTGATCCTTGTTGGTTTCTGTAAATGGCAAGAATTCTTTCGACGCTTTTCTTCCAGGAGCAAAACTCGCTTGGATCTCCGGAGAAGGTACGGAGGCTTTTTACGACATCTGGGATTTTATCCATGTCGGATAAATCCCTTCCATCGTCTATATTTATAGGCACGTCTTGATCCTGGCTTGGATCGGAGGCAGGATTCATGAAAGAATCAAACATTTGCCTTCCTTGAATTCTTAGTGTCTCGGACACTAATCGAGTGATTGTAGCGACAAGGTCTTCATTATTTAGCACGTTTGGGGGATTTCCGGGCGCTGGTGCTAGTCCAGCTTCTTCGGGCACTGGCGGAATATCACCAAAGTTTAGACGCGCGGGTCTGATTAAATTATCGTGATTAGCCATTACCACGAAAATTTAGGAAGCTGATTCAAGGTGTAATGGAAGTCACAATGGAGATAAAAATTTATGTTTTGAGAGCAAAAGTCACGAGGAGGCTAAAGGATTGACTCGGCACAAGGGTCAAACGAACAAATAGAGAAATCAATTTTCCGAATCGTTTTGTAAGGAAAAAGACTTTAAATAGGAGAAGATAACCACTAACACTTCACTTTAAAACAGTAAGCTTCACTTCCTGAAACACTTTTCAATATCGGAGAAATATGAAATTTAAACAAATTTTAAAATAAGCTGAAATAATAAAAAATGCGCAAAATATTTGAAAATATGCTGAAATAATTATTAAAAACAATGCACTAAATATTTTGAATAAATAAAAGTCAGCGATGTTTTTTGTTTTCTAAATTAACAAGAATTTCTTATTCTGGAATCCTTTACAATTGTTTTACTTTGCTTTAATTTCACTTAAATGATTTTACTTTAATTTCAATTCAAGTCTTTAATTCACACAAAAATCGATAATTTCACTTTAATTAATTTTATTTGGATTTCAATACAAGTGTTTAATTCACAAGTTACGGGTATTTACACAAAATCAGTCAGATTTTGATTTTTCACCACTTGAATTTCATTTAGATATAATCACAATATGCTTTATTATTTTTGCTTTTGCTAATAAATTTAAAATTCCTCACAATTAATTCACACTATAATTCTTACTGCTTGCACTATAACTTTCACTATAAATCTTAACCTAAACTTACGAAATTGCTACTAGCTTTGATTTCATATTGCTGCTTCCAAAGATTCCTTGGGGATACTTATGTCCGCTTTGTGTGGATATCCTTGTGGTTGCTGCTTAAGTTTGTACCTTCTTCGCGATTGCGGGCGGCTGTTAGCTGCACTTCTAACGCCCGTTTGCTTTGCCGCTACTAGGGGACCTTTTTCCCACAAAACACCACCGGGTTAGTAATAGTACGACGGTATTTAGTTTTTTTCCCGTGATTCCGCAGGATATTTTGTTTGGCTCACTTCCCCAGTCTCAGAGAAGTGATTTAACGATCTTTTTTAATACTTGTCGATCGACCAATATCCTGTCGCGAAGTACTTACTGTACTTTTACTTTCGATTTCGATGATGCCGCGAAGAGGTCCCTGCTCGGGCGCCAATTAAAAGATTTACTTGAGTTCTACTTAAAAAAATATAATTGTTTATTAGATTCAATTGTACAAAAGACTGAACTTAATTCTAGAATCGATACTTTCTTTTATGCTATGAATTTGATGACGATGCGTCTACGGTTGTTGCCATTGATTATTACCGATGCATTTTTACCTGGGCGCGTGTTTGCTGCGTTTGCGGGAACGTGTCGTTAACTTGTATGTATATTGAGCGATCAGTCAGGAGAGTGCGAGCTGTCTTGTAAGAGTCTTTCAAGCAGCTATTCGTTTGTTTAGGTACTTTCATTTGGAGTTTTGAACGGTGACTACAATTGCCCTCTGATTCCCCTCACCCCGTTTTCCCCTACTCTTGAAGCTACAATCATAAAACTTCTTCGAAGAAAAAAATGTTCAATGGGCTTTTTCAGACGCAGCGTTAAAAGTGAGCGTTAAACAGGTTATATGGGCAAGAAGAGTGAGAGGCGTTGAGGGGACCTGATGGTAAAAACAAGCCAACATTTTGTAGGGTGAACGAGCGTAACGCACATACACAAACGCATTTTGTTGATCATTTGGTGGGGGAAATTTTATACAAACGCCGTAATCATTCCGAATTGAACATTCGGTGAAGAAGGTAGTCGTCATGAAACGGTTGCCTTTCTTTAATTTGCGTGCAAAAATGCATGCGTGGATGTGAGATGCTACGCGTTATTTAATAAATTTATAAAAGCGGAGGCCATGTTCAATTTCAGGAAACAACACGACTAATATCACGATTTCAATAAAGTTAAATTGCCTATTGTAAATCTATAGAAAATTAACAGTACGCATAATCTTCATAGAATCACATTATAATAAGCCAGTTGACAACACAACAAGAAAAATATGCGACTGGAAAGGATATTCAAATTTGGAATTTATTTTTCAGAAAGCGGAAAAACACGGAGGTTCTGATAAATCCAATGAAGTTTGAATCGACAAACTTTAACAATCATAAAAAACATTTTTCATTCCAGTTTTTGTTACCTCGTGCACAATTCAAGGCTAAAACATCAATTCTCAATCGCTTATCTCTCTGTCTTCGCTTTCATGTTGTCCGCACGACGTTTAACGATCAAATGATCCTTTTGACACATACACTCGCAAGACGTGTATCGTATACAAAAATAGATTGGCTGAACTATGCAACGTGTAAACATAAGGGCGTAAGCGCGAAACCTGTTTGGATATGGGTTTTTACCATTCCCGTGTGAAAGAGCCCAATGAGTTTTAAGGAGAGTCAGCACATACATATAGGGGGTGAACCTTAAGCATTATTTTTTCATCAAATATAGTCGAGTGGGGTATCATATGAAAGGTCTTAATGAGATTTTTTCAGAACTGATCTTTAAATTACCGAATTAGTATCGAAGGAGAAGGAGAGAGAAAAATTTACGAGATTTTCGCGTACTCCTCTCGATCGGAAACCTTCGGTCCAAAAATCTGAAAAAATCATGGAAATAGACCCTTAGGAGAACAACAACAAAAAATACCTCAGAAGTATAAGTTCATGAAACGTTGGTAGTAAAAGTATATATGATTTGTCAATCTAGCATTATCTTGAAATCCTAAAGGTACCATTAAATTCAATGATACTTAGATGTGTATATACAATATAAGGTCAATCAAAATTTCAAAAAGATAGCATAGTATTTAACTAAGTTATAACGATTTGAATTTCTCTGCATCACAACAACAATGCATGACTATCGAACAATATAAGTTTCCAACCGACTTAGAAGCTACGGGTTTGTTATGATTTGAATGTTCGTTCCGGGAAAAACATGTATCATAATAATCTTTGAGAATTTGTTCAACTAATGAAATCAGTGATCTTCAAACAAAATGGTGACCATGCTAAATAAACGAATTTCTATTATTTGTCACCTCCATCAAAATTTAAAGCATAGGTGAACTTTTGATTGAAATTATTAATTAATGTCAAGATAAAAGCCTACAATTTTAGATGAAAAACTCATGGAGGTGAGTTTCTGTGAGCACAACAATAAGAAATACCTTCGAAGTCGTAGTTCACTCAATTTTGTTAGTAGTAGTAGAATTTGTAAGTTCAACATTATTCCCATCAACCCAGGTACCTATATATTCACGAATTCAATGAACCTTTATACACAAGTATTCCTATAAGAGATATTTCTTCTCTCTATGTTTCAACAAAATCTGGCTGGTCAATTGTGACGCAATCAAGAACGAATTTTACAGCACCCTGGAACGTATTGTCAATGCATTGCTGCCAAGCGACATTAACATTGTTCTGAGTGACTTCAATAAAAAAAAAATGTCCAAGAAATAGCGCATAAAGGAACAATCGGGGGGCACAGCCTTCATGCAGAACCCAGCAACAACGGACAATGCCTTATAGACTTCACTATTAGCAGAGTGGCTCCACACACTTCCCGCACCGAGCCATCCACATCCACACCCATACATCCCCAGACGATCGCACATTGAACTAAATTATCAATGTACTCGTACAAGAACTGCGGTGCTATTTGCGCATCAGATCACTATCTCATAACAGTCAAGTTGAGATGCTGAATCTCCAAGAGCTGTAAATAGGAAAGATCAGTTACCTCAATGTACCACATGCACAAACTGAATGATTGCTCTCACACATGTCAGCGCTGGAAACTCACATCTACATTTCCTCGCAGGCTGGAGAAAGTAGTAATGACATCAAAATCATGTGGAAGGTAGTTAGAGCTAACACAAGCGGCTAAAGAGGTCTTGAGGTATCGCCCAAAGAAAAATATGAACGACTGGTATGACGAAGAGTGCAAGGAAGTAATTGAAAAAAGGAATGAGGCGTACAAAGAATACGTCCATTGACCAACTCGGGCAAAAGAAGAACACTATAACCAGAAGCGAATTAAGTGTGCCGAGGAAAAAATGACTGTCCGTCAACGCCAAAATCCGTCAAATAAACGCAAAAATAGCTCTACGTGAAATCGGATCCGCGTATGCCTCTATTAAACAACTAGGCGATGGCTTTAATCCATAAATTAGTCTTTGCAAAAGTGCACAAGGAGCAATCACAGGTAACATAGTCAAAATTTAAAAGAATGGGTGCGATATTTCCATAGGTTTTCACAGCGCCCTAACAATGACTGAAGATTTGAATATCTCAGAAGCAGAGCAAGAGAGCCTTGTTTCACCACCAACCAGAGACAAAATATAGGCAGCAGTACGAGATCTCAGAAAAATTAAGGCTCCTGAAAATACCAGCAGAATTGTTCCAGAGGTGGTTTCAATCTAAGTAACTTTCTCCGCCGACCAATATGCAGACTATGGTCATTCCAACAGAAGTAGTCCGCATGGTCAAAATTATGAAACTAAACACAGAATCCCAGCTCAAGGTACAAGGTGAACTAACGGACAGTTTCATGATGGAATCAGGGTTGAAATAAAGGGATGGACTTACCCCAATGCTTTTTAATATTGCGCTGGAACATCCATCTGAAATTCAGCAGCTGAAACGTCTGACTCACTAAAGTTTAAGTCCACACTATTGGTAGCATATGCTGGTGACGTCAATATCGTGGCACGTTCAATCTCAGATACCAGAGGAGGATCCCTTAGCCTAGAATAGGAAACAAACCGGATTGGCCTATGAATTAATGAAACGAAAACTAAATTCGTGCGCAAACAAGGAAGAGCACTCCAATTTGACAAAATCTGACTGTAGGAGACTATAACCTTGAAATTGTGGATGATTTTGTCTACCTTGGAGAAAACCTGAAAAAAAGGGTGCCAAATAGGATAAGATTGGATACCACATAAACGTCACAAATAAAGTCTTTTATACCAGCGAAGTAATCTTCGTATTTAAAAATCACTAGTCGAACCAGTGCTGTTATACTCGTATGGAAGTGAAGCATGGACCCTGACGAGCGAATCCAAAAACGCAGTGGATATATTTGCACGCAAAGTGTTTCAGCAAATCAACTACCCTCTAATAATGTTTTGTTCAAGCTATTTGATGAACCAACTGCATCTACTTGTGTAAAGTTACGTAAATTGCAATGGGTGGGCCATGTTGAAAGGATCGAAGAAAACCGTCTACCCAAAAGAACGTTAAAGGGTCGGGCACAAGGCAGAAATCCAGCCGAAAGACTCAATGAAAAGACACAATACAAGCTGACAGCGGATCCTTGCTGGGATTGACCAACTGGCGAACGAGGTCACAGAATCGTGATGAATGGAGGAGATTAATTCTGGAGGCTATCGCCTGCCTACGGACGTTAAAGCTGTTTAAGCTCTCTTAGGTTACTCCTCTACGGGCCTTTTTGGGTATCCGTTGTTCGTCCGTACGAATCACGTGTCCAGCTCATTGCAGCTTCCGAAGTATAACAATCGTTGAGACCTCCGGCTCGTTAAATATTTCATACAGTTCATGGTTGTATCGACTTCACCATTGGTCCCAGTCTAGCTTCGCTCCGATTATTCGCCTCGTCTGCTTTGATTAGGGTCCATGTTTCACATCCATAGCATATCACAGGTCTTATCACATATTTGTATACTTTGAGCTTTGTTTTCCTGTGTATGCAGCTGGTTTTTGACATCGTCAAAGCTGAATGAAATATTTTATTTGCGAGCTGTATTCTTCGACGTATTTTGTCCCTTTCATTACCAGCTCTTATTATTCTGGCGCCTTAATACACCAATTCGCTTACATTTTTGATAGTGTATTTGCCAGCTGTGATATTTTCTGTGCTTGAGATATTTTTCTTCGACTGCGTCCCGAGCTTGGTTTTATTTTCATTGATTTGTAGCCCTACTGGTTTTGCTTCGCTATCAAGTTTCAGGAAGAGTTCTTTGGCAGTTGTTAACGACCGTGACAAAATGTTGATGTCGTCTGCATAGGCTACTACTTGGCTTGACTTGTACAGTAATGTAGTTCGTGTATCGACATGTAGCTTCCTTATGACGTACTCCCAGCCAAATTGAATAGCAATGGAGCCAGCCCATCTCCCTGTTTCAGTCCGATATTTGTGTCAAAGGCATCGGCGAGTTAGTTATTGATGCGGACTTGGGAGGTCGTCGACGTTATTGCCATTTTAATAAGATGGACTGATTTGGCTGGGATACCAAAACAAAGCATTATTTGGTACACTACGTTACGATCAATACTGTCGTATGCTTGCTTGAAATCCACGAAAATTTGGTGTATATTTATGACTGTGAACAACTGGCCTATTGTCGATCTACCTGCTCTTAAATCACCTTGATACTGCCCAATAATACTGTTGGCATATGATCCAATTTTATTCTCTGAGATCTTTGAAAATATTTTGTACGCAGTACAAAGTAGTGATATGCCTCTATAATTTTCGCACTGTACCTTGTCACCTTTTTGGAGATAGGGAAAATACTTGATTTGCTCCACTTTTTCGGCATATGTTCTTGTTGCCAAATGTGCTAGATAACATTGTGAATAGCTTTATGAACCTGCTGCCACTATATTTGATGAGCTCTACTGGAATCTCATCGATGCCCGGTGCTTTATTATTCTTTTGAGCTTAAATAATGTGAAAAACAGCATGTGGAGTTAGTTGGGCAATTGGAAGTTCTCCTCAAACATCTATAGACTCCGATGTTCTGGAGCTGTGCGAAGGATTAAGGACATTCTTGAAATATGATGTCCGTCTTTCCTTAACATTGGTTTCATCAGCGATGATGGTGCCGGTGTCATCACAGTAGAGCGTGATTTTGGGCTGATAACAACGTTTCAGGCTTTTAACTGCTTTGTATGCTTGTCTTGTGTAGTTGCTCGCTAAACTTACATCTATATTTCTCAATTGGTCGTCATAGCATTTTCTTTTCTTAGTTCTAATAATCTTATTGGCTACTCTTCTGAGATTTTCATAGTGTTCTCTCTTCGTCCAGGTTTTCCTACCTACGTAATCTTTGTACGCCTGATTCTTTTTGTCTAACGCATTCTGGCACTCATCATCGAGCCAATCATTTCTCTTGTGCCAGGCTTGATGTCCGATCGTCTGTTGTGCCACGGTCTTAACAGCTTACTTCCATCCAGAGCTCGTTGCTTGTCTTTGTGGATGCGTCTGATAAGATGGGAGCCAGCTGGTTGTCTAGGGTTTCCATGTAATTTTTGGCCACAGACGCCGTTTGGAGCCTTTGGAGTTAGTGCAATTTAGCACATTAACTCTCTCATATCCGTGAGTACTTCAGTACCTATCTTCCTTCCTGAGCCAGTTTTAGTCACTCATTTCCGTTCCGTACAGTTTGAAGGAATGTCAAAGTACTATTAGTATGGTTGTTAATTATGTGAAAGAGTTTCAGTGCCTTGTCATGTATGTATTTTTCAATCGTCTCAAGTCTTAAGTCCTTGTATACGAGTATGTCAGTGTTTCTAACGTACCATGGAATTCTTAATATCTTTTGAATAATTCTATTTTGGAAGGACTGGTGTGCTTTTTTGTTAGCCTATGTTGTCTGGTCATATAATTCATTTGCATATGAAGAATCGATTTTTATGGCTAAGTCTTTTGGATTTAATAAGTGGGTATAGAGACGAGAGAAGTCCAATACAGTGTCCTCGTTTATTTGGTATGTGTTGTTTTCATATGAAGCTTCTGTCGAATGTAATTCCAAGGTATTTAGCCGTTGGTGCCCAGTCCATTGTTTCATTGTCAACGATAAGTCTCTGTGGAGTTCGTAGTCTTGTCTTTGTGGTAAATAGGGCCTGTGTTTTATCAGAATTAACCTAAACTTTTTCTTTACAAAAGTATTACAATAAAATGTTTATTGATCGTTGCGATTTTGAAGTGATGAGTCTTGCTTGTCGTGCTGTAATAAATATACAGGTATCATCAGCGTAGAGTGATAGTTTTACTTTTGGAGGCAGAGTGGAATAGTCTGCAGTAAATATATCGTATACGACCGGTGAGATTGGTGAGCCCTGAGGAACTCCAGCATCAATTGGTCTCAGGCTTGAGAGCTGTTTGTCAATTCACGGAATGTTCTGCCTTCCAAGAAGGAGCCAATAATAGTTTGAGTGAGCTGCAGTGGCATATTGAACTGATGCATTTTGAAGGTAAGTCCTGCATGCCAGACTTTAGCAAGGCCTTAGCTATGTCAAGCATAACTTAGTCTTTCCTTCCTTTGGGTTGAGCCTATTGTGATGTGTTGGACCACTCTAACTAACTGGAGTTCAGTAGAGTGTTTAGCTTTGAAGCCATATTGTTCGTACTAAGTCGATGCACAATCACCCTTTCCGCAATTTTCGATAGTGATGAGAGGAAACTGATGGGTCTCCAGTTTTGTGGAAATTTTTGGTCCTCTTGAGATTTCGGCAAAACAATAACAACCGCTGATTTCCATATTTTGGGATACTTTCGCAGACGGAATATTGCATTAATAACGTCAGTAAGTGTTTGTAATATATTGTCTGGTAGCCAAGAAATCATCGTGTTTGTAATAGTGTCATGTCCAGATGCTTTATGTTTGTTGATTGTCTGTATAATGTTTTCGATTTTCTCTAAGTCCGATGGTTCAATCTTGCCTTCATGCAGAATGTCAACCATCAGGATTCAAGATTCAATTCTTTCCTCAGTTTCAAAGTCCTCCTCGTCTGAAGAATTTTCACGGAATTGCATTTCCGGAGGATTTGCAAATGCTTCAGTCTTACCTGCGTTGAAGAATTGCATCCCGACCGGAAAGCATTTGAACATTCTCCAGAAACTACCACATCCAGGCTCGAAACTCAGCAAAAAGCTCTCCCATTGCTCGTTTTGGAATACCCTTATCTTATCACGGATTTCATTTGTCATCCGAGTAGTATTTATGCGTAGGGTAGGGTCTTCTGTAAAACTAGCTCTCCTCCGTACTTGATTCCTTCTCCTGATCAGTTGTTTGATTTTCTGAGGGAGTTCATAGGGACTCGTTTCCCTTCTTGGAGCTATGACCGTATGGTCCTCTTTTGCCTGTAAAATTTTCTGAGCTACGTTCTCAATGATTTTGTCGATATCGTCGGCCGTTTGCGACTTTAAACGCTTTCCAGTTCCTGCATAGAAACATCAATGAAGATGTTTTCCATGAGAAAAAGGACTGGTTTGTGGTCGGAAGACAGTTCGTTAAGGACATTTAACTGAATATTTTGTGTGAAGTCTCGCGATATTCCAATGTCCAGTGCAAGGCTATTCCCTAATCCGGGTTATGTTGGCTCATTGGGGATATATAAGCTCAAGTGGTTGGCTGTTGTTTATACCGCGACCAACGGATTTTCTTTGGCCGCTTGTATCCAAAAAAAAAAACAAAGTTAAAGAATTTGTAGAATTCGCCGAAGGCCAGATACAAAATCTGTCCCTTGAAATCCAAAATTTTTAATGAAGGCCAGATACAAAATCTGTCCGTTACTCAATGGGGAATCCCGGTCCAATACCGGTATTCTCTTCACGAAGGGTGAAATGATCAAGCTCTCAATAACGAAGCTACTGTCGTCAATATTATATCCTGCAACTAGCAACTTTATTATAAAACTTCTGACTTAAATATACTTATACTTACTAAGTTAGCGATATTGTCCGCTCCCAACATTCTTCATGGACGAGCATAACGCTGACTTTGCACAAATGCATGTTTATGTCCAACCAGTGACATGAACACGCTTCCATGAATCTGTGGCGTCCACATTCTCACCGCAAGGAGCGCATCAAGCAGTTAGTGGATGCCATGAATTTCTCAACTCATGTCAACGAGACGCTGACTTCGTTCGCAACCTCCGACGAGTCAACATTACGCGCGCCAACATGTAGTCCTTCACTACATTCAATTCTATACTTATAATTCTATGTACATTTGTGTTTGCCAATCAAGTCATATTTGTGTTTAGTAAAGAAATATTCTTTCTTTCTCATGGGGATCGCGCATAGCTTATAACAATCTCCATAAGTCAACATCATTCGTGGGAACGTGCTATCATATCGCTGACTGTGCACAATCGCATGTAGGCACGTCGCGAATTCCTCAGATTTTAGAAATGCAAAGTGATATTTGTTTTGACTGAAGAATTCACGACCTGCATCTGAAGATTATCATGTTTAATTCTATAGAGACAATTTCATGCAATTTAGCTTTAAGATTTGGAAAAGGTATTATTTTGTTTAGTTTTCAAACATCTGAAGATGATCAGGTTTAATTTTACAGAGACAATTTTAGCTTTTAGGTTGTTTGGTTTGTATTTCATTTAAAGAAGATATTATTGAATTTCAACAAAGATAATTTTATGCAATTTAGATATTTTAGATTTAGACAAGGAAATGTATAATTTTGTTTGGGTTTCAAACAGCTGTGATGAATGTATTGAGCTCGGTTCCAGCTTTATTGTTTCTCACAGCTGCCCAAAGGCGGTGTGTGGCATTTAGATCTCCTGCAATGAAGAAGGGGCCTTCAAATGCAGTAAGTGCTCTAAGATCATTTAAGAGGTTTTTTTTCCTGGAGAATTATAGGCAGAAATCACAATGAACTTTAGAAAATCAGTTTGTACCTTGATTGCTGTGGCCTCTATTGTAGTTTCTGAAGTGTGGGCGTATTGATGAGATAGTGATTCACGTTTTGTCTCACGAGAATGGTCGTTCCGCCTTCTCTACCCGTTATTTTGTCATTTGTGTACATAATGTAGTTAGGGATGTGGAATCGTCTTCTTCAAAAAGGTTTCTTAGATCATAATGATGTTGAATTTATGATCAAATATAAATTATTGCAGTTCACCAGTATGCTGAAGAACGAAATCCGCGTTCCACGTCAGAATTGAAACGTGGTTCATTAAACTCATTAGTGTTTAGTGTTGACGACATTTTGAGATGCAGCGAACATGTTTTGAGTCATGTTTGCTATCATCTCTTGCATCATGTTTTTGAATTGGGTCTGTATTTTGGCAAACATTTGCTCCATATTGTGAGGTGGATTTTGTGTGCATGGAGGTGCCTGTGCGCGTGGTGCACGAACGATCTTCCCACGTTTTTCGGATTCCTTGGACAACTCCCGTAGCTTACTGGATGTTCTCCGCCATAGCTGACACATTTTGGCTTACCTTCAATTTTCTTTGGACAGTCCGAGAAATGGTGAAGTGAATCACATTTAACGCATCGAGACTCTGCATGACAGTTCCTAGAAGAATGTCCAAATTGTTGGCGATTGTAGCTCATACCCTGGCCCAGTTTTAGTATTGTAAATGTTAGTTTCAGATTTTGGGAGGAGAACCTTGACTATTCTAGAAAGACCTTCCCTCATTTTGATATAGTAGACTTCTATTTGGTTGAAACGCTGAAACTGTAAGTCTTCCTTGATTTCTCCGACTGAAAGGCCATACAGCTGTCTGTCCTCTCAAAGAATGAATGGTACTGTTTTGGGCTCTTGTGCTTGTGGTGCGGGCTATGTGTTCGGCAGTGTTGGTTTTTAGTGTAATGGCCGCGTCGGTAAATGTCGTAGCTAGTTTTGGTGGTGGAAAGGCAGGGAATATCTCATCCTCTTTATCTTTATTGCTTCTCATGCAGTCAACTTCTATCTCACTTTCTGAATTTTCAGAGAGAAATAAGACTTTGGAGCTGAAGACGTCCTCACCTTTCGGTTTTTCATCTGAGGGCTGTCTTTCTTAGTTTTTCCGTTTGTTTTAGCCTTATTTTTCAGCAACTGAACTAGTTCTGCATTTTTTGCAGCTAGCAATTCGTTTTTGTTTCGCTTGTCAATCAGCTCGGTATTAGTTTTCACAAGCGTTACAAACAGTTGATCTAGCTTCAGCGCAATATTTTCCAGCTGGGCAAGCAGCAAAGCAATTTGCTCGTCTTTGTCAGATTTGTCATGTCCGGCAACCATGCCACCGTCTGTCGGTATTCTGACCACTGAAAAAAACTATCTATACTCATTTTTAATATCCACCAAATAAACTCCAACTCAATTCATATTTTCAAGATTTGGAAAATTAAAATGAATGACCCAGGTCAGCAAAAGAATACCAAAGTACTCACCTAAAGTCTATTCTATCTCTTTTCAATTAGTTTATGATCTGTTATCTCTTTCCATCACTTTTTATCGTCTGTCTCTTTTTCTCTTCTATCTCTTTCTCTCTTATGTCGTTTCTGTTCTTGTTCTTCCCCTCTTCTATTTTTGTCTCTTTCTGTTTTCTATCTATCTTACATCGCTTCCTATCTTCTTACTTCTTCTAACTTCAGCTTCCTATCTTCTTTCTCCTTCTAACTTCAACTTCCTATCTTCTGTCTCCTTCTTCCCTATTCTTCTCTCTTCAATTCACTATCTATTCACTCTTTATTGACTGTTCTTTACCCTACTTTCACTGTATAATCATTTATTGCAGGAGATGTTGACTCGTCAACGCCTTCTATGCGACTAATAATAGTTTTATTTTCAACGCAATGTTGGTGCTTAGATTTTACAGGTATATTTAAACTGTCGTTAAATATTATTTCTTTTTATTCTTTTACGTGAAACTTCTTTACTGGCAGGTTGAAAATTCAGATGTAACCAAATACAGAACCGTTTATACTTCAGGTAGCCAGCAAAAAGACATTCGCGGGACAATATGTTTCAATTAGAACTTTACTCATACTGCCATATAAATTTTCTACTAAATTATCGCATTCCGCCCGAACCCTTATTGGGAATAGTAAGGTAGCTTGTTCGGAAAGTGGTAGTAGTGGTTCCTTAGTATGAATGTTTGGTGGCAGCGGATGGTTCATGGTCATAGCCCTGGCGCCACGGATGTGCGATGTGTTGAAGTGGCGACGACGGATGGTCGTTCGTGGATATTTAGGGAAAATGGGCGCATAGATGATGGTACCGTGGTAACAGTGTTTGGTTCTAGCATCGTTGCCATCGATGTGCAATGTATTGAAGTAGTGACGGCAGATGATAGTTTGTGGGTCGTTGGAGATCATGGGCGAATACATGATGGTTCAGTGGTAGCCGTCTTTGGTCCTAGAACCAATGCCATCGATGTGCAATGTATTGAAGTTGTGACGACGGGTGATGGTTGGTTGGTCGTTGAGGATTACGGCTGAATGCATGGTATGGCTTGCTCCTAGTACGGATGCCACTGATGTGCAAAATATTGAATTGGTGTCGGGAGATGAACCAATTCATTTTTTGTTGTTGTCTTCTTCTCTTTTTTCTAAGCACTACGGCCCCTCTCAGGCCTTCGCTTCCTACAAATAGCGCCTACCGACTGCCCATTGACCGCTTCCTCCAATTTTAATGTACGGGCAGTGATGAACTGTCTTCGTCGACTGAGTCAGACCAGCGTCTCCTCACTGATCTCTGGCATTCAGTTCTCCCAACGAATACCTTTTTGGGTATCCGTTGTTCGTCCATACGATTCATGTGGCCAGCCCATGCAGCTTCCGCAGTCTCATAACCACTGAGACCTCCAGTTCGTCAAAAATTTCATACAGCTCATGGTTGTATCAAATTCGCCATTGGTCCCCGTCTAGCTTCGCTCCAATTATTCGCCTCAGGACCCGTCACTCAAAGGGGATGAATATATTGGTGGATGCTTGGGTAAGGGTCATGTTTCACACCCATAGCATAACACAGGTCTTATCTCAGATTTGTATACTTGGAGCTTTGTTTTTCTGTGTATGCATGTGGTCTTCAAGATCGTCAAAACTGAAATATTTCATTTGCGAGCTGTATTCTTCGGCGTACTTCGTCTCTTTCATTGCCCATTTTCGTTATTTTGGCGCCTCAATACCATTTCATATTAACCCTAAATACCATTTGATATTAGCCTTCACCATTTGGTGTTAACGTAGCATCCTTTGGAGGGTCCAGTAAAGTGAAGATGGAGCCACCGGTATACATTCCTCCAGGGTTGTGTTGTTTGTCTTCTGAATAGTGAAGTCTATAGCGTCTTCTGGAATTCACCGTTCATGGCGGCACAGTTGCCTTAAGATGCCAATGATGTTATAGAGTAATAAATACCAGAATGCTGCCAAAGATAAGGTATGCACATTTTTATATAGTTTAAAATTGGACAATTCAAATTTTGAATAAAATGATGGTCCTTGGGATTTTCAAATAAACTGTTTGGAATTGCGTCAGATTTTGACTGGCAGTGATAAAATCCACATCAATTAGTCCTGAAAGACACACGATTTTGTTTTTATGATTGGTTTGCGGTCTGCATTAGAATATGTTTGAAGAAGATGGGAACTTGTGTTTAAGAAGGAAGGGCCTAAAATTACAACAATCATCTCTTCAATGCGAAAACAATTTTTGCTTCAATAGTGAAGTGGGAAATACTTCTATCTCTCCATGCCTGGGTCAGTATCAAAGAGACTGTCCTGTAATAAACATAAGCAGTCGAGCAGCTAGGTGGTGATTAGGAGTGGCTGCTCCTGAAGAGAGAAGCTGGTAACCCCATCGGAACTATTTAGTTTGTTGTTTTATTAAGTTAAAGTTTACTGCACACATCATGTTTCCATCCTTTAGGCAGAGATTTGTGGTTCACTTCAACCCCTTTAACATCTTTAGGTTTGACATTCCCCTTGTAATGCAAAAAATTGCCTCAGGGAAAGTAACGGTTGCTTTTTGTACAATGTTTGCGTCCATCTCAAGCCTCCGGATCCGCTAACTTTAACGAGACAAAAAAATTGTTATTTACTGTAGATCAGCTTAATTGACCCGTAATAGAACATTTCTAAATATAATAAAAATCGATCGGAATGTCTTATAGAGTACACATGATCAATATTTGGTAGTGTAGCTTTGCGGTGCGACAAGGATTGTACGCATGTTTGTCAACTAGCTATTTGCGGGATCATATGAGGCGGATCTTGTCGCACCGCGAAGCTACATTACAAAATAATTATCACGGTCGTCAAGTGAAGCTAGTCCGCTGTGCTCGGTCTTTTTTAAAAAGCTTGCTGGCACTTGTGCCACACCATCGGCACCTATGCCCACATAAACTGAAAAACTTAAAATCATTACAAATTCAATCAAATCGTATTATCATATCCTGCAAGTTTCAAAAGGATCTAATAATTAGGGCCTTGTGAAATGAATTTTACAAGCACCTTCTAGCGTCGGTTCCTGCCTGCCCGTGCATTATAGCAAGTTTTCTCGGAAACTGTAGGAGCTAGAAAGTTCAGACTTAGTCGGAATATTAGAAATAGCGTGTCCTCTTGATACCGAATTTACTCTTAAACAAATCTTTTACCAAAGTTAGTCGAGTTTGATATCAAACGAACGATTTTCATTATAACTTTTAGAATCTGAAATAAAAAAGTCTGTTTGTCTCCTTCGCCTCCAATTGGACAATTTTGGACCTAGAAACCTTAAAAAATTATCGAGGCAAATCATTATATGCACAAGGGCAACAAGTACCTCAGAAATTAAAATTCACCTAGCTTTGTTAGTAGTAGTAGGATTTATGGATGTCATGTTTCCCCCTTAAAACTGAAACGGTATCCTTCTTACTTAGAAACGTTTGCGTAAAATCCTTACCCTCACAAAATTTCATGGAAATCAGATCATAATTAAGTAAAATAAATCTTTTTCAATTATGAACGTTTTTCCTTCGTTCCCTGAATTGGGTTTCATTTGAATATGTTCAATGAGCCGGGCATCCAGAGAAATTATTTAAGCTGAAACGGAATAACGGCTGCTATGTGCTTATGAAAGAAATCCTTGATCTTTCGGACATATTTTAACGATTTTTCAATGAAAGTAATGGATGGATAATTCAACTCATCGATTCATGTCATCAGGAATGTGGCTTTAAATTCTTGAATGGTTGGAAAGCCCTTTGGGTAGGGTACCCCTCCTATTTGTTTTGAATAAAGTTCAAGTAGTTTCCCAGCAATAATATCAGCTTCCAACCGTGACAGGCTTCGTAGTATCAATAAATGTTTGTTGATCTTTGCATAACTTATTCGTGAATTACTTAAGGTGAAAACTTACATGTCATACATTGCGTACAAAATCCTTCTGGTAGGAGCATCCTCTTGGCTACTCAACTTGTTCAATGCCGTCAATAATAACTTCGAGCTCTAATACAAGAAAATTCTAACATCTTTAATTTCGTTGAATATTATTAGATTATTTTCAAACAAGCGGAAGCTATAAACAGCTACCTAAAATCATTCATTGAATTCCTCCTCCTGTATTCCAAGTCACTGATTATTTTATTTTTGAGATCTGTGTTGGAAAGATCTTGTTAAAACCTTGCATGTGATTTCCCCCACGTTATCTTTGATGAAAAAAAAAATCATCAAGGAAGGCTTTCCTTAAAACCTCTATGAAAAATTAATTCCCGGGAAACATTATAAGGACACACAGACGGAGTAGTGATATTACTAAGGATTTGTATTTTATAACAAAACTCTACAAATATCAGCTAACTTTAATATTAATGGCTTACTGAACAGACAAATATAACTACTCCATGTTTTCAAGCTAAGTTCACAAGTTCTGAAGAATTTTGCCAACATCTAAATTTAAGCATTTTGGTAGTCAATTCTCTCTTTGCTCATTAATGGAGATATTCGCATCGAACAAAATAAGCCATAAAGTAAAATTATAGCTAAATAAATGCTAGAATTCGATTGAAACGCTTTTCGATTTGGCGAACCTAATTTTGTTCATATAAAATTTAGTTATAAATGCTACACGTGTGCTGTTATTATTCACATCACCAATCTTGTGGATCAAGAAATTGTACTGTGGTTTGAGTGTTAGCTATAACTTTTTCTCAATTGTGGATCTATAACTTAAATCAATTGTGAATCGGCACGTCACCTTGAGGAGAATGCACATAGGCAACAAAATGTTGCCTCTGAAACATTTGTTCTACTCCAAGTGATTACAGAAATGGGTTAGGAATTGTATAGACACAAAATTGTTGAAACTAGCAACAAAGATATTGCCTACTTATAGGCACCACATTTTCAATCTTAATCCACGCTTACACTATGTGGTATTATTTATGTATTAACCCATATAATCCTGGTATTTCCATTTTGGGTGTACTTGATTGATTGAAGTCTTGAAAGCTTAAATCTTATCAATTTGATATAATTTTCGGCATTATTTGTGTTGCCTTTAAAACCATGAAGCAAGAACATTCTCGAAACTATCATTTTTTGATGAAGTGAATATAGAAAAGCGATATAATCAGGTGTTGAAAAATTGCATGGTCTATAAATTACAAGTATTCTAAAAATCCAACGAATAACAATCATCACTGCAATGTGCCTCTAATCCTCATCCCCGTGTTTAAGCAACCATGAAGGATCCTGTTGCCTTGTTAACTTGTTCGTAGCGAACTTGTATTGAGGTAAGTACATAAACAATTTTTATTCATCAGAGTAATATTGGCCACCATTTGATTAGATTTTTAAGGATCCTTTATGAACTCATTTTTCAATAACATATAAAAATGTTAACCGACTGCAAAACCACTAAAACGGGTGAAAAAAATTGTATGGCATTCGAAATGAACCATTGATTTGAAAGTTAGGAAAAATTCGTCTTAGGCACCAGACTTTTTTTTTTTGTGGTAGGGAGGTGAAGGCATTTACGCCCGCCGAGTCTGGCAGTGTGGGACTCCCATGGAGGATACCCTTGGACTACCCACTAAACACCTCCCCTGTCAATCTGAGAACCTAGCCTGGAACCGTTTGACACATTACTTCGGGCCAGGTCTCGTTTTGTTACGCCGTGGGGCGCCTTCAAGCTGGGGAGTCCCTTTCCTAGCGGGAGGGCAGAGGGGAAGAGTAAATGCCAGAAGAGCGATTCCCCAGCCCTAGCGCCTCCGGCTGCTGTGAGTCCCTTTTATATTTCAGGACTGCCCGAGCATAATGTGCCACCTGGTTCCATTTGTCAACCGATTCGAGCATCACCGCAACTATATTATCCGGGGTGAGCTCTCCCGTCTCCCTGTAGAGTTCCCTTCGCAGCCTGACCCATTTGGTACACGCAAAAAATGTGTGACAGGCATTGTCCTCCTCTCCTGGGCAAAACCGACAATCGGGAGACCGTGACTTACCGATCTTGTGCAGGTAAGACTGAAAACACCCGTGCCCGCTCAAAAGCTGGGTCAGATAGAAGTCAGTCTCACCATGCCTTCGATTTAGCCACGGTCTCATGTCCGGGATGAGGCGCGCGGTCCACCTTCCCTTCGTGCAATTCCCCCAATACTGCTGCCAATCGTTGAGCGAGCGTTGTCTCTCCTCGCGGACAACCATCTCCCTCGCATCCTCGTTCCGGCGCAGGTAAATAGCGCGGCGCTCTCTAGCAAGGGGGGCGACAGGCATCACGCCTGCAATCACTCTCACCGCCGAGTCGGAGAGTGTTGGATACGAAGATGCAATTCTCAGTGCTCCTCTTCTCTGTACATGTGCCAATCGTTTTCGGTATACCTCCTTGCTGAGAGCGTCGCCCCATACCTCTGCTCCGTACAGTAGCACTGACCCTACAGCACTCATCAAGAGGCGTCTTCGTGATGGGCTGGGTCCCCCTATGTTGGCCATAAGTCGACCAGACTTAAACAGCAAGAAAAAGTTCATAAAAGGATTAAATATGTTTCATATGAAAGCATACTTCAATAAAATCTTTGTATTTGTATTTTAAACCGACTTCCAAAAGAAAGAAGGTTATCAATTCATCGCGTATATTTTTATTTTGCTTTTTTTTGTATGCTCATGCCTAACTTTTAAACGGAGATGGATAGAAGAGTCCTGTTTTTGGCAAATGATGCGTCTTTCTTCCAGTTAGGTTCCGTTTAAAGTATAAGAAATTCTAGTAACGGTAAAGGACTTCTACCGTTAAAACTAAAAAAATTTTGACTTTTACCCCGATTTTTCAACCTAACTGATCGACGGATGCAAGGATTTTGATTGTAGAGGTTTCAAATGAAAGACAACATATTGATCTAAAATGTATCGGAACAGGATTGAAATCCTTCCAAGGACTCTGTAGATATAAACAGTTAAATATGATACGTTGATGTCGAGAAATTTAATTTAAATGATATTTTGTACGAAAAGTGCCAACTAGTTGGCACTCTGCAACGATTTGTTGGAGATACCGAGGCCTTTGGTGACGGATGATAAAAATAATCAGTATGCTTAATTTTCTGCATAAACGGTACATTTCAGTCCATCATTTCTACTGGAAATAACCAATCAATTAATTCTAAATGTGGCATAAATACAATTCAACAATAGTTAAAGGGAACATTTCAGGATGCTTTTCTCTTCCGCATTCATTCTTTGCTTACCAATGAACTTGGTATAGGATACTTCTTACATCCTTAGACGTAAATATTACATATAGGATTATAAAATTCCCCGAAGAAATAATTAGGATAGAGTGATTGCAAATTATAGAGTTGACTCGTTACTTTCCAGTTAATATTATATGTACATTACAGCATATGCCCAGAAATCTAAAATTAGTGATTTCCATACTAAAAACCGGCGAGAATCGCAACCTAAAAAGAGATACGTTTCCTGCTACAATTGATCATAACTGTACAGATGAAGATGAAAATGCATAGCCGAGTTTTCATTGAACTATATGGTATGATTTTCTTGAAACTTTCATGAAAATTAGGCGCCATAGTTAACTGAAAATGAAGGCGATGGGTATCGAATAAACGTGAACGAATGATGTGGTTAAGGATATTTTTAAGCAAATTTCATGAGCTTGATTGCGGAGTGTACTTAATGTTTACATATATAAATACACATGTCTATACACATATATATATATATATATATATATATATATATATATATATATATGTGTATATATATATATGTATATATATATATATATATATATATATATATATATATATATATATATATATATATATACATGTATATATATATATATATATATATATATATATAATAATATACATATATATGTATATATAATATACATATATATATATATATATATATATATATATATATATATATATATATATATATATATATATATATATATATGGCTATGTGTGTGTATGTGTGTGGTTGGTTGTATGTGTGAGTCTACATAGGATATAACAAAATTTGTGCTTCGATTTTCGCCAAATTTTCAGCAATATTTCTGTTCTGACCAAAGTATAGCTCCAGTTTCTACGAAAAATAGTACAATCATGTGATAAAGCTCACAATAAAAAATCCGAAGTCGAACAATTTGAAACAAAATGGCGGCCGCTCAAAGGTCGAAAAAAGTTGAACGATGAAAAAGCATTTCAGGGTCAGGTCAGAATATCAAAAGGGCGGCTAGGCAAAGTTGTAAATTCGAAAATTTCTCAAAGCTACAATTCATATTGGATTATTATGAAATCTAAAATCAAGGTAGACGTTGATGAGATCATGGATTAAATGTATCAGAATTAAATTCGATTCCTATGAACGCTGCAGATTTTAGCCGTAGTGGTTTCGCATTGCAGAAAAAATTATATTTTAATATACGAGAACATGATATAATGTATTCAAGTAACTGAGTTTTGAATGGTTTGAAATGAAAAACTTCGCCACTAAATAGGGTGAAATAAAAAACTTTTAGAAAAAAAAAGCAAGCCGTCTTCGGAATGCCCTATAAAGGATGAAATAAATTTTATGGAAGCGGTGCCAAACGAATTTCCCCATTTCAACATAAATACTTCCAACATCTGCACAATCACAAAAAAAATCGGGGAAAAAATGATATGGCACCGCTTCCATAAAATTTATTTCATCCTTTTTAGGGCATTCCGAAGTCGGTTTTATTTTTTTTTTCTAAAAGTTTTTTATTATATGGTACTGTTAATCGTACCCTTATTGTGAAACCAATCGTACCCTCGTTGTGAAGCCATATATTTCACATAACTAACAATAAAATTTTACCTAGAATATGCAAAAGTCCACCCATACAGTGAACAGGGGCGGGAATAAATAACCACTAAGATCGAGAAAATATGCACATCCATGCCTGAGTAAAAAATTACTCAATAAATTCATGGCCTAATTTTGTCGAAACAGGGTCCAATATATGATAGATTTATGCATATTTCAAGGCCCGAAAATGATTCACACAAGACTTACTTGCAGGATAAAACTAGGTCTAATTTATAATGGAATTGTCCTAAATAAGGGTGACTTTTAGGCTTCAACAGCCCCAAATTGGCTCAAACTCAGCCTAAACTGTATCCCTCAATGCGAATCTATAATCAAACCTTCGTTCACCAGCATAATTGAATTGAGAAAAAAGATGGTAGTAATTGAAAACTGCTTAAATCAATTTGCTTGCTTACATGATAGTTTTAATGCATTTTTCCACATTTGTTCTCTTATCTAGTAACACCCAAAAATCCGTTGAATACAATGATTTTGTAATGCACACAGATTTACGACAATCAATTACGCCGTGTTTGAACTAGCTCTAGGTTCCATATGCTTATCCATTAATAAGCTCGGATCACTTTTTATATCCAAAGTCTTATTTCTCAAGATGTGAAAAAGATGAAAACAAGTGGCACGTATCAACAATAAATAAAACCTATTTTGTAATCCTTTCTCTTTTTTCAATATAAACCAAGAAAATCCATCGTGAAATAAAATTGAAATAAAACAAAACATTGTAAAGTAGTCAGACTCCTCTATTCTTGCGAAACGTGAAGCATAGAAGATGGAGTCCTATACAATGACAAGTTGTATAGCAACTCCAACTCAACTGTAACTACCATACATTTTATTTACAATATATATGTTGAAAACCTGGAATCACAGACTCTTGAATTTAACTTTCCTCTCATGACTGTGATCCTTCCAACTGATGCAAGTGGAAGTGCGTAGGAAGAAGAAAAAAACTCGAACGAGTTGTATGACGTGAAGTGAAATTTCCAGAAACTCCTTAACCCTCCGCACAGCTTCAGAACATCGGAGCCTATAGATGTCATCGGAGAGTTTTCATTGGCCCCACCAACTCTGGATGAAGTTTGTTCCATCATCAAAGCCCAAAAGAATAATAAAGCGCCGGGCATTGATGAGATTCCAGTGGAGCTCATCAAATATGGTGGCAGTAGTGTTCACAAAGCTATTCACAAAGTCACCCAGCACATTTAGCAACAAGAACATATGCTGAAAGTGTGGAGGCAATCAATTATATTCCCTATCCACAAAAAAGGTGACAAGCTACAGTGCGGAAATTATAGAAGCATATCACTACTTTGTACGGCGTACAAAATATTTTCAAAAATCTTAGAAAATAAAATCGGATCATATGCCAACAGTATTATTGGGGAGTATCAAGGTGGTTTTAGGGCAGGTAGATCACCAACAGACCAATTGTTCACAGTCAAGCAGGTACTTGAAAAATGCTGGGAGTTCAACATAGACGTACACCAAATTTTAGTTGACTTTAAGCAAGCATACGACAGTATTGATCGTAACGTACCGTACCAAACAATGCTTGGTTTTGGCATCCCAGCCAAATTAATCCGTCTTACCAAAATGACAATGACGTCGACAACTTTCCAAGTCCGCATCAATAACCAACTCACCGATGCCTTTAACACAAATATCGGACTTAAGCAGGGAGATGGGCTGGCCCCATTGCTATTCAATTTGGCTCTGGAGTTGGAGCTACCTGTCGATACGCAAGGTACATTATTATACATGTCGAGCCAAGTAGTGGCCTATGCGGACGACATCAACATTCTGTCACGGTCATTAACAACTGCCAAAGAACTCTTCCTGAAACTCGACAGCGAAGCAAAACTAGTAGGGCTACAAATCAATGCAAATAAAACAAAGTTAATGACGCAGGCGAGGAAAAATACCTCAAGTACACAAAATATCACACTTGGCGAATGCAGTAGCAATGAAAGAGACGAAATACGCCGAAGAATTCAGCTCACAAATAAAATATTTCAGTATTGACGATCTTGAAGACTAGCTGTATACAAGGAAAACAAAGCTCCGAGTATACAAATCTGTGATAAGACCTGCATTATGCTATGGGTGTGAAAAATGGACCCTAACCCAAGCATCCGCAAATATATTGGACGCCTTTGAGCGACGGGTCCTGAGGGGAATAATCGGAGCGAGGCTAGCGAATAGATACAACCATGAGCTGTATGAAATTTTTGACGAACTGGAGGTCTCAAGGGTTTTAAGACTGCGGAAGCTGCAATGGGCTGGGTACATGAATCGTATGGACGAACAACGGATACCCAAGAAGGTATTCGTTGGGAGAACTGAAGACCGGCAGCCAGTGGGGAAACCGAGGAAACGCTGGTCTGACTCGGTCGACGAAGACGGTTCATCGCTGCTCGGATCTCGGAATTCGAAGATGCGGTCAATGAAACGAGACAGTTGGAGGCGCTGTTTGCAAGAAGCGAAAGCCCGAAAGCAGCTGTAGTGCTAAGAAGAAGAAAAACAAGAAATTTTAGTACTTACTATGGAAATTGAATTAACACTAAGTTTTCCGACTACTACTGATGACGACAAAGTAAAGACGTTAATAAAAACTAACCAGCGTATTTTATCTGAAAGATAGAAGAGGAGCTCGGTATATCGAATTTAACCGTCTCTGATAATGGGGTCCAATTCAAATCGACCTCATTTCATGAGTGGGTGGATAAGTATGGCATTACATACGAGCGCACTGTGATATACTCATCTCAAGCCAATGCTTCTGAACGTCTTAATCGGATGTTTTCACCTATTATACGCACCCTTATAAATTCGAATCGGAAGGGCTGGGATCACAGGTTTCCGCAATCGCTCGTGCTCTGTGCTCTTCACATCACAAAACTACATGAGTTTCACCTTTTGTCGTGTTCCGTCGGCATATGATTTGCCACGATAAATCATATGGACTGCTCCAATAACTAAATGGTCGTGGAACTTGAGCCAAACGACCAACTTCGTGTAAAAATTGAGGACATTAGTCATGCGAGTGGACCTCGTTCTCCACATGAAACTGTCCCTACATCCATAGACCTCCATTAGAAAATCAACACTATTCCGAGCCTAGATTGTGGCAGTACCAGTTTTATCAGAGGCTTATCTGCTGGATATGGGTTGTCAAACTTCGATAGGTAGCTCCCGTATGGAAAAGTCGAAACTTTCCTGGCCCTAAGCTATATTTGAAACCTGGGTATATATCAGCATTCTTGCAAGTATAGGAAATTCCTATTGGGTCCCTTTTTTCCCTGTGCGATATGACCATAACAAAGGCACCTAAGGCAGTGGAGGGGTACTGTACTTCCATACTAGGCAAATGACGTACTCCTTTTCTACTTTTCCCTTACTCAGAAGTTGTACGGTGTCATTATCGGTTAGATTAACAACTCCCGCTTCACACATATTTACGTCCCGATAACACTTCGTATTACATCGTCTTTGAAGCTAGAACTGGGCTGACCATCCCTAACTGGTCGCCAACTTCTTGATCATATGTCTCATCCCAACAGAGGTGCCGATGGCGGAGCATCACACACATGAACACCCATCAATTAGATCATTTTCCTGTTATACCCTTTTATTAATGAATGTTGTGGTTACTGTTGTAGCTACCCAATTGCATACGGTGGCCTGTCGTTGGCCATCGGTGATTTGTATTTCATTTTAAAATAAATAGTGTGTTTTCAGAATGTTTTAACAAGTTATTTCGTTTATCTTGACTGACGTATTAGCCTTTCAAAACTAGTTTTCATTTTGAGGAAATGAACGACTTTGTCAATATAGCTTTGATATTTCATCAGAAAAAAACATTTATTATGCTAGAATATGTATTAGTAAGTGGTTAACTTTCTTTCCTGATCACGCGGATAATTTTCCTGCTATTTTGAAAAGTTTTAAGTTTCTACTATTATATAAAATGAAAATTTGGTGTCTAGTAAAAATGGTAAGCATATTAGCTCACGATTGCTCATCAAATTCGACAGAGATTGTATCTAATTGAAGAAATCGTTATTCTCTTGTTATTGGATTTTTTTCTTCGTATCCTCACCGTTTTTCGTTGACAAACTACCAAACAAATTACTTTTTTGTTTCTTTGTAATTAAGGACCACCTTCTTTAGTGTGGCTCTGGTGTATAAAAATACGGTTGTGTCATCAAGTTTTGACCATCCTTTCCTGAATACCTTTGGCATATAATATTGTGGGTTACGTTCTCAGCAAAATTTTTGTTAGTTTGTAATGATTTCCCTTCTTTTGCCGTCGTCTTGATTTGCGAATGAAAATTGAAGCTAACATCTCATCAGTTAATGATGCGAAGTCTTGCCACGTGCCAACGGACTATACCCTTCAGGTCGACTGGTCCGGGCAACGTTAGTTTACTTCGAGTTAGTTCGGAGAGGAATTTCGGTCGCAGGTCTTACCCGAGGAGACTAAGCGCAAATACAATTCTTCAGCCACCGATTCAAATGCACTTATAAAATGCGTTTCAAAATTTCCCGGAGCCTGATTTCACGATTCCTTTAACGCTTCCAACCAATCAACAATAATAAAAATTGAATTCATATGTTTCCGATCTAAATAACGACGTGGTGCCAGACATAGTGATAATAACAATAAGCCATCGTACAATAGTTCAAATCCTAACCTTAGCGTTAAAATTTATTGTTAGGGTATCTCATTCCATGACCATAACAGAGTTTGAGGTGATATGGTCAATATCACGCTCATACCAGACTTAAGCTGCTTTAATTTTGGCATAGATATTCTACGTTAATAAAAAAATGCCAAACTTAAGTTATGGCACCGCGTCGCCAAACCGAACAACTGAAACGATCAGTTGCGGATTGTAAAAACTCTACCATCTAGGTGGCATAGTTACTAAAAAACTACACTAATAAAAGGAAAAAGAAGTTTAGTTTAATAATTCTTATCATATTTTTTAATACTTAATAATATTATGTACTAAACAGGAAATATGTAAATTGATAATCAAATACTAAATTAATTCGGGTACGTTTAATGGATCTATTTAGGAGTGCTTTATCCTTTTACATTGAATATAACAAAGTTTGAATTTACAAGTACATACGAGTACATGTTATCGGGTTTCTTACAACCAAATTGCAATATTTTAAGAAACGAATAAGTGCATAAATCAAAACTACAATGTGATTGTGTTGTGATGCTTACAGACAATCATTATATTGAGGCAGAAAGTGCTATACTTAATCTTCTCATTTGGATGCTATATGTTGGTTATTTTACAAAGAAAAAATCATATACATTTTTCTTTCAAAAAGAACTTATGTGTTGTGGACTCTGGAGAAAAAGTTTTAGCAGTAAATCTCGTTAAACTAACGATTTTAATTAAAGATAATATGATGAATTCAATATTGAATTAAACGGATTACCTAAATAAAGTCAAATCAAATATTCTTTGCTTGTAGCGAAAATACTTTCTTTTGAAAATCATCCGCTTCCTTTCTCAAGACATGTTTGAGTATGCCAATTGTATGAAATTAAAAAGAACTTATAAATTAATTCACTACTAGTTTGATGACAAGCATTAGGATGCGTTGGTAAAGAAAAATCAAGCGTACAAGCAATATTTGGAAAGAAATAGGCAATGCCATTCAATCCCTGTAACTTTTTCTGCTTTAAAATAGTTTTTTCTACATTTATTGCACAGGTACTTGTGTTTCTTAAATAAAATTGCATGGTCAGGCGCACCTTACAGCCATCTATCCTTGTATCTGACGAGTCAGATATTTCATGCGTGGATTGTCCAGGAAATGATTGTTTTGATTGACATGTTCCGGCATCTTTAAATGTTCAAACAACAGTCTAGATTCACCAGACTGATTGGTTTTGATCCACTCATACTCTGTGGCTGGTAATATTCTTCGTCCGATATCGAGGCCTCCGAGAATGAAGCATATATTTTATTCTTCGATTTTTGATCTGTAGGTGATTTTGATTCCGTAGCACTTTAATATATTGAGACTTTTCTAGGTTAATTTGCTGGCCTTCAACTTTTTGATGCACGAGCTGCATGCCCTCTCGTTATTCATCCATGGACCATAAAATTCAGTTAATGTTCTTTTGTCATGTTCCCAGTTAGCTGTGTACCTGTTCCAAATGTTGCAAACCAAAACTCCCACATCTAGATGTAATGATTTTGAAAACGTTTTCGTTCGTTTGAGATTTCCCAAGGAAAATCCAAACCGACCTGTTATCGGTTAAAAACGTGATGTCTCGGTACATGCCAACGACTATACCTAAAGGTAAACTAGTCCGGGCATCCTTAGTCTAATCCAAGGTGGCTGCTTATTAGCTGGCTGCTAATTAGCTAGTTCGGAGAGGATTTTAGATACAGGTCTTTCGTCAGTAGACTAAGTCCGAATACAATTTTATCAGCCACCGAATCAAATGCCCGAGTATAACACGTCAATACAACTTCCATCACAACGATTCTCTCTACTTTAACTAATTCATTTCCATTTCTTTAAGATCGTACGGGAAGTCCAGTTACATTCGCACTTTTATGCGGAAACGAAAATGTTTAGCAAATATGAATAATAAATTAGAAAATATTCGATTATTTATTGCCTTTTAAGTCCTAGCGTCGAAATGGTGTACAAAAACTGTCAATTGTACGAGTATTTAAAACATACACAATGAAACATTTAATAAAATTTAAAAGAAATAATTTTTTATGAAAAATCCAGAATTACCATCCAGAAACTTTCATTTAAATTTTTGTTTTAATTTTTTTTCAGGAAAGCCGTCGAGCCTAGCTTTGTTGTGCGAGCAAACGCTTTTTGACTCTTCTGAGTCATCTTCAGTGTTTTTTATTTGTTTTCTAATGATAATCGGCTTTCTATAAACAAATACCTTCCACGCGTAAATAGTGGTGAATGATAAAAGTAAACATCAAATAATGCAAACAAAATTATTTGAAATATTTTTGCTGAGCTCATTACTTAATTACAAATGCAGCAATAAATATATTAAGCGTTTGATGAGAAATTTGGTTTATCATTGCTTTGATTTGTAGTTCAAAGATTAAAAATAACAAAATCAACAAGAATAAGAGATTCATTCTAAAAATTTTCAATTGGCTGGGTATTTATAAGATACTACTTATTTTCGTGTAGATATTTACTTGTGATTGCATCTCTCCATAAAAATTGAGAACTAAATAATTGCAATTATTCTATAGCCACTGGTATAGTGGTGTAACACTGGCTTAATGCAAATGAATTTTTTAAGTTCAGATCCACCTTCTCAGGGAGCTGAATTATAGACTTTATCAGTAGAGCAAAGATTAGAATATTTTAAAATTGTTTTAAACGCTACTACTAAAAATCTCCACATACTAATATCTGGTAGTTCTAATTACTAATTATTCTACGTTGTGCGTGACATCACCGCCATGAAATGAAATGAAAAATGAAATGTTATGATTAGGTTGAAACTGTTAGATTTACTTTGACATGAAAACCATATATTTAAAAATTATTCTACAACTCTGCCATCTCCTTCAAAGTAGGCCCCTTGGGCAGCTATACAACAATTCCAGCGCGTTTTCCATGCTTCGTAACATTTCTGGAATGCTTCGACTGCGATGTCCGCGAGTACCCTCGTCACGGCCGCATTAGTTGTTCGTAATCGACTCAAAATGGGTTTGGTTTCCGGGTCGTATTGGAAAAACTAGCTTTCATCGCCTGTAATAACTCGATCAAGCAGCGTGTGATCGTTTTCCACTTATTCCAAACAGTCTTCTGCGACGGTAATTTGATGCTGCTTTTAATCCTCAGAAAGGTTCTTTGAAAATCATTGGTTAAAATTTGTCTGACTGTTTCACGGTTTATACCTAGTTCTGAGGCCAACATTCGAACTGTTAAACGCCGATCTTCACGGATTAGGGCACGCACACACTGCGCATTCATGTCAATCCGCACCTCGACTGGTCTCCCGCTCCGCGCCTCATCTCCCACGCTTTCACGCCCCTCCTTAACACCTGAGCACGACTAAAAGTACTATCACCATGCACTTTTACAATTTTAGTGTACGTTTCCGAAGCTGTTTCACCCAATCTGGCGCAAAATTTTATCGCGACGGGTTCCTCTTGATTTCGTTTCTCCATTTTCGTGACGAGCGCCACCAACACACGTCTTGTCAACACGACACAGCAGGCGAACTAAACAAGCTAGAGGTCGCAGGTTTACCACAAGCACGGCAATAAAATCAGTCGTATTGCTTAACTGTCACACCTCGTATGTTGCGTGTAATGAATCTAGATAAATCTAGGAGCAAGCTGGCTTGATCCTATATTCGTACAAACATATTCGATATCAGAAAAACCGCATTTTTATATCTTAAGAAAATATTTGTTTCATTCTTGGTACTTAATTTTAATTTGGGAATAAATTGTTTGAATTCATTTATGTACTTATTCGATTTTTAATTAAATAGAGAATATATTTTAAGAATGTTCTTCGCTTGCTTAGTTTTTCCGAAGAGTACATACAATTGGGAGGAGATTAGGTAATCGAAAGTTCTTAATTTTTCTCTTAGCCCAAAAATATACAATTTACAATAAATCATCATTGATCCCAAAAAGGTGTATTTCCGTGGCACAATATTGATGGCACACTACTTAAATTCAATGAAATAATTATTTCCCATGTAAATAATGAAATACGATAATATGCATAGTTTTAAGTAATGTTCAAAAGATGGTGAAATGACTTTGTCAGAACACCTACTATATTATAAGGCCTCTGTACCGCATACATTCTAATAAAGAAATTATATATAATAAATAATTATACATGATTTTTTCGAAACAGTTACGGTGTTAGTTTTACGTTTACTTTAGAGTAGTCTTTAAAGCCGGGGTGGTTTCAAATGCATATTTGAATTATGTGAAATTCCTATAGGTGAAGTGGATGTTGACAGCAAAAGAGGTGCTGAAAGTGTTGCCGTGGTAACTGGTGGAGTTTATGGATTGAATGTTTCATTGATTGTTGGTGGTGGTGGTGTTGTATTCATCACTATCGTTTAGCTCTTCTCCTTATTGAGATCATCCCATGATGTCGAATTAGCAAAATTTACGTGGCAAATAAAATGTTGATTTCAAGTGCGATTGTAATCTGGCGAGACAATACTTGGCATGGACAAATTTATTAACCGGGGATTTATTAGAGAATTTATGGGATAGGTTCAGTAACAATATCATACGGGACGCGAAGCGTAATCCCGATATTGTTCAATCCAGGTCGGTGTAAGGAATCATGTTTGTTCTGGATATTTGTTAATGAGATTTTAAACTATTGAAACTACTACCGATAAAGATTTTGGACGCTCCACTTTGAAATACATGTGTGATTCAATTTACAAATATTGGTGATGAGCTATGGCATGAGTTCCAAAATTTTGAGCATATTAGTTTGAATGTTTCGACAATTGTGCTTGATAAAATATTTATTTAACATTAAGTAACTTCTTAGCTATAGAGTATGGTTGAAATGTTCGATTTTGTGCTCTGAACATTTTCCGTCAAATTGAAATGAATCGAATATGCAAATATATTAAAAGGATACCAACATAATTCCATACATTATCTCACAAATACGAACGTTGACAATACACCGCTGCAAACCTTGCATGAAAGTTAGGCATCGTTGATTTGACAGTTACACCAAAGTCAAATTACCTTCATTTTCCGTTTCGTCAACCTATGTCTTTCCATTGAAATATTTACCCTCAGTTTCAATATAAGATCGAAACTGCACCAACTACTTTACATATGAGTAGATTTTAGTTGATAGTTGGCTAACACTTTCTATGTCACTCAATAAATCTTGATATCACCAAAAATATTTTAGATGTTAAAATAGGGAAATTGTGCACAGAGGTTTTTTAAAGCTATGACAAAGTAGTTTGAAAATATCCCCCCTAAAAGGATGCAAAAATATACGACGGACTTTTGAATTAAGTGATAAGCAATCGGAATATTGCCGTACATGAAACGCGGTACTAAAGCTTTCTTCCTCTTGCCCGCCCAGATCTTTGAAAGAGAAGGGTCATTCAGACACTTGTCAACATCTGATTGGCCATAGTGTCGAATGTCAGATTCCTCTCCGAGATCAAGCCAGCAAGTTATTACATACATTACATAATTTGCAGAAACCATATGCGCCAATCGCTACGAACACTGCCCCCTTGACAAAATTAGATTCAATTTTGATTTAAATACGGTTATTACGTAGGTAAAAAGAACTTCACACCACGACTGTCATGATGAACCATACGGATAATCGATGACAGTGACAGCCAGAGATATGCTTGCGACTAACGTCGCTAGGGCTGAATTTCAGGATGATACGCACGCATATATTTGTCTCGCGGCGCTATTTCATTCGATTTCATTAATAACTTTTTTTTAGCACTTCAGTCACTCTTGGGCATTTGCTTCGAGATAGTTAGAGTATCTCATTATCATGATCAAATTTATTGGCATTCCACAAGGTGATATGGTCAGTATTACGCTTTGGCCGTTTTTCCGTCCACCTAGCTGCGATACGTTCTCATCTTAAAACAGCAGGTACCATAACTCGAACTAAATCTCGTTGCCGCCAACGAGACTCAAACCAGGGACCTTCGGCTTACGGGATGAGTCCCCTTATCAAAACACAACGCGGACTACATTTTATTACAAGTTAAATTTTACCCAACTAGATTAAAATAGATCATACCGCAGTTTCAACCTAAAACTTAACAGTCTTAATAGGATCGCACATCAAGCCCGATGCAAGAGATATGATTGGTTTGATGCTGAGTGCCAGAATGCGTTAAACAAAAAGAATCAGGCGTACAAAGTATACGTTGGTAGGAAAAGAAAAGAGTAGCGAACAATATAATTTGAATTAAGAAAAGAAAATACTATGACCACCAATTTAGAAGTATCGATGTAATCTAGCGAAAAACAACACAAAACAAGCATACAAAGTACCTGGGGAAGGTACTTCCCTGGGGAAGACAGACGGACTTAAGGGGGGACATCGTCGTTAACGACGATTCTTATGGCGCACAAATAAGAGTGAGGCATCCAGATGGAGGTGGTGCCCCCTCACACCCTCCCAACTGGATTAAGACCCAAACGTAGACGTGCTCATACATTTTCCATTTGAGTGGAAAACTCATACAAACATAATTTGCATGAATTTTCCCATCAAATGAGAAATATAGACGTGGCCAATTTATGCTATAGAATTATGTGATCGAATCACATAACTCTATACCATAAAAGGGCACGCGAGCGGAAGGCCAATCTACCCGGCAAGAGCCCCTGTAAACAACAAAAAAACGGAGGAGCGCACCCGATTGCTAGCCCATGATATAGAAGGAGCCTGCCATCGTTGCGAGTCCTATATCCGGTCCGTTGAAACGAAATGGAAAGACCGAAGCTCAAATTTAACTAGCCAAATATTATTGTTTTCATCTCTAGCATTCTTTATAACAAATCTTTTTTTCCAATCTCAATCAAAACTTCATTCAATCCCAACAATTAACCCGCATCCAATCGCTTTTTACTCTCTTTTCTTTTAATATTTTCCCTTCTAGTTCTATTTTTATTACTATTTCATTTCGCAGGAAAATTATAACATGTGCAATGATCGAAAAAAATTAAACTAATTTGATCAACGAAAAGGTAAGAAATATATAGTTTACTGCATTTGACATGATGCAGAGTTTAGTGTATTTGATATTGTCAAGTCATAATTATTCAATTATAATTCAAAAAAGAATATAATTTGAAATAATTTTAAGATAAACATAAAAAAACATTAATAAAATGAAGACAAACGATGTACCTACCTACATCCTCGCCGGGCGCCTGCTGGTGATATGGGTTTATTTACTTAATTTACTGAAATATAAACGTTTACAATCCGTGGTCTTAACGCCACTACGTTTCATTTAAAAATAAAATTGAAGGCTAGTTCTAGTGATGAACTCCAGCAAATGCTTCGCTCTACTACTTGTACTTGGCAAGGTTATATAATTATGGTTGACTACTCCCTTCTCATATTCATGACGATAAACAGTTAAAATGGGATCACATTTCATTTGCTCTGGTAATTTTATCCAAATATCCAGGTCGCCATCGGTTACATCCGCATTTCATCTTATGATTCAAATTTCAGGAATTTATCTCAACTCTGCTTTTACTTTTTGTAAATTTTATCCAAATAATCTAATTCCAGTAACAAGGTTTAAAGTAGTGACTTGACACTCTTAGCACTCTTAAATTTTTCTATGTTTTACACCCATTATTAGTTTTATATTTGTTGATTAGAATGGTTCATTTGGTGAGAATTATAATTATAAAAGTTGTTTAAACCAACAAAAGGTAATTCTACGTTGGCTTCTGTTCACTAATAATTTTTGAAGCCAAATCTTGACTGACTTTCGATAGATCAGCTTTAATTTGAAGTCGACTTAGTCGTTCGGCTTCAATTTGTTGCCGAATCTTTTCTCTCGGAATTTATCATAGGCAAATGGTTCGATGACGCTTTATTGTACAGGCGAACATGAACGAAAGAGCCATGCGTATAAGCTTGTAGTAGATTTGTTCCGATTGAATTATCTAAATTGAGCTCTTTCATTTCCTTTTTGGTGACAAAATGGTATCATCGTAGGCATTTTCAACAACCTGAACCTCCAAGAGATGAAAGTCCCTTCAAAGTAAGCCCGTTGGCACTTTATTAACACTTGAATTATCTTTAACTTAAAACAAAGAAGACCAAGTTAAAAGCTTGAGCATATTGTTCCGCTATGAGGCAACGTATAACAAAATTTAACAAAGAAAATTAACTGTTCACTTTGAAATTTCACTACTCTATCCCTATATGCTATTTCGCTCCAGCATGGACAAATATCATTTCAATTCAACACGACCCCCTTCTGTACAGCAATTGATTCTCTTGCGCCGTCCGTGTGCAGTTCAAACTGGATTCCTCGAATTCGAATGATTATAATTTAATACTTTAAATTTAAAATTTTATAAGATAATAAATTCTTAAGGCAATTTCGAACCGCGACAAGCGGAGTTTTCAAATGTCTTCGCGATCAAGCGCAAGACTCTTCCAACGCGCCATTCCCCCGTGCTTGTCAGTTGAAGGTCGTAAGTAGACTCCCCATTCGTCCCAGAAATTCCCGACTTTTGCTTCTTTTCATTACCGTGTATACGGTAAATCGCATCAGCTGAGCTCAGCCTAGTTACCTTGCCTTCCGTGATGTAATACACCGTTGGGCTGTACTAGATCAGCGTTCCCATGCTCGAAATTTTATGTGGCAGGTTTAAAACTTTAAAAACAACATTTAACTGAAGTAAAGTAAAATGAAGAGGATTTTAAATAGTAATAAAAGTTAAATCTCATAGAAAATATAAATTAAGGGAAACATTTAAATTTAATATAAAGGAAACTTTATATAAAATTACATTTAATAATAATAAAAAAGAAAACTATTTCAGAAATTACGATTATGAATGGAAATACTTAAATATTTTTTCTAAATCTACCAACAAAATTTTGAATAGGAGATAGGAAGGTTTTCGAGCAGTTTGCTTGTGTGACTGCTCGATTACAGTGCGAAAACTATAGAGGCATATCACTACTTTGTATGGCGTACAAAATATTTTCAAAGATCTTAGAAAATAAATCGGCTCATATGCCAACAGTATTATTGGGGAGTATCAAGCTGGTTTTAGAGCAGATAGATCGACGATAGGTTAATTGTTCATTGTCAAGCAGGTACTTGAGAAATGCTGGGAGTTCAACATAGACGTACACCAAATTTTCGTTGACTTTAAGCAAGCAAACGTCGGTATTGACTGTAACGTACTGTACCAAATAATGCTTTGCTTTGGCATTCCAGCCAAATTAGTCTGTCTTACCAAAATGACAATGACGTCGACGGCCTCCCAAGTCCACATCAATAACCAATTCACGGAAGTACGGCATTAGAAGGTTACTTGTCGATACACGAGGTACATTACTATACACGTCGAGCCAAGTGGTGGCCTATGCGGACGACATCAACATTTTGTCACGGTAAATAACAACTCCTGAAACTCGACAGCAAAGCAAAACTAGTAGGGCTACAAATCAATCAAAATGAAACAAAGCTCATGCCGCAGTTGAAGAAAAATACCTCAAATACACAAAATATCACACAGTATCGAAAATGTGAGTGAATTTGTACATCTGGGCGCCAACATTATGAGAACCAGTAATGAAAGAGACGAAATACGCCAAAGAATACAGCTTGCAAATAAAATATTTCAGTTTTGACGATCTTGAAGACCAGCTGCATACACAGGAAAACAAAGCTCCAAATATACAAATCTGTGATAAGACCTGTGACATGCTATGGGTGTGAAACATGGACCCTAACCCAAGTATCCGCAAACATATTGAACGCCTTTGAGCGACGGGTGTTGAGGCGAATAATCGGAGCGAAGCTAGGCGGGAACCAATGGCGAATTCGATACTACCATGACTCTATGAAATTTTTGACGAACCGGAGGTCTCAACGATTGTAAGACTGCGGAAGCTGCAATGGGCTGGAAACATGAATCGTATGGACGAACAACGGATACCCAAAAAGATACTTGTTGAGAGAACTGAAGGCTGGAGACTAGTGAGGAAACCAAAATGAAGAAAGTTCATCCCTGCTCGGATTTCAAAATTGGAGGTCGCGGTCAATCGGCCGTGGCAGTTGGTGGCGCTATTCGCAGGAAGCGGAGGCCTGAGAGAGGCTGTAGTTCCACGAAGAAGAAGATTAAGATGGGGATATCAACGTATTTTCGGGAAACTTAGAATCCAAATATGAAAAGCGTTTGGCATGTTTTCTTCTCTAAATGAAAAATTACGTTTATCCGGAAAAAAGTCTGCAATATTTACTAAGATGTACTCATAAATGACTAGGTTTCTAAAATATACAGGAAGATCTACCTACATGCCCATTTGTAGTTTTTTTTTATGAAATAAGGAGCATGATCCACGATTCGAAAATAATAAAGCTGCACAAAAATTTCTGTCTTATTTTTACCCAAACTGAATTTAAGAGTCAATTGGACATGCATAGCTGATTTTTTGCTAAACTTAGGTATCGTTTCGTCCACTTCACTCCATTTTAACTGGTGAAAGAAGAAAGTAAACTTTTCAACTAAAAGAACATTTTCTGAAAATGTGAAAATCGGTGTAATTGGCGACTATCCCAAAGTAGCAAACATGTTTTATCGCACTAAATAAATCGTAATCCTATTTTCACCTTTATGGTCCTGATTTTAGGATCATTGTCATCATTTAGAATTGTTTTAGGATATGCAGGCTTGAATTTGTCATAATTCGAACCAATTTATACGCTGAGCATCCTTCTTTTAGGCCGCAACCATTATTTTAGAACATTTTGGCGCAAAATAGGTAGCAGCATGTGCAACATCAAAGGAAATAACGGGCCTTTTGGTTCATTTGGGACTCCAAATTTTGGTCTTCGGAAAGAATGTGTAAATAATGTCGATCGGAATTAATGGCTGAGGAATCTTGAGGCACTATATGAACTGAATGTTGGAGCCCCATAAAACCCTACTCTAATAAAATACACTTCATTGGTGACCATAAAAATTTCCTTCTTCTGGCAATGCGGCGTTCAGTACAGATTGGGCGCTAAGTCAAAAGCACGCTCGTATGTGTTTTGCCAACTACGCCACTATTTGTTGGGCACATACTTTCGTTTGCTGATTCAATGCGAATTTGTCGCTGGTTCCAATTCCACGTTCCAATACAGCTCGAAAGCTACATATTCCAGTTCCAGGTGAAACACACAGGTACGTGTTTACAGTGTACATGCTGTACATAGGCGCACAGGTAAATCCACGGTAATCCGAAGAGTTTCTTTCCAGAGCCCGCGATTATCTTACACACTGGCAGCAATCTGTATCTACAGTTGGTATTTAGAGGCAAGCCGAAATACCCGTTCCCAGCGCGGATGCCTGAGGTTTATCGCCCGCGCGCTCTGCGACTACCTGTGCACGTACGAGAGCATGTAACTTCGACATAAGTGGCTTTGCGACTTTAACGTTTTCTTGTTCGTTTCCACCTTCAAGATTTCTTGAGATCTCAAAGATCGCGCAGATCGATTTTTGTGTTCGGATGTGATGAATGAAACTGAACAGGAATTCTTTGAATTCTTCGATTCGAAAAGGTCTTCTGGTTTTCGGTTGATTAGCATTTTATTCAAAGTGTTTCCTTGTCCGCGCATCTCAGTGATCGGTTTATTGGCTTATCAGTCGCGAAAGGGTGTTTTCGCGGTGGCAATCAAACAAAAGTGACTCGTGATTAGTGACGGTGGACAAGTGGCTTTTTCGCGTTTTCGTCGACGCTGCGCCAGCCATATTTGTCTCTTGCCGAGAAAGTCGTTCCATGCGCAGCTTGCGAATTATTGCTGACGCAGCCTACGCGGCGGTCCTCGAGAATTTCGACGCCCACCCACCGACATAAACTGTAGCAGTTCTGCTCGACGGCGCTGAAAATAGGCCAGGTTTGTGCAGTATCTTTATTGCTTATTAAAGTCTTTTGCTTTTCGCACCTCATTTGGAGGCGATTTATGATTATTTAGCGCAAAGACGAATTAATCTCAAGTGTAATTGTGTGTATCCAGGAATCTTTGATCTCGCGAAGCGTAAACAAACGCGGAACTCCCCCGAAATCATAACATGTGGCCTTCATTTTTGATTACAATCGCTTGATATTGTTTACTTTCGGATTTGCTTTATTTTGTGCCCACCGCGGAACAGTGCTTGGCTGACCACAGAAAATAACTTTCTTGATTACATACTCGTTTGCTGTGAACACACAAGCTTGCAAACATACGTAGACGCTAGCCTGCTCGCTTATGGGCATATTAGCGCACATTTGTGGCGTACTCCCCGTTCATATTGGAGTCTATTGTGCACGACAATGTCTACTCAGCCAAGCCACAAGAAGTACCCAATAGTGGGTGGAAGGGATAATGTCTTGGCTGTGTTTGTCTTGCAAATAAACAATGCATGCCTTGTTGGTATTTCAGCCTTGAATAAAGAAGTTTCTCGTTTTCATCGCGAGTGACGTCACGCCGAAGGAATTTCTACTCAGCGAGCAACTTTTGAACCAGCCCCGTTCAAAGGAGTCCTTTGATAAATCGCCTGGAATGTGGTTACGTCCTGTTCAAAGTTGTAAGATTGAATTTCACTGGAATGCTTGCATTTTATTGGTGCGAGGACAGTTGAGCTATTGTTCAAATGAAAACGAAGGGACGTGCCATTTATTGCAATTGCATTCCACGAAGCAACCACAAAAGGATTCATCATGATTCACTATTCAACTCCTCGGTCTTCCAAGCCCCTTTCTACGACACTCGAATTAAGTGCTCACGATTGGGGACGGGAGCTTAGAACAAAACAAGAAAATAAGTTAGTTTGCTTGATTGGCCAACTGGGCAAAAAGTTTCGAGTTTTCTAGAATTCTACTTTATGTAAAAATTTGCCATTGCAAAACGATAAAAACTGTACTTGAGCAGCTTGAGCTTGGGAAGCTGCAGCTTAGCCCAAAATACTCACTGGACCATCACAAGTATGTATTAGATAACCGAGGAGTGAATGAACTATGCAGTGTTGACCACTGGATCGTATGTTTGCTTCAATGTGCGCGGGCTTAAGCACAAAAAACTTATTTGCAATTCTTTTCAAAAAACATTGTAGGCCACCAGATTGCATGAAATAACGAACAAAAAGTTTCCCATTGAAAAAAATTGTCGGAATCGAATGTTTTTAGAATGCTGTAGGGATTTTAATTGAAGTGTTCGAAATGGAATAGCAAGAAGTAGAGAAGCGTTTGACGGCAATTATTTATTGTTGTTACATCCGCTGAGACTTAATGCAGTTCCAATACCTAAATCAGCTGAATCGTACAGTAAGATAACGACATCAAAATCAAGGTCGGATCTTTCGGAGATGATATGCTAATCCAGTCTACCTAACCGGAATGCGAACATTTGTTCAGACGAAATTATTTTTACATCTTCAACGTGTTGCACAAACTTACAAAACTCTGTTTTAATCCCGACGTTTCGGTCCGTCCTTCAGTCGATTACAGCAGTTCCTCTCGGAAACATACTGCAAATTAATGCCCTCTTAAAACTCCACTGTCAAAAAATGGTCAAAGACATAGGCGGGAGTCTCTTAAAATCTTCTTAAACTAAAGGTGGTCATGTGGAGTGTCAAGTGAAAGATGTTAAGAAATTTGCCAAACCGGTCTTAAAGCAGGATGGTAAATGTCGAGAGGTACGGGAAACCTATCGCTATCGTAAACCTCTGAAATTAAAAAAAAATTCTACTATATAGGCTTTCCATTGAACCCGGCGTTACATATTTGATCGGGTTTCCGATACCATGAATATACGTATTTAAGATTATATTTAGTCAATGATTATGTGATGCTGCAAGAAAATTATGACGAGTATATTACTTGCAATAAACTGCTCTATGTCAACTCGAGCTTTTAGTTATAGGCCCCTTTAAGTTACCAACCTGTTCGTAGCTTATTCGTTACTCCTGAAATTTTCTTATTGAGCCTTAGCAACCCTGTTCAAAGCAATTTGGTTGTTCTACAATCTGATCTACTTTCCGCGTTAACTTCATCAAATGGCCACATCTTATTAATTTGTGGTATCTGCGAGTGATTCTAGTGTGGGAACATAAGAAAAGTTCTGATATCCCATAGCTCTTTCGTTGCCAATACACTACTTTTGCCACCCACATAATCCTCATGGATGTATGCCTTTATTTTTCTACTCCTGCTTCTAGTCTGTAAATTCGCACAATTCCTTAGTATGTTTTAACAATGCTGAGGTTGGCTGCTTGTTTCTCGCCTGAAATATGTTTCTGTCGTGGGCCTCTATACTACTGACTAAGTCTTGTCCGATCGAAGTAGATCGAGATAAAAGAAGGAAGGATGAGGCACTCGATGGGCGTGGAGCGCTAGATCAGGGGCTTCAGCCAGTGCTGACAAAAGGAGCGAAGAAAGCCGCAAAGAAACTCCTTCAGAAAGTGCCAAAAATAAAGTTTGCATGGACGCCCTACAAGCAAAAAGATCTGATGCGAAACAGGAGAGAAAAATCCCCAAGAAGACCCCGGCAGTAGGCACTGCTCGCAAATTCCCAAGATGGCCGATAGTACGCTGAAGTGCTGCGGAATATCTGGGGAAATGTAATGCCCGAAGATACCAACGCTGCTATGTAAGCAGCACGATCAACGCGGTCGGGCTACATAATGGTCATACTCGGAGCAGAGGCGGACAATAAAGAAGCATTCTGCGAAGCAGTAAAGAAATTCCTCAGCAAAAGCGCAACTGTAGCCTCGTTGACTGTGTCATGGACCTGGCTGAGGTAGAAGAGCCCATCAAAAAGGAGTTGCGTAGCGTGGGTAGGATCAAAGCGAGGCTGATACCAGAAAGCCATAGGGGACAATGCTTGGGCATCATTAACTTGACCGAAGAGGACGCCCGACAACCTCTGGATAAGGGCAAGGAAAGAATAGGGTAGAGTGCATGCAGGATACGATAAAGAGCAACACCCCTTCAATGTTTCCAATGTCTTGGCTATGCTCACACCGCACAAGTATGCAAAGGACCCGAAAGGAGCTCCCTATGCTACAAATGCGGTAAAATGAGACATAAAAGAAAAGAATGTACAAAGGAGGAATACTGTATTCTTTGCAAGTATGCTAATCCAAGACCGGATTTTGGGCACGTCTTGGTATCAGGAAAATGTCGGGTTTTCCAGGAAGCCCTATCTAAGGCAAAATCAGAACATCAATGCAGCTAAACCTACACCGCAGTTCAACCGCCTAAAACCTGTTTGAGCATTTTGTAAGGGATATGAAAGCTGGCCTTTTGCTGCTAAGTGAGCAACACCAGGTTAAAAGTTCTGCATCATGGTATCTAGATGAAATTGGTACTGCCACCATCTGGGTTCAGAACAGTAATTTCCAGGTGGAGGGCTATCGACAGGAGGATGGTTTTGTGTGTGTTCGATGCTCAGGGATCACCTTTTTTACTATGTACCTAACGCTGAACGAACCGATATCATCTTTCCAAGTCAAGCTGAATTCTTTGAAGGGCGCTGTCTCAAATGCAGACGGGGACGTGCTCGTTGGGAGAGACTTCAACGCTAAAGCAATCCAACGGGACATGGCTCAAACAAATCCGCAATGAAAATGATTCCTAGAAATGGCGGCCAGAACGGTGCTCGTTGTAATGAACACCGAAAATATGCCGACTTTCTGCTGTATTGGCTGCGAAGGAACCATACCAGATGTGACATTCATCTGTGAGTCCTTAGTATGGAGGATACACATTTGGAGAGTATAAGAGGACTACTCAGTTAGTGATCATCAGTGCATTCTTCTTGAGATTAGTGGTATTGTCTCCCGACGTCAGTGCACTCAACGTTCTACAATTGGGTGGAGCATCGAAAGAATGGACGTCGAAAGGTTCATCGAGGAACTCACGGTACGTGCTCCGCTGTAGGGTGATTCACAGTGGACAGAAGAACTGCTTGCAATGCTACTAAGCCCTGTCAAAAGCCCTGGAACGGCAGCCCCCAGTGTACTGGTGGTCGACTGAAATCGCTGAAATGCAAACGGAGAGTCACAAGCTTCGGTTTGAGGTTCAACGGACACGAAACTATGACGACGCATGAAAGCATATAAGTCGGTCAGGAAATTGATCAACAACAGCAAGGCTCGCTGCTGGCAAAATCGAGTAGACAATGGGAATAAGGATCCGTGGAGCCTTGATTACAAGCTAGTTGTGTGGAAACTTGGTGTCCTACGGACGCCTACATACATGAAACGGAAAAGACAGATGAGATATTACGCGCACCTTTCCACGCCCATCCCGTCCGTGTTGACGCTGTCCATGGTGAAGAAACAATCGACTGCTCGGTCTTCACAAAGCCGGAACTGAAAGAGGTAGTTCTATCACGGAAAACGAGGAAGACTCTAGGTCCAGATAGTGTTCCAGCTGAGTTTTTGCAACTTGTCTATCACCATTCTCCTGACTTGCTGCTCAGCTTGCCTACGGGACGGGGTTTCCTGCTATGATGGACGGTGTCGACCAGCAAGCGAAAGGAAAATCTGAGATCACCGCCTGCATATACATTCTAGACACTGCTGGGAAAGTGCTAGAGAAATTCATCAAGGGAAGACTCACTGACGCAATTCTTGCTGCTGAGGATCTATCTCTTCGGCAGTACGGCTTTAGCGCAGGACGTCCCACCATTGATGCAATTGCAGAGGTGGTGAACGCGGTCCAAAAGGAAGAGGTATATAGCCGCTCCAAGCGACGGATCGTTCTGTTGGTGACACTCGACGTTAGGAACGCCTTCAACTCCGCTAGATAGGTGGATATTCTGGATACGCTGAAAAACCGTTTTCAAGTTCTAGAATATCTGATACGGCTCCTGGGGAATCGCCTGAAGGGCGGAAGCCTGCTTTATGACACGACACTGGGCCAACGAAGAATGGAATTTGCATCGAATGTTGCCCAGGGATCTATAATATGTTGAGACCTGTAGAACGTGTCCTACAACTGGCTACTAAGGCTGGAGATGCCAGATGAGTCGCGCTTGATTGGCTATGCGGATGATGTTGCGCCTTTAGTCGCTGGACGCACTGTTGCACAAGTACAACTTAGGCTAGGTATGCTAACGCGCTGAGTTAGAGGCTGCTTGACTGTTCGTGGGCTTAGTCTAGCACTGGAGAAAACCAAAGTGGTCATCTTGACGAAAAAGATAATCCCCAGGGCAGGGATGATCAGTATTGGAGACATACTAATCGAATCAAAACCAGCAGTGGAGTACCTGGGATTACTTATCGATTGGAAGATGAGTTTCTCTGAGCAAATCAGGGCAATGGCTGAGAAGGCTGCTTCGGGAGTATGCGCTCTCTCTCGGGGGACCCAATCCATCACGAAGACGCCTCTTGATGAGTGCTGTAGGGTCAGTGCTAATGTATGGAGGAGAAATATGTTATAAGGCGTCGTTCTCAGTGAGGAAGTATACCGAAAACGCTTCGCATAGGTACAGAGAAGAAGAGCACTGAGGGTTGCATCTGCATATCTGACAGCCTCTGGTTTGACTGTGAGAGTTATTGCAACAGTGATACCTGTTGCCCCCCTTGTTGGAGAGCGCTGCGCTATTTACCTGCGTCGAAGTGGGAACGCGAGGGAGACGGTTGCCCGCGAGGAAAGGCAGCACTTATTCAACGATTGGTAGCAGTCTGGTGCGAATTGCTCGAAAGGAAGGTGGACTCCGTGCCTCACCCCGGATGTGAGAACGTGGCTAAATCATAGGGATGGTGAGCGGGCATGGGTGTTTTAAGTATCTTATCTGCACAAGATTGGCAAATCGCGGTCTTCCGATTGTCAGTTTTGCCAAGAAGAGGTAGCCAATGCCCGAAACACATTTTTTGTGCACAAAAATGGGACAGGCTGTGACGGAACCTCAATAAGGAGACGGGAGAGCTCATCTCAGGTAGTATAATCGCAGTGATGCTTGGATCGGTTGACAAATAGAACGATGTGGCACATTATATTCGGGCAGTCCTGAAAGATAAACGCGACTCACAACAGCCGATGATGTTGCGACTGGGGATCGCTTGTCTGGCAATCTCTCTTCTCCTCTCCCTTTCCACAAGAGGAGGGACCTTCCAGCTTGAAGGCACCTCAGGGCGTAAAAAAAATGAGTTATGTGTCAAATGGTTCCACGCTTAATTTTATAGCGGAGAGTAGTCATTCGGTTGTTCGATAATTCATAGATAACGTGAGCTGCATATTTCATTTAGTAGTGATTGCGTGGCTTATATTATTATATACTGTTTTAAAGGTTAGAATTTAGACTACCTTCAGTCAAAAATTGAGCGTAATTGGTGAACAAAAAGTTGGTTGCAATAAACTTGAAAATGCACAATCAAAGAGAGCTTTATATTCATTGTTTTGCCTCCAAAAGGGCGAAAATGCGGTGCAAGGTCGAAAGAAATTGTGTGAAATTCAGGGTGAAGACTGCCTTACTGAACGCAAGTGTCAGCGTTATTTTTCTCGCTTTCGTTCTGAAAATTTTAATGTGCAAGATGCACCACATACTTGTCATCCAACCACAACTGCTGACGATAAAATAAAGGCGTTAATCGAAACTAACCGGTATACGACAACTCAAGAGATAGCAGAGAAGCATGGCACTCTAAACTTAAATAATAATTCAAAAAATTAGTCGAAAAAATAATATCAAATGCTATCAAACGCAAATCGTCAAGTATTATCGATGAATTGTAAATCAGGGCACCGGCTGAAAAGGCTAATTCACGCGTATTAATTATGGCCAACGAAGGGAGACCGAAACCATCAAGATGACGCCTCTTGATGAGTGTCGTGGGCTCAGTGCTACTGTATGGAGCAGGCATATGGGGCGACGCTTTCAGTAAGGAGCTGTCTCGGAAGCGCTTGGCACATTTATAGAGAAGAAGAGCACTGAAGATTAAATCTTCCAACAGTCTCTGATTCGGTGGTAAACGTTATTGCAGGCGTGATTCCTGTCGCCCTCCTTGCTAGAGAGTGTGGCACTATTTACCAGCGAGGACACGAGAGAGACTATTGGTCGCTAGGAGAGACAGCGCTTACTCAATGATTGCCAGCAGTCTTGAGTGAATTGCATGAAGTGAATGTGGATTGTGTGGTTGGGTCGAAGGGATGGTGAGACCTGACACAACTTTTGAGTGGGCATACGTGTTTTCAGTCTTATCTGCGCAAGACTGGTATGTCACGGTTCCCCAACTGTTTATATTGCCTAGGATAGAAATTGGATGCAAAACGAAAACGGAGCAAGCTGTGACAGGACCTCTACAGGGTTCACCCCGAATGATACAGTCGCGATAATGCTTGGATTGGTTGACAAATGGACCCATGTAGCTCATTATATTTCAATAGTCCTGAAAGATAAAAAGGGCATAGGATCCTCCAGCTTGAAGGCGTCTCACAGCGTACCAAAAGTATACCTGGCTTGAAGTAATGTGGCAAATAGTTCTAGGCTAGGTTCTCAGGTGAACAAGGGAGGTGTTTAGTGGGTAGTTCAGTCGCTTGCAAGCATGGAAACCCGAAACTCAGTGCGTAAATGGCATTTTCTTTAAGAGCCCCGAGGGCTTAGATTAAGTTAATATATACATCGTTTTCTTCTCCGTAGCTCTTGGGCCTTCGCTTCCTGGAAATAGCGCCTCCAACTGCCTCGGTCTATTGACCGCGTCCTCCCATTTCGAAATCCGAGCAGCGATGAACTGTCTTCGTCAAACGAGTCAGACCAGCGTTACCTCGATTTCTCCACTGGTCTCTGGCCTTCAGTTCTCCCAACGAATACCTTTTTGGGTATCCGTTGTTTTCCATACGATTTATGTAGCCAGCCCATTGCAGCTTCCGCAGTCTTACAACCGTTGAGACCTCCGGCTCAACAAACATTTCATACAGCTCATCGTAGTATTGAATTCGCCGTCGCCGTCTAGCTTCACTCCGGTTATTCGCCTTAGGACCCGTCACTCGAAGGCTTCAATATATTTGCGGATGCTTGGGTTAGGGTCCATGCTTCACACCCATAGCATAATACAGGTCTTACCACAGATTTGTATACTTGGAGCTTTGTTTTCCTGTGTATGCAGCGGGTCTTTAAGATCGTCAAAACTGAAAAAATTATTTTATTTGCGAGCTGTATTCTTCGGTGAACTACGTATCTTTCATTACTGGTTTTCATTATTTTAGCGTCCAAATACACAAATTCACTCACATTTTTGATACTGTGCTCGCCAATTGTGATATTTTGTGTACTTGAGGTATTTTTCCTCAACTGTGTCATGAGCTTTGTTTTATTTTCATTAATTTGTAGCCCTAATAGTTTTGCTTCGCTGTCGAGTTTCAGGAAGAGTTTTTTGGCAGTTGTTAATGACCGTGACAAAATGCGTATGTCGTCCGCAAAGGCTACTACTTGTCTCGACTTGTATAGTAATATACCTCGTGTATCGACATATAGCTTTCTAATGCCGTACTCCAGAGCCAAGTTAATTAGCAATGGGGCCAGCTCATCTCCCTGTTTTAGTCCGATATTTGTGTCAAAGGCATCGATGAGGAGGCCGTCGATGCCATTGTCATTTTGGTAAGACAGACAAATTTGGCGGGGATGCCAAAGCACAGCATTATTTGGTACAGTATGTTACGATCAATACTGTCGTATGCTTGCTTAAAGTTAACGAAAATTTGGTGTACGTCTATGTTAAACTCCCGGAATTTTTCAAGTACTTGCCTGTGAATGATTAGTTTACTGTCCCCAATAATACTGTTGGCATATGATCCGATTTTGTTTTCTAAGATCTTTGAAAATATTTTGTACGTTGTACAAAGTAGTGATATGCCACTATAATTTTCGCACTGTAGCTTGTCACTTTTTTGTGGATAGGGAATATGCATAATTGATTGGCTCCACTCTTTCGGCATATGTTTTTGTTGCCAAATGTGCTGGATGACTTTGTGAATAGCTTTATGAACACTACTGCCACCATATTTGATGAGCTCCACTGGAATCGCATCGATGCCCGGCGCTTTATTATTCTTTTGGGCTTTGATGATGGGACAAACTTCATCCAGAGTTGGTGGGGACACGGAAGGTCTCCGCAGATATCTATAGGCTCCGATGTTGTCGAGCTGTGCGTAGGATTAAAGAGGTTCTTGAAATATGATGCCCATCTTTCCTTAATCTTGGTTGCATCAGCGTAGATATTGCCGATAGCATCACGACAGAGTGTGGTTTTGGGCTGATAACCACGTTTTAAGCTTTTCACTACTTTGGACGAGTATGCTTGTCTTGTATTGTTGCTCGCTAGACTTACATCTATATTTCTCAATTGGTTGTCATAGTATTTTCTTTTATTAGCGAATAGGATAATTAATTCGCTACTCTTCTAGGATTTTCATTGGGTTCTCTCTTCATACTCGTTTTCCTACCTACCTACTCTTTGTACGCCAGATTTGTTTTGTCTAACGCATTCTGGCACTCATCAACGAACCAATCATTTCTCTTGCGCCGGGCTTGATGTCCCATCGTGTGTTCTGCCTCGGTCTTAATAGCCACTTTCACTTCCATCCAGAGCTCGTTGCTTGTTTTTATGGATGCGTCTGATAAGATGGGAGCCAGCTGGTTGTCGAAGGTCTCCGTGAAATTTTTGGTCGCAGGCGCCTTTTGTAGTCTTTCTATGTCAAATTTTTGTAGCGGGTTGGTCTTCGCCGAATATGCCATTGACATACGACATCGATAGGTTAACTCGATCAAATAATGATCTGAGTTACAATTGGCTCCTCGGTATGTACGGACGTCAAGTATGCTCGAGGCCCAACGTTGTTGGATCAGAACATGGTCAATCTGATTTTTTGTGCTGCCACCCGGTGATACCTAGGTCATTTTATAAACGCGTGGATGTGGGAAGCAAGTCAAACGTATGACGTATGCGATTTGAACTCCCTATCCAGTAGGCTTCCCACTTTTGAATATTGTGTGCGATCCAGTCCAGTTCGTTCCTGGATTGCCAGCCTGTTTAAATTATATTGACTAGCCTCTTGTAAAAGGTTCTTAACAGCACCAGGGTAATTGAGTGATCTGACATTCCAGGATCCAATGACATAGTAATTTTTCCGTTTGCGAGGTCGTTGCTGTGAGTCCAATCCACTCCGAGGCCCATATGGAGGTTTCGCCCTGTCGAGGAAATTAAGATACTTGAGTTAAAAGTGTTACTACAATGGTAGACCTGACTAATTTTCAATTTTTAAAGTTAATATCTCAAGGGTGATTTCACACTCGTAAATATTAAAATGTTGCACGAAAATCAAATTTTTCTAAAATCCTATAAAGTTTGTTAGAAGAAAATTTTCTAATAACCAGTTCTGTTTTCAAAAACAACTGACATTTATTGCAGCCCCTAACATTTAGTTTTTTGTTTGTTTACTCATTTAATATCTGATAATGTGACTCATCCAAAAGTTTACTTTTGTTTATGCGACCGGTTAAATATGTTAAAACGCGTTTTAACTTCCATGGAAAGTGTGAATGACTGAATCAATTTATTTCAAGATGATGGCTTAAGTTTATTGCCGGGCAATAAAATTAACTTTTACTGCACTAAATATTCTGCATGTTAAAATTGCGTCCGCTTCCTCCGGTGTTTTTATGAGGCGCTTCACAAATCCATACTGAAGTGGCAGCCGAGGTGCTAGTCCGTGCGTCCGTACATATATCACAAAAACGTTTCTAAGGAACTAAACTTAACAAAATTTGTGTTATTACATCATGAAAGTTTTGATAACAAAAAAAAATACTTTTTAAAGGTATAATTCCATATATGGAGTTTAATATCGCTTCATGGTCGCACTTTCTTTGCAAAAAGATGCATCATTTCCTCTTCACACTTTTGCAACTCTTTTCTAGTGGGCTCCATCGCTAGAATTTTAAAAGTTAGGAATAATTTTAATTTCAAGATGATAAAAAAGGTTTACATAAATTCTACTGCGCAAAGCTGCATTTGATATGTTTTGATAATGAATTCTGCAAAAAATCTGTCTATCTATTTAAATGTTATTTAATAATAGAAATGTCGCCGTAATGTTAGTGGCGAAAAAAATCAGGCAAATAAAAGAATTTAACTTCTAGAAAAAAGTATTTTTTCGTGTTACCTATTTATCCGCAAAATATTTTCCTAACGTCAAGTGATCCTTGATTTTAATTTTTTTCGCCACCTACTCATTTTAGTCCTAGGAGAGCGAACAAAGGAAATGTGGACTGCGCACTTGATCGCTGATTTGAAATCGTCAATCGATCAAGGGCACAGTGCAAATGTCTTCTACTTGACCCAGGTCTAGGGCGGGCGAATATTTTTTCGGTCTTATCTGCACAAGACTAGCAATTCACAGTCTCCCGGCTACGGGTCTTACGTAGGAGAGGTGGATGACACCCGCCACTGATTTTTGCCTGCAATAGATGGAACAAGCTGCGTGGCGATTTGTTCAATGCAATCCGAGCGCTCTCCCCGGAGACTATAGCCGGAAAATTCCTCACATCGGTTGACAAATAGAACCTGATAGCGTACTACTTGTAAGTTCGGGCCGTCCTGAAGGGTCATAAAACGGCATACTTGGTTTTGCGGGGGTATCGAAGGTAGGAGGTGTCTTTTTTAGCAAGCCCTGCCCTTCTATCACACCAGAAAGGAGATTTCTGTATTCCGAAGGCGCCTCTACGTATCGAAAGTCGAAGCCTAGCCCAAAGTAATGAGTTCAACGGTTTCAGGATACGTTCTTAGGAGGGACAGGGGAGGTTTTTGGTGGGGAATCTAGAAGTCCTGTGCGTTTTCTTCACCTCCCTAGTAAAAAATCAAGTTGTCAAAGTATCTGCGAGTATTGGCCAGTTTCGTCAGAAATCAAATTGCAGCTTTTTTCAAAATCAATCTTTCCAAGGCTATTGAAGTCATATTTTCAATCTGATTCGAAAGAAATAGGTAGATGGATGGAAGCTTATAGGGTGAATTGATGCAGTTTTATTCAAAACTGTACGAACATAGCTTATTAAAACAAAATTGAAGCTAGCTAACATTGAATACTACAAAGACAAAATACATTATTTTTAAACAGAAGAATAAGGAAGACCTAAAAGTTGACCAAAAATCAACAGCAAAAACTTGCACAGAGTGTTTGAAATTAAATATCTCGGTCTTACCATAGATTATCGTTTGACATGTTTGCCACACATAAATAATTTGAGGAGACAACTAGCACCAATGATAGGAATGCTGAGAAGATATAGAGGTTTTCCAATGCATATAAAGAAACTTGTATTAAATGCTTTTGTACTGACAAAGCTACATTATACGGTGGTCATTTGGAGTCAATCGTCAAAGCAAAACCTTAATATTACTCGCATATCCAGGATACTAACTCAAGGCTATAAAAATATTCTAAACCTTCCAATTCTAACTCCAACATGACTGTATCAACGGACCAATGCACTCACCTTCAGTCAAATCATTACTATGGGGAAAGCTAAGTTTATCTTCAAATGTCTAATTTTCAGTGAATCGGAACGAAGCCCCTTCATAAAAGTATCACAAATAAACCCATATAATTCAAGAAATGCCAACAATTTTGTAATACCTTACGCTAGAACTGATCGACCAAAGAACGATGCGACGAATGATGCTCTGCGTATATACAACAATCTTCCAGAAAAAATGAAAAACGCAAACTCATTGGTTTTTAAGAAAAAACTTAAGGAACATCTAATAAATTCTAATTAGTGATAAGTCCGGAGGATTGAAAATGCAGTATCTTAGGGCATTTTACACCCTAACGTCGAGATACTTAAAGACAGCTAGTTTTTATAAGCTCAGAGTTTTTTTTTACTGCGTCGTATTATAATATTTTTTTTATCTCTGAGAACTGTTCGCGAGTCGGACTAGACTAGCAGGAAAGGAGTACTTCACAGCATTTCGTGTGCCCCTTATACCGATGTTTTAGCATTGCACACAAAGGAATCGATGACGTGTGAAGTCCAGATCGCACGAGCGTTGGAGGTATCTAAAAAAAACAACAAATTGGCTCATATATAATGTTTTTTTTACCAACCATCATTTTGAAACTCTTTAGTTTATCTCAAAATGTTTTTCTTAATTTTCTATATGCTGCTAAAAGCGATCACGTTACCAATTTTCATCGATATGATTAAATAAACACTTTTTCTATTATGTTGACGAATTTCGCTCATATTTGGACTTTCGAGGTAAATTTTTTGAAGAAAGAACGTTTAAGTTAAATTTTTCTGCTTTAAGCATCTTCAAACATAATAGTTTGCCCTTGTTCAAACTTCATCTAAATCGGGCGTTTACTTTGGCAGGCGAAAAATACTCCACTATTAGGTTAAGGTTGAAGTAAAATTGCCACTCGTAGGGAAGCATCACCAAAACGTACGCGATATATATATACATATATATATATATATATATATATATATATATATATATATATATATATATATATATATATATATATGTACATAACAGGCGTACCGGTTTTTTTCGCTTTATTGTGAAAAATTGCTTTTAGTCGATCGGAAATGGTTTATTGAGCGACGCCGAGTGATTTTGCAAGTTTGGGATGGATCTTGGTCGAGCAATGTTTCCAATTCGTGATCTTCAAACTTTTTTGGCTCTCCGGGCCGTTCATCGTCCTCCAAGTCAAAAGTGCCACTTTTAAACCGTGCAGGCACGTACGCTCAGCTAGAGCATGCACACCATACACTTCCACCAAAATACGATGACTTTCGGTAGCCTTTTTCGTCAATGAAGAAGTACTCCCCGCAAAACACTTTATTCGGCACAAAATTCGACATTTTCAGAGTAAAAGAAGTATTGTTGTTTACGCTGCAGCTAAATGACACATACTGATTCTGAAACTATACGACAGTAGCTTTCCAACACATATTTGGAAATGTGAATCACTGGAATAAAAATCAAGTAACGCCATCTGTTAACCGATACCCCTATTATATATATATATATATATATATATATATATATATATATATATATATATATATATATATATATATATATATATATATATATATATATCTTCTTCTTCTTTGTAGCACTACAGCCCCTCTCGGGCTTTTGCTTAGAGATAGTTAGAGTATCTCATCATATATACATACATTTACATATATATACCTACATATATATATATATATATATATATATATATATATATATATATATATATATATATATATATATATATATATACATATATATATATATATATATATACAAATGTGCAGATATAGATCTCCTTCTTGTAGTGCCACAGCCCCTCTCGGGCCTTGGCTTCCTGCAAATAGTGCCTCCAACTGTCTCAGTCCATTTTTCGCGTCCTTCAATAACGAAATCTGAGCAGTGATGAACTGTCTTCGTCAACCGAGTCAGACCAGCGTTTCCACGGTTTCCCCACTGGTCTCCGCCCTTCAGTGCTCCCAACGAATACCTTTTTGGGTATACGTTGGTCGTCCATAGGATTCATATGGCCAGCCCATTGTAGATTCCGCAGTCTTTGAGTCGCTGGGACCTCCGCCCCGTCAAAAATTTCAAACAGCTCATAGCTGTATTGATTTCGCCATTGGTCCCTGTCTAGCTTCGCTCTGATTATTTGCCGCAAGACCCGCCACTTAAAGACGTGCAATATATTTGCGGATGCTTGTGTTGGGTTTTCACACCCATAATATAACACAGGTGTTATCCCATCTCCCTGCTTTAGCCCGATATTTGTGTCAAAGGCATTGGTGAATTGGTTATTGATGCAGACTAGGGAGGTCATCGACGCCATTGTCATTTTGATAAGACGGACTAATTTGACTAGGATACCAAAGCAAAGCATTATTTCGTGTAGCACGTTGCAATCAATACCATCGTATGCTTGCGTAAAGTCTACGAAAATTTAGTGTACGTCTATGTTGAACTCAAAGCATTTTTCAAGTACCTCCTTGACTGTAAACAATTTGTCTATTGTCGATCCACCTGCTCCAAAACCACCTTGATACTCCCGATTTTATTTTCTAAGATCTTTGAAAATATTTTGTATGCCGTACAAAGTAGTGATATGTCTCTATAAGGTTCGCACTGCATCTTGTCACCTTTTTTTGTGAATAGGGAATATAATTGATTGGCTCCACTCTTTCGGCATATTTCTTGTTGCCAAACGTGCTGGATGACTTTGCGATTAGCGTTATGAACACTACTGCTATCATATTTGATGAGCTTCACTGTAATCTTATCGATGCCTGGCGCTTCATTATTCTTTTGAGCTTTGATGGTGGAACAAGCCTCCCAGCTTGTTTCCCCAACCCACAGCATCTATGACTCCTCAGCTTAAACCGTATTGAATGGTAGTAAATGTTCTCGGGGGCCCACATTGGGCTTACTGATTCCCCAATCTACAGCTCTGCTACTAAATCCTACTTACACCTCCTTTGTGGGGATGACGGTGTAGAAGTAAAAACTATGCCTCCAAAATGGAGGTTGGGCGAAGGATTAGCTTCTCGTCTCTGGAAAACCCTACAATGTTTTGAAATCTCGGGCCTCGGAATGGATTGGACTCACGGCAACGACCTCACAAACGAAAAAAGGACTATGGTGTTGGATCCTGGAACGTCAGATCACTAAATTAGCCTGGCACTGTTAAGGACCTTTTACAACAGACCAGTCAATATAAATTAAAAATATTGGCAATCCAGGAAACGAATTAGACTGGAAATGATATTCAAGACATGAGATCGCCCACAATATTCAAAATGAAAAATTGCAGTAGTGATAGCGTGGCTTATGTTTTATATACTGTTTTAAAGATTAGGCTTTATACTATCTTCAGTCAAAAACTAAGCGTGATTAGTAAACAACAAGTTGTTTAAAAATTAACTTGAAAATGGACAATCAGAGAGATCATTTTCGGCATATATTTTTGTTTTACTTCCGAAAGGGCAAAAATGTGGTACAAGCTAGAGAAAAATTGTGTGAAGTGAGCGTTGGTTTGCACGCTTTCGTTTTGGAAATTTTAATGTGCAAAATGCACCACATACTACTCCTCCGACTACTACTGATGACGACAAAATAAGGTTATTAATCAAAACTAAGCGGCGTATGATAACTCGAGAGATAGCAGAGAAGCTCGACATATCGAATTCAACCACTTATTTGCAGTTACAACAGCTCAGTTACGTAAACAAAGTGGATATTTGTGGTCCTCAGGAATTAAAGGAAATCCACCTCATCAAACGTATGCGACTTTTAGCTGAACCGTAACCCGAACGACCAATTTAAAAAAAAATCATAACGTGTGATAAAAATGGATTATTTACGATACCGTAGTCCGAAAACGATCCTTGACCAAGCATTATGAACCCTCACAATAGACATCCAAGGCCTCTAGTCACCAAAAGAAGACTATGCTTTCTGTGTGGTGGGATTACAAGGGTATAATCTACTTTGAACTGCTTGCAAAAAATCAAACTATTGATTAGAATGTGTACTGTTGTCAAATATCGAAATTGAACGAAGAAATAATGAAAAGACGCCCTAAATTGGTCAATCACAAAGGCGTAATGTTTCGTCATGATAACGCCAGATCCCGAACCTCTTTGGTAACCCGTCAAAAAATAATGGAGCTCAATTGGGAGCTGATACCAAATCCACCCTATAGCCCTGACTTAGCGCCATCAGACTATCATTTGCTTTGCTCTCTTCAAAACCATTTGAATGGTAACACTTTTGATTCCGATCGGGCTTTTAAAAATTAGTTTGACCAGTTCTCCGCTTGTTAAAACCAAGGCTTCTCCGAACGTGAAATTTTTCAACTTACCGAAAGATGGGAAAAGATCATGCAAAAGGCAAAAGGTCATCCAACAAAATTGTCAATATATAATTGATTAATGTTAATTCTTAATATAAGTAAATTTTTGAAAGACATGAAAAAATAACAATGAAGCACTTTTGTTTTGTCTGGTGGGAAGTTCAGCTTCGTTTTGCAAATGATTATGTAAAGGTTAAAAGTTATATATAAAAATGCAGGAAAAATTCAGGAATTATATAATATAAATAGTAGTCATTAAAATATACCTAGATTTAGTTTCATGAAAAATTGCAGTAGTTTCAATCACTTTTGAACCGTTTACCGTTTCAATAGTTTTCATCAGTTTTTCTCGTTGACTACCGGTCGCCGCGAAATTACTAATTTTTTGTAAAATTGTTTTTTTTTTTAAATTCCCTTATTAGGATGCGTTCATTTGAACCCTTGTTAATATTTATGCGGTTAAATGTATGAATAAACTATTCAACAATATTAAAAAGCAAAATTTGTGTCATTTCCAAACATACTCCATCGTTTTGATGTCTACGCAAATTTTTGAAATAAACTCCACTAATAAATTTTATTATAACTGTATCCGCATTTGGGATTTGACGGTATTTTCTAATTCATTTCCTTAGGAATGCTTAAGTTGTTGGTCTCAATTTAACTAAGCATTTAGCATTATTTTATACCCAATATTCAAATGACGTTAAAAAGCTTCTCAATGAATGAATTTTCTGTTTTTTTATGGTCTACCGTAAGCTGAGTGTAGGCTCCAACCAGGATAGAGGACTAGAGTATAAATGTTACTGATGGCACTTCCGTTGCGCTATTTCCGTTCGGTACGCTTTTTCTGGGCTCACTCCTCTCGTAAAACCGTCGTAAAGGAAGCTGAACTTCCAAAAAAAACGTTAATATTCGGACAACCCAATAGTTTCATTAACTCGCAGCCCATTTTGCTTTGCTTCAAATTCAAGACTGAACAAGTTGGGTAAACAGACCTACGCTCATGTCAGAAGGGTTTTGTATTCAATTTTCAAAATGCAGTCACCAGATTGAATAAAGTCAAGAAGCATATCAATGACGATTTTATTGGAGAAACTATGAAATTTGAAGACCATACTATTATTAACAAAGTTGAAAGAATTTCGACTTCTGAGGTTTTTAGTATTGTTATACCCATAAATATCTCCCTTGATAATTATTTCAGATGTCCATTCGCGACGGAGGAAACACATTTTTCATGTATTTCCCCCCTGTGCCCCCACTGAAGCAAAAACTGACAGTTTAAGAACTGTTTTGAAAAGCTCCCATGAAAGCTATCATTTCATACTCATATCGGCTACGTTTGATGAATTTTTTTTTCAGGGGCCACTCTTCTGTACTGTTATCATCGATTAATGGCCAATTTTTTCGAATCCTAGAGTTGTTACAAAGCCCTTTTGTTAGAAGCTCCCTCCCGCCTCCTTGACTTGTTTCACTTATGAGTATTAATTGTAGGTACTCAGCTTCAGTCATTCATTAAATTGAATCAAGTGTTCAAAGCATGCGCCTTAAACGTTGAAGTTGGGAAAAAATAACTCAAAGTTATTCAATCTTCGCATTTAAAACAGCCACTATTTTGTTTTACGATTACTGATACCACTAGCTGAACTGATTCTCAAAGTTATTCATGACACCTATCATTCCTGAAATTTTCATGCAAATCCTAGCAAAACTGTAGTGTCTGAGTCGGTAAAAAGCGCATGTTATTCCATAGCCATATGTTGCCATAGTAATACATGCAGCGCATATTGTTCCATAGTAATACAGGAAAATTCAAACCGCTATAACTTCGCTAAATATGATGCAATCTTTATGAAACTTGCAGGGTTGATCAATCTTATAAATAGACATCTGTGTACTGAATTTTATTGAATTTAAGGGTACCGTCAAGATTTTATATAAGAAAACATAAAATCGATAAATCATACTATTACTAACAAAGTTGAGTGAATTGCGACTTCTCACGTATTTGTTGTTGTTGTACTCATCAAGGTCTACATTCATGATTTTTTTCAGATTTTTCGGATCACAGGTGTCCAATCGCGAGGGGGGGGACACAAATTTTTCATGTATTTCCCCTCCCTGTGCGCCCCTCGAAGCAAATTTTGCCAAACTAAGACCTGTTTTGAAAAGTTCTCATCAAGACCTTTCATTTGATACCCATATCGGCTACCTTCAATGAAATTTTTTTTTCGGGGGGTCACCCCCTACATGGGGAGACCCCCCTTAAATACCTTATAAAATTTTTTAGTAGTTGAACTTTGAAGAGATCACCACTTTACACCTATATACAAAATTTGATGCATCTAGCTTAAGTAGTTTCCGAGAAAAACTGCTGTGACACACGGACGGACGGACAGGCAGACGGACAGACGGACAGGCAGGACGCGATTTTAGAAGGGTTTTGTAAAATTATTTTACAAAACCCTAAAAATGCTTGCAAATTAGATGATTCTAGTGACTTTTCAGGCCTTGCTTGGGCTATGAATTTGATAAGTTATGTTTTTACTCGGGAACTCAAGCGCATGAAGATGGTGTAATTGAAGATGAGTCTTCCTTTACCATGGTGTCAGCCAGTTTATTACCCCCGATACCACAGTGCCCTCCCCCCCCATACCCTGGTAAGCTGAAGCTTGTTGTGTCTCGCACGGAACATAGCCTTAGTACTTTCAAGGACCAATTTTCTGGTTGTGAAGCAATTTGCATCAGCGCGGCTTGATTATCACAACATATATTTATTCGGCGCCAGGCTTAGTATTTTGATTGCCGGCTTTTCCTTCAGATGGGTCAGCGGATAGTTTTCCAGGATTTTACTGTCATCGGCATGGAAAATCAGATTTCATCCTCATATTTAGCAATTACCTACTTAAAAGGTCACCAGTCCTTGAGAACACTGTACGCGGTTGCCGTTTATACTTCAGTCTGCTTAAAGTATATATAGATTCAGTTAAAAAGAGATTCACTGGAAGTGCAAAATAATTCAATACTTTTACCAGTCTGAAGATTTTTCTCGTTTTCATTTTTACTTCAGTCAATGTTCATTGAAAGGTAATTTTAAATCGTTTAGAGCTTCTTTAGTGTAATAATCATTTTCTGCGCTAAAACTCAATATTTCTTTTCCCAATTATTGATGATGCTTCTAATCTCTCTTTAAATGAGTCAATTATAGGATTTTTGGCTTGGTCATTAATAACGGATCAGCAACTTCTTCAATCAATGGTTTCAATGCTCGATGAGAGGTGTGTCTTTACGACAACATGACCGTTCCCATAGAAGCCGAAGCGATTCGTTGAATCTACCTCGAAATTTCCCAAGCAAATTGGACTCGTTGATGTTGATTATAGCAAGCGAGTTCTGCGAACTCTATGCTAAATGCTGTCAAGTGATGTGGTTTTATGATGCGATATATATAAAGCATCTTAATTTCTGCTTCATTTAGCCTCCAGTTGATTGGCCGTCAACGTATCTGCGTCTTGAGTTAAGACACATGCAGCGACAATCTTAAGACTACTGGAATGTGAAAGGTGTCGTATTAATTTCGAACTATACACATACGATCTCACACATGAATGAAACCTGTATGGAAAACTTTCACAACGAAAAGAACCGCAAATAGAAAATCAATGTCACCTTTCTTTACCATTTCGTTTTTGCCTTGGGGACGAGCCCAGCGCGGTTTCCTCTGCAATGGTCGCAGCAGCTATTGACTTCTTAATGACCGGACGTTGGACTGTTATGTTAGCCAAGTGCCTTCCAATCGGTCATCTGCAGCGACTCCGTAACGTTTCATTGAACACTGGGTTGGTACAGGTGCAGGCTGTGATTTTCTATTCAACTCTTTAAACATGGCGGCAGCCTGCATTTTCGGTTGCTTGGTTTGTGCTTTTCCCGATCTTTTATGGAATCAATTGTATGATATGTATCTCTGACTAAATGTTTTCCTGTTGCTACATACTCGTACAACATTAGTTGTTACTCAATCCGCAAACCCTTTGCCTGTCCTCATGTGCTTTGCAGTATTTCTAGTACGACATGCTCCTAAAGTGAAATAGTAAGCATCAACAAATGATTATTAAAACTTGTTTGCTATACGAGTTCAGGTGATTCTTGTAGTGCTGTTAGTTAGTGGTGTTAAGTGTGCGTGCATCAAAATATTGTTTCACCTTCCGTATAGTTAGTTATAATTCAACTGTTCAGGTGAAGCATAGATGAAATAAGTTCAAATCCTAAATCAAATTTGTTTAACAAATTATGTTGGGTCACTTTGCTAAAAATCCTTAGAATTCTGATCGGAATCGTTTTAATAACAAATTATATCACAATATTTTAAGAATCACGATTTGTCTTAAATTTATTGAACTTACGAACTTCAGCTAAACCTTTAATTTGAATCAGTCGCTACTGAATATGTAGCTTTTGTTGATCTTTGCTTCAGACCTCCCAAGAATTTTGACGGTAAAAATATCTGCACAATATACCACTGAATTAGATAATAAACAAGTTGGGTAGACAGAACTACGCTCATGTCAGAAGGGTTTTGTTCTTAACCTACAATATGTGGAATGATTTAATTCAAGAATAATTGTTACGACATGCACAACAAATATATTCTTGCTTTAATAGAGCTCCATTTTAGGCAGCCAAAATTTTGTTCCAATATTGCTAAAATCATTGACTGATCGCAATCTTAAATGCATTTTTGTTATTCATCTTATCTGAAAATTTAGGGAAGATCCAATCAAAATCTTGTTCGATGGAAAGCCCATCTAGTAGCAAAATCGTGTATGATTGTTATAATCGGAGGAAATCCAAATGGCTATAACTTCTGTAAATTTTATTGAAAAGTATAGAATATAAGGATTTTTTAAAGAACTACTGAAATGGCTGACTTCATTCAATTTAATGATACTAATACAGTTTTACTGACGAAAATGTCAAATCCTACTATTATTAGCAAAGTTCAACGAATATCAACTTCTGAGTTATTTGTTATTGATTGATTTGTGTGTGTGAAAGAAATCTTACAAAAACCTATTAGTTTCACCTCCTGACTGTCTGTCCGTCCATCTGTACTTCCACCTGTCTGTCTATCCGTGCGTCACAAGAAATTTCTTCAGAAGCTTATCAAATCTTTCAAAAGCTTTTAAGGGGGTGACCCCCCTTCAGAACTAAGTGCCCTTAAATACTTCTTTCATCAAATATAGGCAAGAAGCGTATGAAATGAAAGGTCTTAGCATATTCAAAATCTGAAAATAGTTATTTTTTACATTAAGGGCCCACGGGGAAGCAAAATGTACGAAGAATATTTGTGTCCCCTGCCCTCGCAATTTGACACCTTTGAGCAGAAAATCTGAAAAAATCATCAATGTAGTCTTTATGAGTACAAGAGCAACAAATATCTCAGAAATCAAAATTCACTCAACTCTGTTAATAATAGTACGATTTATCAATTTTACATTTTCCCCCAAAAACCCAAACGGTGCAGTTATGTAGGCTGATATAAGACCCTCATATCTACGAAATTTCATGGAAATCAAATCATAACTAAGTGAGCTATCGTCATTACAATTGTATGGAATTATAACAACAATAAGACGTGTTGATGGGTGATACATATTTCAAATTGACCTAGACACTCTTATTAAGTAATAGTCTTTAATCTGAACATGTTCAATTGTCTAAGCATTAAAAATTATTTAACCTGGAACCAAATGGCACCTGTTATGTACTTATGGAGGAAACTCTGCATCTTTTAGATGAATTTGAATGATTTCTTATGCAAGTATTGGGTGAATAATTCAAGTCATCGATTCCTGCCATCAGAAAACATGTTTTGAACTCTAAGATGGTTATAAAGCCCTTCTGGTAGGAGCACTCTCTTACTTACTCTACTTGTTTCACCTCTCATTTTCAGCCATTCACTTATAAATCCAATCAAGCGTTAATAATAGCATGTACCTTAAATGTTGAAGAATGGGAAAAATAACTCAAATTTATTCAATCTTCTCATTTAAAGCAGTCGACATTTTGTTTTACGATTACTGATGCCACTATTGAACAAATCCTCAAAGTTATTTATGATACCTATCACTCTTGAAACGTCCATGCAAATCTTAGCGAACCTGTAGTGTGTGCGACGGTAAAAAACGCATATTGTTCCATAGTCGTATGATTCCATAGTAATACAGCGCATATTGTTCCATAGTAATACCGAAAAATTCAAACTGCTATAGCTTCGGTAAATACCATTCGATATTTTTGAAACTTTCAGGGCCGGCCAATCTTATAAATAGCCATTTGCGTATTCAATTTTGTTGAATTTAAGGGTACAGATACGGTTTTGTTCAAGAAAATGTAAAATTAATAAATCATACTGTTACTAACAAAGTTGAGTGGATTTCAACTTCTCACGTATTTTTTGTTGTTGTACTCATAAAAGCCTACATCCGTGATTTTTTTCTGATTTTTCCGATGAAGGGTGCCCAATCGCGAGGGGGGCTACCTGAACATTTCGTACAGTTCCATTTCCCTTGCCCCTCTCGGTACTAATAAGGTAGTAGACTTGTTTTGAAAATATCTCACTGAGACCTTTCCAGTGACACCCCATATGGACTATCAATGGTGAAAATTTTTTTGGGGGTCAACTCCCTATATGAGGAGACCCCCTTAAAACACTCTGAAGAATTTTTCACTTCAAAACTTTCAAGAAGTCACCACTTCTGATCTTTTTACAAAGTTTCATGGCTGTAGCTGTAGTGACGGACACAGGTCATGGTTTCTATAGGTTTTTGTATTTTAGTACAAAACCCTAAAAAGGTTAAATAGCAGGTTTTGTTTTACATTGCATATGAAGATCCTTCTCCTTTCAACTCATGTGGTTACGTAAGTATTGCTGGTTGCGGAGAGGCCATTCTGAAAAAAATGAAGAGGACGTCGTAATGTACATGGGCTTAATGGATTATTTACGATAAGATGTAAATAATCGATTCTTCATCACCCTTTATGATTCCTTTTAGAAATGGTTCATTTTGGTGACGATTCAGTAAAGAGTTACATATGTTAATGCCTTTGGTGGGGTGGATTTTTTTTAATTCGTGGGGAACCCAAATATCCAGTTTGATTACGTAGCCAAGCTCTTGTAAGTGTAAGTAATCAGTTAAATTCGATAAGTTGAGCTGCTCGGCTATCTCCTGAGTTGTCATACGCCAGTAAGTTTCGATTAACGCCTTTATTTTGTCGTCATTAGTAGTGGTTGTAAGACCAGTATGTGGTGCATCTTGCACATTAAAATTTCCAGGACGAAAGCGAGCAAACCAACGCTGACACTGGCGCTCAGTAAGGTAGTCCTTATTATAAACTTCATACAGTTTCTTTCGAGCTTGCACCGCATTTTTGCTCTTTCGGAAGTAGAACAATAAAATGTGCCGATAATGCTCTCTATGATTGTTCATTTTCAAGTTTATTCTTAATCAACTTGTTGTTTGCTAATGACGCTCAATGTTTGACTGACGATAGTCTAAAGTCTAGTCTTTTAAAACACGCAATCACTACTACGTGAAATATACAGTTCACGACATGAAGTATGCAGTTCACGACATGAATTATCGAACAACCCGATACCTTTTGCTAATTTTTAACAAAAGCGATGTACATATTCTTAGCTTCAAATTATCTTTCCATCTCCTTAATTATCCTGTTTCTCTAAATTATTGGAGCGTACTCCAAACTGTTCTCTGCAATAAAGAATAAAGTGATCCCGAGCAACATGGTTTCATTAAAGCTTGATCTACTACGACCAATTTAATACGATTTTCTACAGTTACCTCTGTAGCCTTGGAGAACCAACTTCAAGTAGAGATCCTCTACCTTTAACTCTTCTCTGGCATTTGGTTCGCTCAATGATTATATTTTGATTAAAAATCTTCAAGTTGTTAGCAGAACTGGTTATCTTTTTTGGTGGCTCTCCTTTCTTTTTGCCAAGTTATATTCAATGGCTATGATTAGCCCCCTGATATACCTACTAGCTATGTCCCTAAAGGGTCCATTCATGTATTAACTTCGTTAACGTTTCTGTGTTGATTCGTCTAACCTGTCCACGTTTGTTTTATCACATTGACTACATCATGGTCTTCACTGCTGTTTTCCACAATCTCTCGAAAAAAGGCCGTCTTTTTGACAATCATAGTAAATTACAGTTAATTATTTTGTTTTTCTCAGTCTAAAGCTCGTTACCGGCTCTGTTGCTGTGGGTGCTGATTAGCTTTTCTCTAGCCCAATGAAGATTAAAATACCATTCCATACGATCCCTTAGATCATGTATCGTTTCAATTTGGTAACCTTAAATTGCTCAATGAAATTGGTTGTCTCGCAACCCTTGGATCATATACTAATCAATAGCCACCTCAATCACACTTCCATATTGGCGCGAATCGATAATTTCATCGAGATCCGTTAGCACTGATTCCGATTGCAAACGTTTTCGCCCCATAAATTCCAAATGCACGTCAGCTTCATTTCTGACTGGCTTGAATAGTTTAAGGAGCGATTCCTTGGCGCTGAATTAAGCCATATCTTCCTTAAGCCATATATATATATATATATATATATATATATATATATATATATATATATATATATATATATATATATATATATATATATATATATATATATATATATATATATATATATATATATATATATATATATATATATATATATATATATATATATAGGGCTTGTCAGCAAAATCCGGAGAAACTGCACATTAATTTTTCGATTCAGTGGATCTCAACGACACCAGTCATTTGCTGTCGTTTCAACTGATTAGACATGTGCTCATTTGTGTGAGAATTCTAAATGGCAGAGCAATCAAGTGCTGAATACTATAGAAGAGCGGCGATTATTGAAAGTCTTCGTGTTGGACGGTCGCCAACAGAAATTATAAGGTTTTTCGGATATCCAAAATCCACAGTTAACGATATTGCTCAGAATATGCGGCCGCGGAAAATTGTGAGAAAGGTTCTTCTGGTCCAGCAAGGAAAACTCATGCGGGATAGAAGATGGAAAGGAACCCAGAAGTAGTTCCTGGGAGAAACAATCACAAAGGAGGTCTATCTTCTAATGACGGTTGTGAACCCGTGGGTTGAAACAGAGACCGACCGAAGGCCGTACATTTTTCAGCAGGAGGGCGCTCCAGCTCACACGAGTCATTTAGCGCAAAATCGTCTCTCAGATAATCTGGACATGTTTTGGTCCAAAGGATTCTGGCCTCCCAACAGCCCAGATTTAAACCCCTGGCTATTACGTGTAAAGCGTTATTGAGCGGGTTACTAACTAGTCCAGACATTCTAATATGGCAGTGTTGAAGCAGTATTCAGCATTTTATGGAGTCTTCCGCTCTAAGCGCTTTTTAAGGGCTGCTAATGCTTTTTTAAAAGCTTCCTCAAAAGTGCTGCGTATCCATGAGAAGCAATTAATGCTTGTTAGGAAGAGGGTCGAATACATTTTTTGTTGAGAAGTTTGTGTCTCGTCCAATTGATTAGCTTTTAACCTTGGCCTTCTGTTCTGCCTCTTACGTCTTACAGTTTCATTAAGAAGAACCTTTGGGCTGCTATAATATATCCTCTTTGTGGTAAGCAAATTCACTACTTCCCTCAGTAGAAGTCGTTATTTTGGGAAAAGGCTCCGTCCTTGTTTTTTTGTCTATGATGACTTCTCGGTACATTGACCGCGCCCTCCGCTTTAAAAATCCGACCAGCAATTAACTGTCGTCGTCGACCAAGTCAGACCAGCGTTTCCTCGGTTTCTCCATTGATCCCCGCCCTTTAGTTCTCCCAACGAATACCTTTTCGGGTATCCATTGTTCGTCCATACGATTCACATGGCCAGCTCATTGCAGCTTCCTCTTCCAAACGAATTGACCTCCGGCTCGTCAAACATTTCGTGCAGTTCACGGTTGTATCGAATTCGTCATTGATGCCTGCCTACTTTCGCTCAAATTGTCCGCCTCAAGAGCCGTCGCTGAAAGGCCTTCAATATGTTTGCGGTTGCTTGAGTTAGGGTACATGTTTCACACCCATAGTATAACACAGGTCTTATCACAGATTTGTATACTAGGAGCTTTGTTATCCTGCGTATGCAGCTGGGTTTCAAAATCGTCAAAACTGAATAAAATATTTTATTTGCGAGCTGTATTCTTGGGCGTATTTCGTCTCTTTCTTTAGGGGTTCTCGATATTTTGGCGCCTAGATACATAAATTCGCTCACATTTTCGATACTGTATTCGTTAAATGTGATATTTTGGATGTTTCAGGTATTTTTCCTGGACTGCGGCACGAGCTTTGTTTTATTTTCATTGATTTGTAGCACGACTAATCTTGCTTCACTATCGAGTTTTAGGAAAAGTTCATTGGCTGCTATTAGTGACCGTGAAAAAATGTGGTGTCATCTCCATAAGCTACCACTGGGCTTGACTAGTATACAAGGCAAGCAAAGTCTTGTATCGACAAGTATGACATATTCCAGAGCCAAAATGAATCGCAATGGGGCCAGCTCATCTCCCTGCTTTAGCCCAATTTTTGTGTAAAAGGAATCGGTGAGTTGGTTATTGATGTGAACTTGAGAGGTTATCGATGTCGTTGTCATTTTGGTAAGACGGACTAATTTGACTGGAATACCAAAGCAAAGCATTATTTGGTACAGTACGTTACGATCAATACTGTCCTATGTTTGCTTGCAGTCAACGAAAAATTTGGTGTACGTCCATGTTGAACTCCAAGCATTTTTCAGCTGCCTGCTTAACTTGAAAAAATTGATCTATCATCGATCTACCTATTCTACTGTTGGCGTATGATCTGATTTCCTTTTCTAAGAATTTCAAAAATATCTTGTATACCATGCAAAGTAGTAGTATGCATCTTTAGTTTTCGCTCTGTAGCTTGTCACCTTTTCTGTAAAAAGGGAATATAATTGATTGGCTCCACTCGTCTGGCATATGTTCTTGTTGCCAAATGTGCTGGAGGACTTTGTGGATGGTTTTCTGAACACTGCTGCTACGATATTTAATGAGCTCAACTAGAATCTCACCAATGCCCGGCGCTTTGTTATTCTTTTGGGCTTTGATGGTGGAGCAAACTTCATTCAGAGTTAGTGGGGCCATGGAAGCTCTGTAAGAATATCTATAGGCTCCGATGTTTGGAGCTGTGCGGAGGATTAAGGAGGTTTTTAAAATGTTAGCTCATCTTTCCTTAATCTTGTTTTCGTCAGCCATGACGTTGCCGATGTCATCACGACAGAGAGTGATGTTGGGCTCATAACTACGTTTCAAGCTTTTCACTGCTTTGTATGCTTGTTTTGTGTTGTTGCTCGCGAGACTTACATCGATACTTCTCAATTGATTTTCATAGTATTTTCTTTTCTTGATTCTATTATAATTATCATATTCGCCACTTTTCTGAGATTTTCATAATGTTCTCTCTTCGTCCTGGTTTTCCTACCTACATATTTTTTGTACGCCTGATTCTGTTTGTCTAACGTATGCTGGTATTCATCATTGAACCAATCATTTCTTTTGCACCGGGCTTGATGTCCAATCATCTGGTCTTAACCACCGCTTTCACTTCCCCCCACAGATTGTTGCTTGTTTTCAGCACTTTGGTATGTACGGCCGTCAAGTATGCTCAAGGCCCATCGTTGTGGGGTCAGAACATGGTCGATTTGATTTGGTTTGTTGCTATCCAATGATATCCAGGTCATTTTATGTATGCGTCAATGGGAAGCAAGTTGAACGTATGACTAGATTTCTGCTATATGCAAAGTTAATCAGGCGCTGGCCGTTATCATTTGCTTTACCATGGAGGTTATATCCTCCAGTCGTTCCCCGATGTGATAGCTCATTGCCAACCTTAGCGTTGAAATCACACAGAATTGTTTTCGTGTCGTTTGAAGGCAACGAGTCAATGAGTCCTTTCATGTGATTGTTGAACGTTTCCTTCATTTTTTCTTCCTTTTATTCGTTCGGGGCATGTGCATTTATCCGCCAAATTTTGAAGAATTTCGCTTTTATACGGATCCCACACGTTCGAACTTTGACTGCCTTAAAAATAATAACGTGCGATTTGAACTCCCTTTCCACAATAAAGGCCATTCCGGTAATATTCTGCTCTTTGATATTTGAGTATAAGGTTAGGGCCTGCGAAGGCTATGCCTATTTATGGGTGGATTCTCAGAATCGATCTGGATGTGATCCTGAGCATTTTTGTTTCATAATCGTAAATGTTTTGGAAAATGTATTCTCAGAAAGTTCAATATGAAGCAGTTATGTAAAGCCCATTCTACCTTCTTTTAATGCGCAATGAGTACGAATTATTAACATATTTTAGTGCCGCATCCAGATAGTTATTTAGAGCTGTAAATATTACCTAATTTCTTTTGAATCAGATGAAGTTGCCTTGAAAATAGGGCCAAAAGTGATAATCATGAGTCATGTTCGACTAAGCCAAAAATGATTAGCACGAGTCATAGTCATAGTAACTATGTGTATTATCCGTGATGTCGGAGCTGTCATAATAAGCGATCAATTAAAGTACAAAATGGTTCGATAAGTTTCTCCTGACCCTTAGAGTTTAACAAATTTTTGTCAAAAATCAGAATGTAGTCCATAGAGGTAAATCATGTAGACGAGGTTAGTTGAGACGTCGAAGGGAAGCATAATTTTGTATAAAAATATCTATCTACATTATCGTATGCTTTGTTTAAAGCCTACAAAGTGCTGGTGTATATCCATGCAGCCCTGTCGGCATTCCTTCAATTCCAGGAGCTCTGTTATTCCCCAGGTCGCAAATGGCTACCTGAACCGCATTTTCCTTCGGTGGTGTGAATACAGATATACTATATGTACCTTTGTCTCTGGAATCATGATCCAACATTTATTTTTTTTATTTTTGGGTCATTTAAAGAGTGGATTGAAAGTTTTCATCACTTCAAGTTTAGTTATCTAAACCATCTATCTAAATAAGACTGTACATAATGGTTTCCAAGAATTGTTAAATGAATGCTGTTAATTTCTTCAATTTCCGAAAATTTAAAGCTTTTTATGTACTCGTCCTTATAAGGTAAGCCATTAATTTGTATTCCCTAATCGAAGCGCTTGCAAATTCTGGCGCCTTAGTTTTCAAATATCATGCTAAATAGACACTGTTATGTTTACAAACAAATTCATATATAGTCACGCCAATAAAAATAAATTATGAGGCAGACATGGACGCTTACATATTCTTTTCAAAGCGAATACTTTCAATTTTTATCGAGTGTTCCAAATCCATCGCACGGCAGCGCATCGAGCCAACGATACAAACAAAACGCTATCGATTTGGAAGTTTTAAAAGTGAATTTAAATGATGTTACAAAAGAAAGATAATGCGTGACTTCGTAATTAGCTTTCAAGTTTGATTCATCCAACCGCAACTTACAGTTTGGGGATTTCAATAAGCTTTGGCTACTTTTGGGAACGAGAAGATGTTAAATGCAAATGAGCGGACATTTCAGAAGTTTATTTGGAATAAAAAACCAAATGAACAAGTAAAAGTTTATTTTGTGGTTCATTTGTATGTAGGGTGTATATTTCACGAATTCACACGAAAGTTCATTGTATTTGTAAAATGGAGGATGGTCTGTGACTAGAATCGTTAATCTTGTCGGGATTAAGTCACTTTTGATTGAAAGATTTAGTGATAAAGTACTTAAATACGCGTTTTGAAGGTTAATTTAAAGTTTAATTCTTTGAACAGGGGGTCGGAGCCTCCCTAAGAAGATATTAAAGAAAGTATCAAAGTATAGTAGTAAATCGAAAACAGCTAATAAAAGTTATAGCTATGCGTAAAATCCAACCACTGCGAAAGTTCAGTCAAGATTGGTTGGAGTGGATTTGTTAATTCAATTCGTTAATATTGGCGTAAATTGCCAGAACGTGCGGATTGTTCTCCGTGCTAAAATATGTATATTAGAGAAACCCTACTAGTTATTTGATAAGTTGCATCGGCGGTTGTATCTGAAAGCTAGAGTAGTATAAAAATATATTCTCCTAACTGTAACCATACTTGTCAAACGACCATTCTCAAAAATGATTATAATGCCCAGCTTTGAGTAACCATCAACGCTTTGTTGGCTTATAATCTATCCGAAGAAATTGATATCCAAGTCGTAACATGAACCAGGAAATTCATCTTATCAGTCTTATCGATTGAAAATATTTTTCGGGTACCTCTCCCTCATAAACAACTCTAAAAGAAATATCGAGTCGCTGGATAAGCAACCTTATTCAGGAGATCAAATCCAGATAAATTAAGGAAAACTGTGGAGTGGGCAAACTCCAAAGCTGGTAATTTTTTTCTGAAGGCGCTTAGTTGTTTCCCCAACAATCATTCTGATGGTCTTTTTGAATGTGAAGTTTCGAATGGATGAGCTGAGCTATGCAATTTATAAAGTAGCAAAAAGCATGGCCCCACTTCACAGATAATAGTCGTTTTATTGAGTCACAGTCTGAGATATACTTGTATCGCTAATTTTCGTCTAGATTGATGTATCTCTGAATTATTAATATGCCTCTGAATTAGCAAAAATAACTCATTATGTTTCCTTAAATTATTGAGACATACATGGCGACCATCAAAAATGTTATTTCTGGGGATCGACAGGAGCCATGAAGTAACAAAAATAATGTGCCAACGATATATAGAAAAGGTAATCGATGTGTTCATAAGAGTAACTTGTCTGAATTGCTTACCCTTAGGGGACCTGGAGACCGTCCCCAGGTTCCGCATGCATACCTAAACTCGGTAAACATTCACTGTCGGAATCAGCACAGAGTCAATCAAAGCAGCGACATGTGATGGATTACCTTGGCGAATCCAGTGGGGAAAAGCAAGCCAGAGCCAAGGTTTTGAAGAATTGACAATGAAGAAATGAGAAAGAATCAAATAAAATGAAAAATAACAATTGAAAGTCATGAGTTTAGCAATTTAATGTTGAAAAGATATTTATAACATATAAATGTACGACGTTTGAAGTCATAACAATTAGATTATCGACTGATCCACAATCCTGGAGATGAAAAGTTTAGACAGAACAGAAAAAACTTTAGAATATGCTAGTCTTTGGAATGAAAATGATATAAACCACGAAATCATATCTCAAAAATATATAATAAATATATATATATATATATATATATATATATATATATATATATATATATATATATATATATATATATATATATATATATATATATATAAATCTTTACACCGACAATACACGCATTAATGTATTCAGTTTTGTTAAAGTATGACGGCTTTCAGTGTCATTTAAAGCCGTTACTGCCCAAGTAGAAATTCAATTGAGGCAGCCATTAGGCCCTAATTAGGCATGTCTAAACAGGCATTACCCCCATTACTGCCTAATTCAGGCACTGATGGGGCTTGCCTAAATAGTTCCTAATTTATGTAGCGATGAGGTTTGCCTAATAGCCCTTAGTTTAGGCAGTGATGCGGCTTTCATAAACACTTCCTAATGTAAGCGGTGATGGGATTTGCCTAAAAATTTATCAAACACAAACAACTTCCTTGAAAAAATCAACACAAGAGTTATAAAATTGTTAATAACACTTACCATTCCCTTCACTTCGCAAAATACTTACCAGTTTTCACAATTTTTTAAGAAAATTAACACCAACAACATGCCTCTGGTGCAAATTATATACAGTGAAATATTTTGATTCAATTTAAGCATGCCGCATTAAAGCCCCATCAGACCCGCATTAGCATGCCTAACTTAGGCATTCTGCATTAGAGCCCCCATCAACTCCTCATCACACCCGAACTTAAAAGTATTTAAAGCTATGCATAACAAAAAAATTTCTATTTAGGAACTGTTTAGGTAAGCCCCATCACTGCCTAAAAAAGGAACTATTGAGGCAAGCCCCATTACCGCCTCGATTAGGAATTGTTTGATAAGCCCCATCAGCACCTAAATTGCATTTTTTTTTATAAAATAAAAATTGTAAATAATTAAACTCTTACCAAGAAATCAAGGGTTGTTTGTTTTCCACACTAAAAATACAAGACGTGAGCAACAATCGGAAATTGGACGCATATGAGAGCCTTTGGATTATTCGACAACCGGAAAACGCACGGCTCAATGAAGATGTGGGCAACGGTTACTCAAGGATACTAGATCTAATTAAATCTAAATAATATTTAAAATATAATAAACGAATTATAATAGCAGGGAAAAGCAATAAATGAGGGAAAAGCAATAAATGATACCTCTTAAGCAGGGATAATAAAATGTAATTAAGGATATAGGTTAATTGATAGGTCTCAAAGACAAAAATAGGTAAAATGTAATTAATGTAAGGGATATAAAAAGCGGATACTATTTGGAATTAAACCATAACAAAAAACACTGAAGAAGGAGGAACTCTTACCTCCGAAATATATATTTGTTTAGCATTAAATTTACAATATTTGCGTTTTTCTGGAAAAGTTGGAGGAACATTTATTTGGAGATTTTTTAAAAAATTGTGTTTACGAACAGTTCAGGCAAGCTTCATCACCGCTTAAATTAAGAAATGTTTAGGCATACCCCATCACTGCCTATATTAAGAAATTTTTAGGCAAGCCCCATCACCGCCTAAATTCGAACTTTATTTTTAAAGTCAAGAAAATGCTTTGTAAAGTGAAGAAATGTTTTTGTTAGCAAACCGCAAAACGATCATAAAACTATCAAGAAACTATCGTAATATAATTAAAATGATCATAAAACGGTCATGACACCATCATAAAATTATCTTAAAACTATCGTACGCCTATCGTTAAAACGATTACAAAACGATCGTAAAACTATCGTAAGACTATCTTAAAACTAGCATCAAAATATCGTCAAAATATCGTAAAACTATCGTTAGACTATCGTGTAACTATCTTACAACTATCGTAAAATTTTCGCCAAACTACTGCAAAGCTACCGTTCTTGACGAATGTTCGTAAAACTATCGTTTTCGGGGAACGTTTGTAAACCCACGTTTTTGACGAATATTCGTTAAACTTTCTTTTTCAACGAATTATCGTAAAAATTTTGTTTTTAACCAATGTTCATAAAATTCTGAGTTCTTGCTAAGAAATTATATCGTTGTTTACATTTTTCACGCCAAAGATTTTTCTGTTTGCGGATGTTTTTTAGGGAGACCCCATTAGGCCTTAATACGAAAAGCCCCGGCCCGTCAGTGCCTAAAGGCGTTGTACTTAGGGATTGATGAGGTAATGCATTACGTTCGGCATTAGGGCCTATTGGAGTTTTCCTAAACAACTCCTAAACTGAACAAGTTTAGGCATGCCTAATTAGGACCTCATTAGGCATGTCTAACTTAGACAAGCCCCACTGTTTCCGCATTAGGCTCTTATACCCGTTTAGGCATACCTAAACTGGTTTCTACTCGGGTTAAGCGAGTACCTAATGAAAAATTTGAAAATCGAATAGTTATTCCGCCGCAGCACAAACGGCACATCAGCTTCGTCCTTTTCCGCAAATGTTGTAGGTAATATAATTGTTTATTGAGAATGTTTAAGCAGATTCAACGCAAAATTCCAGAAAATACTCGTAACTTCCAAAACAATACTCAAATGAAAATGATACTGAAACTAGAACCGACACGGTGAAGAAAAACAAACAGTTCACTGCATAACTGCTTTTCGTTCTTCTACCAGCAATGAGGAGTAAAGGAAATTTTTAGAAGAGAATAGCGCATTGCCACATCCACCTAATACAAGTGAAGAGAAAATGGAGGCTATAGGCTTGGCTTAATATGGAAAGAATCTCCGGTCGATGCCGTGAACGTGTCGTTTCATAGAGATTGAGTCTATTTTCCTGAAAGGTTCCCTGAGTCTCGTTGGACCCGATGTAAGAAGCAATCGTTGATTGTGGGTTGAAACGTCGAAGCGAGCAGAAGTTTGAATTCAACAAATTGCGAGAATAATGAGCGAGTCAAGACTATGGCTCAAAGGCAATTCAGATCGTGACATGTATATTTTTAGGGTATTGTAAAATCATTTTACAATACCCTACTAAAATCGCGTCCTGTCTGTTTGTCTGTCCGTCCGTCCGTGTGTCACACCACTTTTTCTCGCAAACTACATAAGCTAGAAACATAAAATCTTGTAAGTAGGTGCGAATTGACACCCTCTTCAAAGTTTCACCACGAAAAGAAATTTATAGGGTCTTTAAGGGGGGTCTCTCCATGTAGGAAAGTTGCCCCGGAAAAAAAGTTTTCATCGCATGTAGGAAATATGGGTATCAAATGAAAGGTCTTAATGAGAACTTTCCAAAACAGGTCTTAAACTAACAAGTTTTTCTTTGAGGGGTGCTGGGCAAGGGGAAATGCATTGACCCGAAAAATCTGGAAAAAAACACAGAGGTGTGACTTAAGCAGTACAAAGACAACAAATACCTCAGAGGTTGAAATTCGATCAACTTTGTTAATAATAGTACATTTTATAAATTTTACAATTTCGCCTAAAACCTACAATTTAAGTTTTTAAATGTAATTGGATGTGTTCCGAAAATTTCACAATAATTGAACAATAAACAGCTTAGTTAAGCCGATTGAATATTTAACAATTACAACAACATTAACATATGATACCGGGGAGATACACCCTTGCAACGGACCTAGACACTACAAATATGTAGGAGTTTTGACAAACATTTAAGGAATGGTTTATAATATTGATGGGTTATCATGACTAATCCAGCAACGGGGTCAAAACACTTGAAAAGGTTGGCGAGTTTAAAATCATAATAATTTTTCGATCTCAATTTATTGAACCTGGATATTAGTCAAGTTTTGATATGCAGAATATATTGTTTGATTTACTGATTATTTTACAATACCCTTCTGGCAGGAGCACTCTCCTGCTACTTCAATTTTTTTAATTTTATTTTCAAGAAATGGAGTGCAGTCAGACACACAGTGGGAGATTATTTCACTATGCAACCAAACTCTATTTAGCAGTATACTTTTCATTATGTAAGTAAATTAGATTTGAAAACTAACCGTATCAGCCAAGTCTATCAAACGACGAAATTATTCAGGCCATCCAGGTCGTCATAACATCCCTCAACTGAAAGTTTAGGATAGGCAGTCATTAGGTGGGTGTAAGTCATGTATATTCGCCTCAAACCTTAATCATGAACGTAGCGTATTTCGTTATGTGCGCATAACATAAAAATCGTATTTATTAGCATGGTATTTGAATCCAATGCAAAAATTTGCAACAAATTTTGATCGAATTATAATTGCGTAGCTTAAACCACATTTCACATTTCATTCAAATTTAGCACGCTGCCTCGGGTATTATACAGGGTTATCCATTTCGTGGTAGGAAAGTATAAGCCTGCCATTTGACATCTGTCAGAATTAAATGTCATTCAAAGCGTGTTTTTTTTTAGTTGAAGGTTTGCCATTTAAAAATATGGATCGTTTAACAGTCGAAGAACGCGTTAAAATTATTAAATTTTATAATAAAAATGGTGATTCTGCTGTATCAACATTTAGGGCTTTACAAGCCGATTACGGTCGACATAATCGACCTATACAGCAAACAATTTCAAGCACAGTGAGAAAATTTGAAAAGACTGGATCGGTTATTGATATCGCTGTCGTTGCTCAAAGCATGGATGAAGACGCGAATTTGTCGATTCCTCGACGTGCTCAACATGTGGGCTTGTCTTACGGCTCATTGTGGCGGCTTTTGCATTTGGATTTGCATCTCCATCCGTACAAAATCCAACTCACTCAAGAACTTAAGCCTCAAGACCATACACAACGCAGAATGTATGCGAATTTGGTGATTGAACAACAAGCCATTGATAACGATTTGTAATGATTTAACAATTTACGTCCGAACGCGGAACCGACCTCTCATCGGTTCTAGACGTTAAGTCTGAGTAGTGCCAACGGATGGTACCAACCGGTCAACCAATCCGTGCACCGTAACCCATTCATGCGGTGGCTGCTTGTCGGCCAGCTAGATCGGAGAGGATTTCGGTCGCGGGTCTCCGAATGGGTTACGCTCATTTACAATATTCAGCCACCTATACACGCCCGTTTTCAAACGCGTTACAAACAAAACCATACGGAGAGGAAACCTATTCTACGTTACTGCGTTTTTCTTCTCATAACCAGTCAAAAAGAACAAAATCTAATTTTTATTTCGCGTTCCCGAATTCCCGACGCGGTACCGAAAAGTACACTACGGTAACTCAACCCGACGAATGCTACGTTAAGGAAAAATCAAAAACAACTAAGGTACCGCGTACCGCGCACGACGCGAAACCGACCTCAGCGGATTTTTCCCAAACCCTACTCTCGCGACGGCATACTTACCCTGCACTCCATTGCCCGCTGAAAAGCAGAACTATTGGAAAGGAAAATCCGTTTTTTTGTTAGCAATTCATATTATTGTTTCGTATAGTGTAATTTTACAAAATTCTAAATGTATATTATTTGATAAAATATGTAGGTCTAACCTACGCTGTCCTAATTGTTTATTTCATATGCATTTGTTGCAAGAACAATTTCAGTTGTTTGTTGCTTTTTATACCTGAGCGCCTGGATATGTGCACATAAAATACGATGTACATTTATTGTTATGCTTTGTTTGATTTCTTTCAGAAAAATATATTTTTTTATGTTTATTTATATCATGAAAAATATTTTCTTCATCAATTATTTTTGGCAATTAATGGATTTGTCAAATATTCTAGTTCATATGAATTTAATTCTCTGATAATTCTATTTACTTCTTGCTGTTTGCCTAGCTGCATTTGTATTGTATTTTTCATGTTATTAGAATTCGATTTTACATTATTTCATTTTCTTTTTTTTTTGTTTAAAAAATATTATTTAACCTTTTTTGTACTTCAATGGTGAATCACTGAGCTCATTGTATTCTAAATGTATTTCTTGATGTCTAATTCTAAATATATATCGATATATAGTATATAATGAATATTTACTGTTTTTGAGTATATCTTAAATTTTTTGATTTTTTTTTCTGAATTGTTTTAATAACAGGCATAATATACTAGAATCTTTTAAACCATTTCTTTTGTTTGATGATGGGTTGAAATTTTCTTGTATAATTTTAGTTACTTATACATTGAAACCATGCAAATGTTAATTTATTTTCCTTTCATTGTACTAGAATGTACATACATAAAGTTTATGTTGTTTTTAACATTGAATTGAATATTTCTAATTTTTTTTAGTTTATTTAAAAAGTTTGTTTTTAAGATTTAGTAAATGTGCCCTTAGTTTTTTTATCGTTAATGTTTAAAGGATATTTATGCCTAGAGTTTTCACTTTATTTTTTTGTTCTGCATTTTGGAATATTTTTTTAGAGAAATATTTTTTTTTTCATTGAAATGAAACCGATAAAATTCAGTTATGGTTTACGATTTAGTTGTATTGATAACAAATTAATTAGTGTAGTGGTCATTCTCTGCATTAAGTTATGAAATAAATTAGCCTAACCTTTTTGTTCTTGCTTGTTAACACTCTTGAATATAACCGAAGAGGTGAAGATGGGCTGCCATTATAACATATTGATTTTTTTTTTCATAAAAATAATAGTATAGTGTCTCTTCTTTCAAATACCAATCGAAATGCTGAGCTGACATTTAATTCTATATGATCGACTGTTAATATTTAAGTAGAATAAAAAAATACTACGAGTTTAATTTATGTTGATGTTTATTACTTTAAGATAAATCTGAGTTTATGCTGTGCAAAATATTCCAGCTGAATTCCTTTTAATATGTTTGGTTTATAATATTGAATATCTGACGAATTGGAAAACCTGCTGTAATTAATTTGAAAAAAGGCTGACACATGACCAAATAAATTTTATATAATCAGGTCAAAGTCACATAACCCTTGTTAATCTACAGCATTCTTATTAAATACCAAATTTGAAAGTACGTCAACAAAAGCGATTGCTCTCATAGTTCCTTCAGATAATTGGAAGGGTATAAGAAAGTAAGACTCAACACAATTATAGAAGAAAAACAATGTCAAAGTATTTTCGGGCTTGTTAACAAATTTACCGAATGATTGTACCAAGTGGTAGATTCCTCTCAGGTAATATTAGTCTATATTTGCCGAATTTTGTCATTTTAAACTCTATAAGAATACTAAACAAAGAAGCTCTGTATTGAGCTGCTATTTCAGTTGATAATAAAACCCATACACTTTTAGTTTCCCTGATCTATAAAATAAATGGTTAAATGCGCATGTGTTAAAGGGATTAACCATATGATTTTCATCGCATGCATTCAACTAACACTATATTTACCAAAGTAACTAATAAGGAATATTTACAAGAATAATAGTTACATATTAAAATTATTAAAGGAAAAAGAATTTTTTGTTTCCAAATGTGGACATGCTCCTAATTTAAAACAGAGAAAGTAATAAAATTGGTAAATATGGCACGTTCGTCACAATTAAAAATAACGAAAAAGAGGAATCTAAATGTTCGAGTAGTTTGAGTCGCTTGTTGATTGTTTGCAATAGTTAAGGTAGCCCTGAATAGAGTTTTGTGGACCCGGTCACTTAGTAAAATTTGGGTTTTACTCATATTTCACTCAAAATTAAGGTCGTAAGAAGTGTTTAGAAAGTGTTAATTTTCAGAATAATGCAGAAAAAAAAGAGTTTCATCGTCTAAAAGATCAGTGCCAGCAATTTATTGCGTTTAAAAATCATTCGGCCGATAAACGAGTTTTTTCTGCATTATTGTCCAAACCGACGTCTGTGGAAAATTAGGTGTTAAAGATTTTGTTTAGTATAAATTCTTGATTGATCTGTCAGTGATAGATATGATGATATTTTAACGTTTACGTTTGATTCACACAAAAAATAACCAACGTTTGTGCATATGTAGGCAAGTCAGTGTACTCAGTGAAATAAATTCGTAAGATTAATTGCTGATTTTTATTACATTCTTGGTATTTGTCAAAATATCAGCGATTGTCCTTTGTCCATCACTGGAATTTCAGCAATTACTCTATTCAAAAGTTGATAGTTTTTGATGCTGATAGACTACTCCAAATGAAATGCTATTTCTATTAATAGAAGCCTCAAACAATTGCGTTCAAAATAAATATAAGGGGGGCACACAGGTAGTATAACTTCTAGAACGACCAAAATACATTTTCCTTCTAGAAACGTTTTAGCTTTCCGCAACGAAATATTTTGTTTAGTGCGCAAAGTTGTCGCAATAAATTACAAAGCATAATTGGAAAAGAAATTTAAAAACAAATAACAATATTTCTCTAAAAAATTGCATTCCATCTTAAATTCTATTGTATCCCCGGTGGCGGTTGTCCCAGTTCAGTTGCGAAATATGCTACAAACATGAAATATTACAAATTTTACATACCATGGATACGAATTGTTTCATCATCCCTACCGTCACGATCGCATTCCACTTAATCCAGAATGCCCGCGATCAATTCTTCATCCACGTTCAGATTCGAGTTCTTGCTAAGCTCGATGCAGCCAGCGCTGTGCGAACTATGCAAGCTTACTTTTGTTGGATTTCTTTCCGAATGGAAAATGAAGTTTTCGACGTCGTTTTGTTTGAACTCGCCTTATAACTTCACCGTCGAGCATAGGAATGCGATAGGATTGCGAACTCAGCTTATCGAAAACTCGTTTACATTCACTTAATATCCGACAAACGACGTTTTGCTTGGCATGCGTGTGTCCTTTTATTGTTTGAACAGCTACACTCAAATCACATAATCGAACTTCGCTATGGATTTTCGCATGTCATTCCATCAGATAATTTATGCAAAGTTCATCAACATTGCCCGAGCAGGAGGAAGCGATCAAAAAAAACGACAACCATGCTGATCAGGAGTCCACGTTCTAATTCATTTGAAAAATCACAATACTTGAATAAACTCGACCAATGAATTTCTTCCTAAGATCTAAATGCTTATTTCAATACTTGGAGCAATGATTTTATTTTACTCACACATTAAATAACGGGTTTCTGCTCTATGTTGCATTCGTTTTCACACTTTTGTATGTTCTAAAACTTCAAATAAAGGCGGCTTGCAGGTTGTGAAGTCAAATTATCACTTAAAATTTATAACTGATGCTCATAGAAAAACCCATGTGCTTTTTAACACTTTAAACCAGTTTCCACTTTTCTACCTTTTTGACGTTTGGATGGCAACTGTGGGAGGCATTGCCAGATAGATATGCTTCGAAATGTATCAGTGTTTAATTACAGCGGATCACATTGACAGAAAATATTTCTCCACAAATATAAATATTTGAAGAAAAATATTTTCGGCGCAATGATATCTGCACGAAAGATAAAGTCTGCTTGCACTTCGAAGTCATACATATCTGGCCGGGTGCCAGGGTTCGGGATCGGAATCACTTCGATTCCCGGGCGTAGGCGTCACATTACAGATTTTTCGAACAAAATTTTCTTGAGTGATGAGGCTCATTTTTCGCTCAGTGGTTACGTAAATAAACAGAATTGCCGCATATGGGGCTCTCAAAATCCTCAGGTGATTGCAGAAAGGCCTTTGCATCCGGAAAAAGTGACCGTTTGGTGTGCATTATGGTCTGGTGGTGTTATTGGCCCGTATGTTTTTGAAAACGATCAAGGAAGAGCCATTACAGTCAATTCTGACCTCTATGGACGGATGTTAACCAATCATTTTTGGAGAAAAATTGAAGATTATGATCTGGACAACATGTGGTTCGAACCGGACGGAGCCACAAGCCACACAACACAGGCTAATCGAGCACTTTTGCCAGAGAAATTTCCAGGACGCGTAATTTCGAGATTGAGTGATGTCAATTGCCCCGCAAGATCCTGCGACCTAACACCTATGGATTTCTTTTTATAGAGCTATGCAAAAGATCGTGTTTAAGCGAACAATCCTCAAAATCTCGAGCAATTGAAAACCAATATTCGTGAGGATATTGCCGGAAATGTGCCGAAAATTCATTAAAAATTACCTCAAAAGGACTGAGGCCTGTAAGAGGTCTTGTGAAGTTGATTTGAATGATGTTGTGTTTCACGTATAATGGCAAGGTTTTTTCTTTATATTGAATAAACAATTTCGTTTCCACCTGAATATTTTATGTGTTTTCTTTAGCTTTCCTTTCCCAAGCGTAAAATGGATAAGCTTATACAATATTTAACTTGTTCAGCCTTCGTTTAGAACAAGTTGTTGTGTGTAACCGTGACATTTCTTTTCAACATCATTCATTCGAAACTTTCCTTATGCCTGCATCTATTCTGTGGCTTAAAATTCAATTCGAGTTATTTATTATTACATACCATGTCACGTGTCGTTTGGCTGTTTTCTCAAAATCAAGCATAAATGTTTTCAAATTTTTGCCTCCCGAGTTCCAGTCTATCCGTCCGTCCGTTCGCTCGTGTGTCCGTGAGTGCATAGCAGCAAAAAATCATGGAGGTGGCTTTCTATGAGTACAACAGTAATAAATACCTTAGAAGTCAAAGTTCGCTTAACTTAGTTTATACATGTATATAAATCGGACAGATACTCTGAAATTCAATGTAGTTCAACACAAGATTGTTTTAGCCTGTAAGTTTCATCAAAATCTAACCGTATTCTGTGAAGTTATAGCCATTTGAATTTTCAAATATAACAACAATACATGGTTTTCCTACTCAAGAGGCATTTGATCCAACCAGATGCTACAATATTAATTGATCTTCTTGAAAACTTCAAGAAAGATGATTAACTTAAACATCTTTGAGATTCTGTGCTTTGAATTGTATTAATTACGAGTAAAATCATCCGCCTGTACAATAAGTGACAAACTAGAAACAATATTAAGTTGCTATAGGTCATTTTCCTTATCATTTCACGGGTAGATATTTCATATTCAACTATATTTGTAATAATTTGCCTTAAAAGCTTTGCGCAGCATGCACTAGGCCACTTTGATCTTACCAAGTTTAAAAACACCTGCACTTAAACTTTATAAGTTAGGCCCAGCATCCACCCGGTATTATAGAAGTGACCAAGTTCAAAACAATTGATGATCGTAAGTCTTTAAGATTAGTCTACTATCCACTGAATCAACTTGAACTCACCCAATCCACACTATGCCTTAGTTATTATCAAATTTAAAGCAATTCTACTCACATTCCTTTATGGCTTACTTACCATCCCCCCGATCTCACTAAGATCTAAATTACTTTTCCTTGAAATTAGGGACTTTGCAAAACCATCCAGGCGAATCCATACATCTCACCAAGTTCAAAAATCCCCGTTGGCAGCAGCAGCCGGAAAGGTAAATTTCTCGTATGTAGCGTAAAGTTTCGAAAAAGAATTTGGCTTGCCTACTACTAAACTTCTTACTGCAATTTTCGTTGTACCACGTGGGTATTTATTAACATAAAAAAAAATCTGGCTACGTTCGTTTTTAGAGAACTTTTATCGAGGCGCAAATATTTTGCTAATTAAATTGAGTTGCACGCGTATGGATTACATATTGAAAATCGGCGGATCATAAATTGTTGTAAACATATAAATACCGGTTTCGCCCTTCTCGCATTTGCTGTTTACACAGTTCACAGTGGCAACCACACAAAGGCTTAAATAGCTCGAATAGTTAATTTCAAAAGATTTCCATAAAAGTTTAATCAGCACTTGCATTGCCATTAATATATACATTTTCAATTTTTTTCTGAACTATGAGGGCCGTCATTTCGATTTTTATTGAAATCGGCTGCTAAAAATATTAAGCTGTAAATTTTTATTTGTCATTCGATTTGCATAATTAAATTAAATTAACTTGCCTTAATAACTTATAATTTCAAGTTTCAACGGAATCTGTTGAGAATCTTGGCTGCTAGAGGGCTACAGAAATAAAAAAAATTGTATGCCATCCCCCTATATGGGGAGACTCGCCTGTATGGGGAGACCCCCCTTAAATACCTTAAAATATTTTCTTGCACTGCAAATTTCAAGAGGCACCACTTTTGACCTACGTAGAAAATTTCCTCATTCTAGCTCAGGTGGTTTGCGAGCAAACTTGTTATGACGCACGAACAAACGGGCGGACGGACGGACAGACAGACAAGTCGCGACTTTATAATTTTTTAGGGTATTGTTAAAAATATTTTACAATATCTTAAAAATGATCTGGTTTATAAGTTCTTTCAAGTAAAGTCGTTTAAAACGTTTCCATAAAAAATATTCATTATTTCAGTTGGCAATAAAATAGCGAATTGCGCTTGCCTTCAGACCTTTGGGGGCCGCCATTTTGAATGCATGCATTTGATTTTGGATTATTTTAAATCTTTGTATGCTAGGACCTCATCAATCAATGTACTATCTCGTTCAAATAGGAGTTTCACTCTAGACAGGGTGAAATAATTCAATTTTTAAAGAAAATGGCAGCTAAAAATATTAGGCTTTAAATTTTCGACTTTTTTTATTTTTCGTTCAATTTTAATAATTTCCTGCAAAATACAAGAACATAGTAAAGAGATCCATAATCTCAAGTTTCATCAAAATCCGTTGGAAAATGTGACCGCTAGAGGGCCACAAAAACATGAAAAAAACGCATATTTAAACGGCCGCCATTTTGAAATTTGCACATGCATGGTCACCAAAATATCAAAGACTGTAGGTCTAAGTAATGTCTATCTTGGAACCAAGTTTCATATATGTCGGATAAAAATTGCGACTTTTAAAAGCCTTTGAAATTTTGACCTTCAACTGGCCGCCATTTTGTTTTTTGAGACCTGACCTCCAGTTCTTTTACGTAATTCTTTAGGTACTTACAATTTCTATCTAACTGCTTAATTTCATGAAAATCTATTGAAAGCTTTGACCACTATTACAACAACAAAATTTTGCACGTTTTTCGACCTTTGAGCGGCCGCCATTTTGTTTCTGCCGTACCGACTTTGGATTTTTTATTGTGAGATTCATCACATACGTCAATGAACCTTTCTACCAAATTTCATCCAAATCGGAGCTATACTTTGGTCAGAACAGAAATCACGATTTTTCGTCTAAAATGGCCGCCATTTTGTTTTTGCCCGGCCGATATAGCTGGTTCACGAACTTAACTGAGATAATTACCCAATACACCTTTCCTGAAAATTTGGTGAAAATCGAAGCAAAATTGCAACCTCTAGCGTAGTCACAAATTTCGTTATATCCCATATATATATATATATATATATATATATATATATATATATATATATATATATATATATATAAATATATATATATATATATATATTTATATATATATATATATATATATATATATATATATATATATATATATATATATATATGATGCTCTCCGCAATAGGTAAATTTCTCTCGAGAAATTTACCTAAAAAATGTTTGATACTGCGTAGTTTAAGGTTTGCTCATCATCCAATGGCTCACTTCTATCTCCCAACAATCAAAAATATTCTTTGGCAAGCTTTTCGATCGAAAGCGTTGAAGAGTTCACATCTGCCCGATCATTTTGACCTCACCAAGCTTAAAACTTTCTTGTTTAGGCTTTGCCTATAATTCACTTTATCTCTTATAACTCTTCAAATTGAAAAAAAACCCTGAGAGTGTCCAGTGGGAAGTTTAGCTGCGTTTTGCAAATGATTATGTAAAGGTTTAAAACTTGTATAAACATAAATGCAGGAAAAATTCAGGAATTAATGTGACAAATTCAAAAGCATATAATATGACAAAATATGAAACGTTTTTATTGCTTTTATTAAGGTAAACTTCCAAAAGTTATGCAAATTTACTCATAGATAGTAGTCATTACAATTTGCCTGGATTTTGTTTCATGAAAAATTGCAGTAGTTTCAATCACTTTTGAACCGTTTACCGTTTCAACAGTTTTCATCAATTTTTAGGGTTTTGTACTAAAATACAAATCCCTATTAAAATCGGTACCTGTGTCCGTCTGTCCGTCCGTCAGTCTGTATGTCACAGCAGTTTTTCTCCGAAACTGTAGAAGCTACAGCCATGAAACTTTGTGAAAATGTCGGAAGTTACGGCTTCAAGAAAGTTTTAGGGTGAAAAAAATGTCAAAGAAATTTAAGAGGGTCCTCCATATAGAGGGCTTACCCTTGAAAAAATTTGTTTGTCAAAGGTAAAGTGGGGTATCACATGAAAAATATCTTTAAATTACTTAATCAGTATCAAGTGGGGTATCACATGAAAAATTTCTTAAAATTACTTTATCAGTATCGAGGGAGGCAGGAGAAGGGGAAATGTACGAAATATAGGCGTACCCCTCCCGTCGCGATTGGAAACTTTTCACCCGAAAAATCTGAAAAAAATCATGAGTATAGACCTTTATGTGAACTACAACAACAAATAAGCCAGAAGTCGAAATTCACTCAACTTTGTTAGTAATAGTATGATTTATCAATTTTACATTTTCTTGAATGAAATTGTAAGGGCACTCTCAAATTCAATAAAATTCGATGTGTAAATGCCTATTTTCAAGTTTAATCATTACTGGAAATTTCAGAAATTTCGAATCGTATTTAAGAGAGTTATGGGGGTTTTAAATTTCTGTACTACAACAGCAACTACACATGGCTATGGGACAATATGCATTTCCAATCAACTCAGATACTACGGGCTTGTTAGGATTTGCATGAACGTTTCAGAAATTATATTCATGATGAATATCCTTGAAAAATTGTTCAACGGATGACATCCGTCACCGTAACACAAAATGGCGGCCGTTTTAAATGAAAATATTGCATAAAATTTTGTTATTATTCGCAAACTTCAACATTTAAGGTACATGCTATTAACACTTGATTGAATCTATTTATGTAAAGCTGAAGTGAAAAATGTTGAAATTCGTTCAACTTTGCTCATAATAGTAGAATCTGTAAATTAAATATTTTTGCCAGTAAAACTGTATTAGTATGATTAAATTGGATGAAAGTAGGTATTTAGGTGTCCTTTAAAAGGCCTTTATACTCTATGAGTTTTAATCGAATGCACAGAAGTTATTGCCGTTTGAATTTTCTCCGATTACAACATTCAAATACGGTTGCTAAATGGGTTTTCCATCAAACCAGACACTACACTTTTAATTGTATCGTCTCCAAATATATGATAGAACAAAAAGACATTTAAGATTCGGCTTACTTAATGATTTTAGCAATATTGCACCAAAATGTTTGCCAGTTAAAATGAAGTAACAATGGTTTTTTCTTTTAAAGCAAAACATGTACATGTCATTAAAGTTTTTTTTGAATTAAATCATTCTATGTCTGCATATTGTATGTTATGTACAAAACCTTTTTTACACGAGCGTAATTCTGTCTGCTCAACTTGTTTTTTTTCCACCAAGACTCAGAGAATTGTAACATATTCGCTTGCAAATGATAAATGGCGTGAAATGATATTTAGGACAATCCAAAAGCGTGGTTGGTAAACTAACCACCAAATCTGAAAGAGATATAGCGGCTAGCCAAATTGAAAGAGATTGGGATAAAAAAGGAAGGAAGAGGCTTTTGATGGGCGTGGACCGCTAGATCAAGGGTTCCAGGAAGTGCTGACAAAAGGAGCAGAGAAAGTTGCAAAGAAACTCCTTCAAAAAGTGCCAGAAAATAATGTTCGCCCGGATGCCCTAAAAGATAAAAGACTTGATGCGAAACAGGAGAGAAAAAAGCCCCGACGAAGACTACAGCAGCAGGTACCGCTTGTGAGAGCCAAGATGGCTGATATACGCAGAAGTGCTGCGGATATCAGGGGAAATATAAGACCCAAAGACACCAATACTGCTATTAAAGCAGCATGACTGACACTGCTATTGAAGCAGTACGATCGGGCTACATACGGAGCACAAGCCGATGGTAAAAAAGCATTCTACAACGCAGAAAAGAAAGTTCTCGGCAAAAGTGCAACTATAGCCTCGCTAAAGTCGATAGCAACGATCGAAATAAGAGACATTGACTGCATCAGGGACCTGGCCAAAATAGAAGAGACCATCAAAAGGGAGTTCCCTAGCGTGGGTAGGATCAAAGCAAGGCTGACACCAGAAAACCATAAGGGACAACGCATGGTCATCATTGATTTGACCGAAAGAGAGGCCGAACAATTTCTGAATAACGGGAAAAAAATAATAAGGTGGGTCATCTGCAGAATATGGCGAAGAACAGCGCCTCTTCAATGTTTCAAATGCCTTGGTTATGGTCACACCCCATAAGTATGCAAAGGACCTGATAGGAGTTCCCTGTGTTACAAATGCGGTGAAATGGGACATAAAAGAAAAGAGTGTACATAGGAGACACATTGTATCTTTTGCAAGGATGCTCATCCAAGATCGGACCTTGGGCACGTCTTGGGAGCAGGGAAATGTCGGGTTTTCCAGAAAACCCTAGCCAAGGCAAAATTATAACTATAATGACCCGTATCCTATAGGTAAACTTACACCGCAGTTAAACCGCCCAAAACTTGCATGAGCAGTTTGCTACTTTTTGCTGTTAGTGAGCAACAGCACGATAAAAGTTCTGTATCATGGTATCCTAACGAAACTGATTCTGCTGCCATTTGGGCTCGGGGCAGTGATTTCCAGGTGGAGAGCTGTGGGGATGGTTTCATGCGGGTTCGGCGCTCAGGGACCACCTTCGAACGAACCGATACCATCTTTCCAAGCCAAGCTTAATGCTTTGGAGGGCGCTGGCTCTAACGCAGACAGCAACGTGCTCTTCCGGGGAGACTTCAATGCTAAAGCAATTGAATGGGGCATGCCTCAAACAGATCCGAGAGGAAAATGAATTCTAGATATCACAGTCAGAATAGCGCTCGTCATACTATTGTCTACGATGGAACTATATCGGACGTGATATTTGCCTTGGAGTCCTTAGTACGGATGATACACAATTGGAAAGTATTAGAGAACTAATCAGTCAGTGATCATCAGAGTATTCTGCTTGAGATTCGTGATGTTGTCTACCGACGTTTGTGCTCCCAACCTACTACAGTTGGGTGGAACATCGGAAGGATGGACGTCAAGATATTCGTCGATGTGGTCACGGTAAGTGATTTGCAGGAGACAGAGGTCCTTCTAGCTCAATTTGCGGTTAAATCAACTATGAGCATCAGCATGATTGCTTGCAATGCTTCTATGCCCCGTCGTGGCCTGGATTTGCTTTATTGCTCTTATGGAGTTTCCTTGTCTGCTCCCTGCATCTGCAGATTTAATAAGCAGTGCTTGCCTTAGATATTTGTGTCATTTCTTGCTCTTCGTGCTTCGGAACGTGGCAAATAATTCTCTGCTTATTCTTCTTGGAGAAATTTATAATCGTTCATCGATGGAAGTAGCATTCTGACAGCTTTGTTGGCAGCCTCGGGTAGCATCGTCTGCAATCCCTCTTTCACCATCGAAGGGTCCTTTGATGCTTCGTCTTTGTTGTGTTCCTTCCGATCTCTTTCGATTTGGCTCCAACCTAAGCTTTTGCTGGTATCAGACATTGAAATAACCAAAACTTTATCAAAGGGCTTTGTCTTTTGCTGCTGCTCTGCCTGCAGCCAATAGCGATGTGTTTTGTCCAACATGCTGCTTTTGAGCCTGGTTCTCACGTGTAGGGTGCTCCGCCGTGGTGTATACAATACATACGGTTTTTATAATACCCTACTAAAATCGCGACCAGTCTGTCCGTCCGTCCGTGTGTCACAACAAGCTTTCTCGCAAGCCATATAAGCCAAAAACATGAAATTTTGTGAGTAGGTCAAAAGTGATGCCCTCTTAAATGTTTCGGTACAAAAAAAAAACAATAAGGTTTTTAAAGTGGGGTGCCCCTTAAGAATTTCTTTTCACCAAAGATATAAGTGTAAAATAAAAGTTTTCATGAGAATTTTTCAACACCGGTTTTAAAATGACACGTATGAATGTACGAAAAATTTGTGTCCCCCCTCCCGATTTGACACCTGCTATTTAAAAAATCTGAAAAAATCATGCAATTAAGTCTTCATGAGTACAAGGCCAGTAAATACCTCAAGAGTCGAAATTCGATCAACTTTGCTACTAATGTACATTTTATGAATTTTATATTTTCGGCTATAAAATTTAAATTAAGCGAAAACTTACATCTGGGTTTTCGAATATTAAACGCACCAAAAAATAAAATGTCAAGTTACAGTCGATTGAAAATTTATCAATAATAATATTGTAGAGAAACGCGTTTCAGAAGGACACTACATGACCGCTCAAACAATGATGCCAACACACTGAAAATAAAATAATGGTGAATTGAAATACACAATAAGGGTATATTACTTTCCCGAGCGCATTTTATGGAATATCAATATGTATGACTAACGTTTTGATATTCAGAAGACGGTGTTTGAGATATATAGGGTGATTCATTTTATATTTATAAACAGGCATAAGGTTGAATTCTATACTAAAAATTTTATTGTGAGTCGAAAGAACAATCTATGACATTTTATTTTTAAAGATTATCTCATTTAAATGTTGACCGCGACTGCGCCGTAAATGGTGCATCCTGAGGGTCCTATTCGACGCGTTCCAGCATAGCGACCAGTATATCGCGAACGACACGAGTTATGTTGGCTTCCAAAGCATTGATTGAAGCTGGATAATCCCTGTAATGATTTTCCACGTCTCGTACGTTCGAGATTTCCCGAAGGAAATCTGAAACGACCTCTCATTGGTTCTAGACGTGAAGTCTTGGAACGTGACAACAGACTGTGCCCATCAGGTCGACAAGTCAAGACACTCTTAGTCTACTCAGAAGTAGCTGCTGGCTAGTTCGGAGAGGAGTTTCGGTCGCGGGTCTTACGCGAGTAGACTAAATCTGAAATAAAAAAAACTCAGCCACCGATTCAAATGCCCAATTTAAAACGCGTCGAACAACTTCCATCGACTCTACTCTAAATTACGTATCTTCATTCCGGAGAAAAGGAACAAAAAGAATCGCTGAAAAAAAATACGCGCTCACGAATGTTACCGATGCAGGGCCCGAAATACTCTACTCGAATTCAAAACCGAAAAAAATTCACTCTATTAAAAACACGCAAATACAAAATATGGCACCGCGTACCAACCGCTCCGTGTATTACTGGAACTCTACCCTCTCGGCGGCATACTCACCTTTCGCCGTCATTATCCTGCTGAAAGGGAAAAGGAAAGACTTGGATTAATTCAGCAATTCATTATAAAGTTTTCAGCCGAATGTCTTTGGTTCGAGTTTCGTTGGCGTCAACGAGATTTAGTTCGAGTGATTCTTCCGACGGACTATAAGCCCGTTCAGTTATGATATGTGCTGGTTTAATATTAGAACGTAACGCAGCTAGGTGGACGGACACATGGCCAAAGCGTGATAATGATCATATCACCTTGTGGAGTGCCGATACAATCGATCATGACAATGAGATACTCTAACTATCTCTAAGCGAAGGTTCAAAAGGGGTTGTAGTAATACGAAAAGAAAAAGAAAGAATCATAAAGTTTTAATCCATAAATAAAACCTCTTCCATATACAATAAAAATAAAGTTATTCTGCACTTGCAGTACTTAAAGCTAGACAAAACTTTCCAGTCTAAAAGATAACATTAAATTCTAATACTTATGTTATATATGTTTAGAAACACCTGACCATTACAACTTTGATTATTACGATTTTCAAAAACTATATGAGAAAAAAATAAAAATGATTAGATCAAGAATTTATGATTTAAAGAGCGGTATAATATTTTGACTTAGAAAAAATAACCAACAAAATTTATACGTTATGTATATTTAAAAAATTGATTCTTCCTATGAGATATCAGCAGAAGGCAGACTAACAACAGTTTACTCAAGAGTCGTAATTGTGCAATGGAAGAAGATTCTATGAAAACTTTCTAATTTTATTGATTGTCATCGGGTATTATAGGTATTATTTCAAAGCCTAGTTAAATAGTGCTTTAAGATGCAATGCAAAATCTCCTGAAATTTCGTATAACATAAACAGTGTCTTAACTCTTAAAAGAGAGTTGGTAACTTTCCAAAATACTGGCTGGGACTCAATGCATTGATCTTGTAAATTTCAGGAAAATTTCAATTCTCATAATGAACAATTTTGGAAACAAAAAAATAAACAATATTCCGTGCGTGAACTATTTTGGAAAGATACCATTTCTTCCACTAGAATTTTATACGAATTTGATTTCATTTATAAGGGTAATGCATCCTAAGAGAAGCAACTACACGCTAAAAAGGGAGATAATTCTAAAAATAAAGTCAAAGTAGACAAAACTATGGCAAATCATGCTTGATTAAAGATTGTTCTCTCAAAACCTAAGCAGAAGGTAAATTTAATAAATAATACAGAAAACTGCTTTGTGAAAATATTTGTGGTACGCGTTCATCAAACAATTTATACATCATGCTATTCAATTAACAAGCTTTCTTAAAAAAAAACCTGCTTAAAAATATTGCCTTTAATTTTCATTCTATTCGTATTGATCAAAAGTCATTCAGGAGTAGATTTCCCAATTTCAGATTGCGGTGAATTGTTCGATTGTCATGAAGATATTTAACTCCTTGAATGATTTGATAAATATAAAAACGACATTCGTAGTCGGTTATAATCTTCCTACAAGTGTCAAATCCTATCATAGGTCCTATGTTTTTACAAAGCAATATATCCGCTGTTCCTGTCATCGAAAAAAACTATGAGACTTAAAACTACGAGTATATTTGGATAACCTAGACTTTTACGTATAGTTGTTGCTTGTGTCGTTTGTTTTTATATTATTGAATAGTAGGAAATGCGTACATACTTGTCAGATTCTTACTACCCAATATGATAACATTGTTTCTTCGAAGTTTTTTAGTTTTCAACTTGGGTCGCCATCTCAGGTGTGTCCTTGCGATGACGATCCTCACTTTTCCAGGAGCTTACTGGAATATGGGGTGCTGGTAGGCAATTTCATAATGATTGCACAGGTTGGGGGGTATCCATCGATATTTTCTGGAGACCTTCACTTGCTTTCCATACGGCCTGCCTCTCGATGGTCGACTGTATTTTTTCATTCGAACCCTATCGCGCATCAATTAAGCAAATGCATGGATCTCTTGTCCAAAAACCATTCCTTCACGGTTGTCTTGATTACCCCCAGCAATAGGCCAATCGCTTGCTTTTACTTCCCCGGTCACTTTCTGGGAGCTTACCCTCCTTCGGAAACACTCGTCGTGTGTTGACGAACAGATGAACGTTGTCTTCTCCGCGCCCAAATTGTTGACAGATCCTTCAGTTGGCGAACCCGGCGATGGTTCCGCTTTTCCGGCTCTTTTGAGTGCTAACTCCACGCACTTTCCGCTATATTCTTCCGCGCGCAGGAAATACCTTCCCGTACACGCTACAAAAAAGACGACAAAAAAGGGATCCGGCCGAGGGCAACGAACACATCATTATGCATTCCATTCACCTCTAATTAATGCCGTCACTGCCCATCTACTTCGATTTTCGAAAATGTCCGTGCTATCCATTTAACGTAAGTATCCCAGGGTGTTCACTTCTCACCGTTTCACGTAACTCCCAATCGCGGACACAAATATCACGCCAAGCACACCCGTAGCACTTATTGCGTCTTCCGTACTTTTCGATTGAAACCACCACCTATTTGCTTTCCGCGCCCGTATTTTCTTCTTCTTCTACATCTAGCCTCATAGCTATGGGGATACGATTTGACAATTTAGCCGCGACTCCCACCTGTCACTCCACCAACTCAAGTGGTGATTCATTCGCTCACCACCAGTCGATGCCAATCGGTTCAGTCTCAGAGAGCTGTCAAACAGCCGTAACAGCTAGTTGGGACATATCAGCTGGCAGAAACATCTAATTTAAGGGGTGACAAATCTCCGCGGGATATCAGTCCGAGGAATCAAGGTTACTACACCCCAAAGAAGCCAATCTAAAGGTGTGATAAAATACAACATAGACGGTCAATTTCTTCTTCTCTTTTTCTTAGCATTACAGCCCCTCTCGGGCCTTCGCTTCCTGCAAATAGTGCGTCCAACTGTCTCGGCCCATTGACCGCATCCTCCAATTCCAATATCCGAGCAGCGATGAACTGTCTTCGTCGACCGAGTCAGACCAAAGTTTCCTCGGTTTCCACACTGGCCTATGGCCTTCAATTCTCCCAACGAATACCTTCTTGGGTATCCGTTGTTCGTCCATACGATTCATTGAAGCTTCCGCTGTCCTACAATCGTTGAGACCTCCGGGTCGAAAAAAATTTCAAAAAGCACATAGTTGTACCGAATTCGCCATTGGTACCCGTCTAGCTTCGCTCCGATTATTCGCCTCAGGACCCGTCGCTCAAAGGCGTTCAATATATTTGCGGATGCTTGGATTGGAGTTTATGTTTCACACCCATAGCATAACACAGGCCTTATCACAGATTTGTATACTTGGAGCTTTGTTTTCCTGTACATGCAGCTGGTCTTCAAGATCGTCAACACTGAATAACATATTTTATTTGCGAGCTGTATTCTTCCGCGTATTTTGTCTCTTTCATTGCCCGTTTTCGTTGTTTTGGCGCCTAAATACACGAATTCGCTAACATTTTTGATATTGTATTCGCCCAGTGTGATATTTTGTGTGCTTGAGGTATTTTTCCTGGACTGCGTCATGAGCTTTGTTTTATTTTCATTGATTTGTAGCCCTACTAGTTTTGCTTCGCTGTCGAGTTTCAGGAAAAGTTCTTTGGCAGTTGTTAATGATCGTGACAAAATGTTGATGTCGTCCGCATAGGCTACTACTTGGCTTGACTTGAATAGTAATGTACCTCGCGTATCGACAGGTAGCTTTCGTATGACGTACTCTAGAGCGAAATTGAAAAGCAATGGGGCCAGCCCATCTCCCTGCTTTAGCCCGATATTTGTGTCAAAGGCATCGGTGAGTAGGTTATTGATGCGGACTTGGGAGGGACGTCATTGTCATTTTGGGATGCCAAAGCAAAGCATTATTTGGTACAGCACGTTACGATCTTAAAGTCAAAGAAAATTTGGTGAACGTCTATGTTGAACTCCCAGCACTTTTCAAGTACCTTTGCATGAAAGTTTCAGGAATGATACGTATCATGAATTTCTTTGAGAATTTTGAATTATTTTGCCCCAACTTCAACGTTTAAGGCGCATGCTTTTAACACTTGATTCAATTTAATGAATGACTGAAGATGAGTACCTACAATTAATACTCATAGGTGAAACAAGTTGAGGAGGTAGGAGAGAGCTCCTAGCAAATAGGCTTTGTAACCATTCTAGGATTCGAAAAAATAGGCCATAAATCGATGATTACAGTACAGGGGAGTGGCCGCTGAAAAAAAATTTCATCAAAGGTAGCCAATATAAATATCAAATGAAAGTTCTTTATAAGAGCTTTTCAAATCAGTACTTGAACTGACAATTTTCCCTTCACAAGGGCAACAAATACCTTAGAAGTCGAAATTCGATCAACTTTGTTAATAATAGTACATTTTGTAAATTTTGCTTTTTCGTCTATAAAATCAGGGTGGGAACCTTAAATTTCCCAAAATCTATAATTTAAATTTTTTGAAAGTAATTGTATATGGTTCGAAAATTTCACATTAATTGAACAATAAACAGCTAAGTTACAGCCGATTGAATATTTAACAATTACAACAACATTAACACGTGACGCTAGGGAGATTCACGCTTCCAGCGGACCTAGAGACTACAAATATGTAGGAACTTTTATAAAAGTTTTAGAAATGGTTTGTAATATCCATGTGTTATCATGACTTATCAAGCGACGGGGTCAAACCACTTGAAACAAAATGGTGGCGAGTTTAAAATCATAATAACCATAATAATTTTTCGAACTCAATTTATGGAATCTATATATTAGTCAAGTTTTGATATGCAGAATATATTGTTTGATTCACTAATTGTTTTACAATGCCCTTCTGGCAGGAGCATCCTCCTGCTACTTCAACTTATTATTTTCTAAGGTCTTTGAAAATATTTTGTACGCCGTACAAAGTAGTGAAATGCCTCTATAATTCTCGCACTGTAGCTTGTCACCTTTTTTGTGAATAGAGAATATAATTGATTGGCTCCACTCTTTCGGCTTATGTTCTTGTTGCCAAATGTGCTGGATAACTTTGTGAATAGCTTGATGAACACTACTGCCACCATATTCGATGGGCTCCACTGGAATCTCATCAATACCCGGTGCTTTATTATTCTTTTGGGCTTTGATGATAGAACACACTTCATCCAGAGTTGGTGGGGCCAATTGACGCTCTCCGCAGACATCTATAGGCTCCGATGTTCTGGAGCTGCGCGGAGGATTAAGGAGATTCTTGAAATATGTTGCCCATCTTTCCTTAATCTTCGCTTCATCAGCGATGATATTGCCGATGTCATCACGACAGAGCGTGGTTTTGGGCTGGTAACCACGTTTCAGGCTTTTCACTACTTTGTATGCTTGTCTTGTGTTATTGCTCGCTAAACTTACATCTATATTTCTCAATTGTTCGTCATACTATTTTCTTTTCTTAATCCTAATTATCTTATTCGCTATGGTCAATTTACTGGTCCAAAATGTGAAATCAGGTTCTCTGCAAAATGATTTCTCGGTAAGTCTATTTTTTCACCCGCTGTATGCGAAGTACACGCTGATTTTCGTAATACAGTTGAACAATTTGCACGCTGATTTTCGTAATACAGTTGAACAATTTGGATATGTTGTTGCTGTGTAAGTCAATCCATAATAATTTGTCAAACAATACTGAATAAAAATTACATTTCAATTTGACGGGAGACATGTGTGATCTATCAAAAAAAGCATATTGAAAATCAAAACTCATAATGAAGCAACCTTTATATTATTTTACATAACCCTTCTGGCAAGTGCACTCTCCTGCTATTTCAACTTGTTTTTTTAAATTCAACGATTTGCCGATTATTGTTTGTTGGTTTATTTTTACTGCTATTTTATTCATCGAAAAGAATTACTAGTAAAAAAACATTGAAAATTGCATCGAATACCGTATGAATTTAATTTTTGTTCTTCCAATGTGCCTATGTAGATTTCGTTTTTGTGAATTTTGATTTTCGGATGTAGTATGTGGGCTACCCAAAAAAAATGTGTTTCAAGATGTTAGTGTCAATTTATTCATCCCTAAATATTCCTAAATACAACATAGAATTCACTCTTTATCTCAGTATTCTTGCATTCATGTGAATGTACACTCGAACGTACATGCATGATGCATGATTTTAGATCATATTTGTGAAAAGTTTTTAGTTATATGTAAATTTTTTATATGAGTATATGCATTTTAGAACCGCCCTTTGATCTACTTTATTAGCCAAGATAATGTACGTAAAAGCAAAAAATTAAGCAGTTAAAGATAAATGATAAAATGTTTGAATACTTCATCTTACCTACCTAAAACCTTGAAATCCGATTTCCCCTTGCAAATATTTCATAATGCCGACAACACTTTTCTAATTAAGTCAGCGCAAATGTTCTGATTGCTTAACCTGTACCATTCTGAAAGATTCATTCCACCGGAGGTGCACAGCCTTCAATTTAGTACTAAGTAACTGAAATCTGAGCTGGCTAAAAGAAAAAGCTGATTATGAACTACATCTGAATTTATAGCCAATAAACACGATATGCAACGATTTAGACTGACATTGAATCTGCTTATTTTGTTTCAGTGCGTCCGGATTAAAAGTGGTCAGTGCAGCACGTCACCGTCCGGGAACAGGTTCCAGAGGCATTCAGGTACTCGCGGATCGGACTCATTTCTTCTCGGACTCTTGGACTCGTCTTGGGATCCATCTGACCACTTGGATCAGGTGAAAAGTGACAATGAGAAGTATGCTAGTGCTTGGACCAGGTTCGGTGTGATCGCGGTCGCGAGTGCGCACTCAAAGTAACTTGAAAATACTAATTATATATGCAAAAAGTGGTTTAACGGGTCAGAGTCGATAAATTGGTGATCTGGAAAGAAAGCAAGCGGATGCAGTGTTATTGGTGCTAGAAAGATCGGAAATGATCAACAAAATTAAGTAGTGCCTAGTGCGGGTACGATCTTTGATAAACCGGCTTAGCTCTTGTTGCCGCGTGGGCGCGGCGGTTATTTTCGACTCGTACATATCTCGCAAGAACCATGGCGGCCGCATCATCGCGAAATAATTTGAAATCACCAACGAACATTCCGATGAAGAAAATGCCTTCTAGCCACAACAGTCTGAAGCTGAATGGCAATTTGATTGGACTTCCGAAGCAGGCGATTCAGATCCACCAACCCCCACAGCATCCGAATCAGCAGCATCCGCAGCATCATCTCCCACAGCATTCACAGCCATCTCCAGCTCCTACGTCATCGACGGTTATTTCTCAGCAGCAGCAGTCGCCGCAGATCGCGCATTCAGCTTCCGCGACAGTTTTGTCTCAAATCCCGTCCAGTCTTCATCATTTCCATACGAACAGCAGCAACGTTCTCAGCGGAAACGCGGCGAGTGCAGCTCACTCCATTCCCCCACGTTATCAGCCTCCACCTCAACCCTCCGGCGGAATCCTCAAGCACATTCCCAATCCCAACCCGAAGCCGGGAACTAGTTACTACCCCGACCCAAATGTTCCTCCGCATTTGAACATCAAATATCCACCAGATATTCCGAAGCTGGCTTCCGTTTATATTCCGGAGTCCATTAAAGCGGGTTCCGGTCAATCGCGGTTTGCGCAGCGTCCGCCGCCTCACAGGACATCGGCGGGTCATGTGCAGGTTCATCACGAGCCGGATCATCACAGCAGAGTCGTCCCACCGACACAGCAACAGCAGCAACAACAACAGCAGGACATGTTAAAATTCGTTAGGAAACCTGACCCGGATCCCGGGTCGGGCTCAGGTGGCGTGAGCGGTGTAGGAGCAATGGCTGGGATGCTTCCGGGACGACTTTCAGCTGAACAAAATCGCCATCTACAGGTAAGCAATTTTAAATTTAGTTTTCTTGTGCAGTGGCAACACTAAATCTGATTTTCGCAACCATTCAAGCATTGAGTGATCGACTTTTAGTGGGCAATCCGGTATGTTTGTAACAATGGTAATCGGCAAACAAAAGTGAAAAATGTCCGTAAAAAGTGGTGACTCGTTTGTGATGTCATTTATTATTGAATGGCTTTTTGAAAAGTAACGGAAATTGATTTTGCTTTGTTTTTCCTGTCAATTCAGATTATAACTGGCTTTTAATATCTGCGGTGCGTTTCAAATTGTAACGGAAATATCAGACGAATAGAATTTATTGTTCTCGATCATCTATGAGTCGTTGCTTTCAATAGCAATCGGAATAATAATGTTGGTGATATTTAAATGACTTATTGACATTTACAGTGCAATGTTTCGGAATGCCAGCTAGTCGGTATGCAAATATTTAAAACATTATTTCACTTTGAATGTACTGGTATACTAAGTTTGCTTTTCCGGTGATAAATTTAAAAAAAACTTTTTAAAATAATTAACGAGGCTTATGGACATTACCTCAAATATTTCTAGTAAATTTCGTTGTAATTATGATAGTGCTTTAATTATCGGAACTCTGTTACCTCGTTTGCCAATGAAATTCCTAGGAGGGACTTGCAGTCGGTCTCTACTATCTTTCCATTATTTCTTGGCTTCCCCACTAATTGTTTGAAGTTAATGCTCTTCAAACCTTTCCACATTGAATTTCAGTGCAGTTTATAAAAGTGGGCTATCATACCTATTACATAAGAGGTCGTTGTGACGAAGCACCCACTCTGCTCCTTATTTCACTGGGCTGAAGTTTCTCTTAAGCACTTTTCGCTCAAATGCATCTAGGGTTTTCTAGGAAATGCTTGTTAAAGTGCAGGCATGTGCTTGCAGAATTCTTACAAGTGCTTTGTTTGTATGATGCTCATTCTTCTTGCCTTATTTCTGGACCTGGATAAGTCATACGGAGAAGTACGCTCTATTTGTGGCATTTATCCCTCATTTGTTACTATAATTTATATGAAGGGGAAGATCTGAGCAAGTAGTTAATGGATTGAGATCACTAAGCGCAATGTATTCGGGAGACCAAGGTACGACATAGATTGTAGCGCTTTTGAGGAAGAAAAGGAAGAAGAATGACTTCTTAGTGTAATTTAAAAATTTTAGGCCTCCAAGTTCAACTTAGTCTCCTTTCCAAGTTCAACTTAGTCTCCCTCCAAGTTCAACTTAGTCTCCTTTTCAGGTATCTATATATATATATATATATATATATATATATATATATATATATATATATATACATATATAAATATATATATATATATATATATATATATATATATATATATATATATATACATATATATATATATATATATATATATATACATATATAAATATATATATATATATATATATATATATATATATATACATATATATATATATATATATATATATATATATATATATATATATATATATACATATATATATATATATATATATATATATATATATATATATATATATATATATATATATATATATATATATATATATATACATATATATATATATATATATATATATACATATATATATATACATATATATATATATATATATATATATATATATATATACATATATATATATATATATATATGTATATATATATATATATATATATATATATATATATATATATATATATATATACATATATAAATCGTGGTCTGTGTGGTCTAGTGGTTAGAGCATGAATGCATAAGCCGAAGGCACAGGTTCAAATCTCGTTGGGAGCAACGTGATTTAGTTCATTTTTCGGACAGACTATGATAGTTCACTCAGTGGAGATATGTACTGATTTAATCAGATCATATCTTAGCTGAGCAGGCACACGAGAGCATGGTACTGACCAAACAAACTTCCGAAAAAAATCAATACGGTCATGAAAATGCGATATTCTAACTATCTCTAAGCGAAGGCCCGAAAGGGGCTGTAGTGCTACAAAGAAGAAGAAGATATATATATATATATATATATATACGAGTATATATATATATATATATATATATATACGAGTATATATATATATATATATATATATATATATATATATATGTATATATATATATATATATATATATATATATGTATATATATATATATATATATATATATATGTATATATATATATATATGTATATATATATATATATATATATATATATATATATATATATATATATATATATATATGTATATATATATATATATATATATATATATATATATATATATATATATATATATATGTGTACAAATTATATATATGCCTTTGTTCGTGAGCAGACACGTTTCGACTCCTTTGAGCCATTTCAGTGTTTAAACGATGTGTGTAAGGGAATAACTTTATATAGGTAGGCCTTAGGTTAGGCCAGGTAGAGGGATATTAGGTTTTTGTTTTTTGCGTTGTTGAATGTTCGTTGGTCTGGTTCGTCTAACTTTCGTTTTCGACGGAGCGTGTGGTTAAGTACTGAGGATATTGTCTCGGAATTGGTAATAAGTTGTTTGTTGATAATTTTATCGTCTATGTTTATAGATTTTAACTCGTTTTTGGTTGTCAACTCTCGAGTCTTTGCTTTGTATGTGTCATAATGTCGTAGAGTTTGTCATAGCGTCAGGCTCGTGTGCGTTGCTTTGTAGATGCGTCTCGTGATTGGAGTTTCCCATGTTGTATTAGAATGATTGTAGAGCTCTTCGTACATTATCGTTAGTTTCCGTGTTATTCTTCCTATATCCTAGCATGTCAGTTTATTTGTGCCGCTATTCTCATACATATTTTTGGTCTCAGTTTGTTTCCAATGTTGTTGCTAGTTTTGAAAGCTGGTTCCAATTGGTATTGCTTAAAGAAGTTTGATAGTTTCTTTGCCTACGTATGTTAACGGAATCTACTTTTGGTAGTCCTTGTGAGTTTCAGTCAGTTGGCGTTCCTGTTTTTGTTCATACTGTGTGATAAGTTTCTCCATGTCACGTTGTTTGTATCCTTTATTACTAGCTATTCTGTAAATATTGTTTAGTTCGTAGAAGCATTTAAATGGAGTCATAAAGATGGGGTGGAGTCTCTGCACAATTGAGCTGTACGCTACTAGTTTATGTTGTACAGGGTAGTTAGATGTTACGTGTATGGTATGATTAGTTGTGGATATTTCTATACATTTTGTAGTCTAATCTTGTTTCTTCCCATGTTACGGGTAGACCCATATAGTTGAGTCGTCTGTTTGTTTCTTCTTTTATAGTGAAATTTATATTCGGGTGTATTTGATTCATATAGGTAAGAAGTTTATACTCTGCATATTCTTGAGAGTCAACAATGATGAAACAGTCATCCACATATCGTTCGTAAAATATCACATTGAACTTTTCGGCAACTTTGGGCATGAATTTTTCTTCCAGAGACTGTAAGAATATTTCTGACATTATTAAGGCTATTGGATGCCCCATACCCAAACCGTCCTTGGGAACATATGTGTTATTATTGAACATAAAAAAGAGTAGTTGATCTGTGAATCGTCAACAGTTATTGTATGAAAATTTTTCATTTAGCATGGTCAGTGTTTCATCGACCAGTATAGACGTGTAGTGGTTGTAGAAGGGTGGCAGAAATCGCTGGGTCGCGGCTGTTCTTTAATGTGTATTTGTTGTTGTGGTGCATAACATCCGCCAGTATCGTTACTATGTATCGTGCTAATTGGTCTGCAGGAGTTGGGCGCTAATTGACAACATACCGGATAGGAATATTAGGTTTGTGGAGGTTAGGTTGTAATTTAAGGACTGGTGTGGATGGATTTGGGTTTATGTAGCTTAGTATTTGGCGGAATGATTAATGGTAACTGTAGTATAGCAGTATGTAAGTCGGCTTGGAACTTATTAGTGGGGTCCTTGTTTGTTAGTTTGTATCTGTTGGCGTTAATTAAGTCTATTGTTTTTTGTAGGCAGTTCGTTGTTTTAAGGATCACGGTTGTATGTTCTTTGTCAGTGTTTGTCACTGTTACTAGATGTTCGGTAAGATTTTTCTGTGTCTTAATATCTTATGGTCCTTGTAAAAACTCGCCTTGGTTATGCTAGTGCGTATGTTTTGTCGTATATCTACTGCAGTGTGTCTTGCATGTGTCTGTTGTTCCTGCGGCAGTTTGTTAATGGCTAGTTCAGTATCAATTACTACTTCTTCTAGGTCTTTGATGCGGTATCCGTTGTAACTAGCTATATATATATATATATATATATATATATATATATATATATATATATATATATATATATATATATGTATATATATATGTATTTGGGATATTACGAAATTCATAAACACAGTGGGGAAGGCACTATTTTGCTACAATTCCCATCAAATTTTCAAGAAAAGTGTCCACGGCGAATATCCCAGCTAAGTTCGGTAAACAGCTAAATCAGCGGAGTGAACTCGAAATGGTGGCCATTATGGGAAAAAATCCATGATTTCTGTTATGACCAAAGTATACTCCGATTCTGACAAAATTCGGTAGGGAGGTTTACTAATTTACAATCAATTGTTATTGTAGTTGTGACCAAATATTTCTACCTATGTTGATGAAACTTAGTAATGTGGTAGAGACCGTAAATGTGGACTGAACAGTAAATCAATTTAAAGGGCAAGTCTCTAACTTAACGTTATGTTTCGAATTTGGAGTTAGGTCTCGAACTCCAAAATGGTGGCTAATCAAAGTTATTAATTTCAAACGCTTCTAAAAGTCAGAAGTTGTATTCGATTGTATGAAATTTGATATTAAAATGGATATCTCATTATATTGTCATCTTGGTGATTGTATTAGTGCATGTCTCAAAATGCAAAATACAAAAAATTATGAAAATTGGATTATAAACAAAAGAAGTCGAAAATTTAAAAATTAACTTTTTTAACCGTCATTATCAATTAAAATCAAGTATTTTTGTTCTGTTCACAGTATAACTTTGATTTGAACGAAATATGTCTAAAAGGGATATCCTCTAACATAAATCAACATCAAACGCTTAAATTCAATGTTCAAGAAACAAGCAAAAGTTGTTATTTTAGTGGCAAGCTAAGTGTTGCATATATTTTCATGGAAATGTTTTGAAGTGCCTTCCATTAGAAGCATTTAGACAACAGTGTTTTTTCCATTGAAAGTGTCTAACTTTCAAAGTGGTAGTCAATCGGATTATTATTTACTGATTGAAGCTAATGGTGCCTACATGAAATTTGCCTTTTCTACCTGTTGGTGCCAGCGGGAATTTTTATGTATCGGTCATATGCTACTTTATCCCAAAGATTTTGGAAACTGCTTTGTTATCCGCATTGGAATGGCTGAGATACTAGCCGCACAAGCTAAGTGTCCCTGGTTGTTGCGAGTGAACACATAAGCATACTCGGATATATTCCCGCTTCATAACTGCAATAGTAGCGAGCAAACAACACCTATGTACTCGCACTTCGCCAATGAAAATTAGCCATGGAAACACATGCGCAAGTAAATAAGCGAGCAGTTAAGTGAACGACAAAGTTCAACCCGCAACGATATTCACATCGTGAACGAACGGGGTGCTTCGAAGAGAGGTAAGCGGAAAGGAAAACCGAAAGTTCCGGCATAAACACTCTTTCGCTCAATGTCCCCAGTTTCGCTATTTTACCTCAAGAGATCTTGGGAAAGCCGAAAGCTTAAACTGAAAGCACTCTTTCGAAGTCGAAAGCTTACGCGAAAAACACTCTTTCGCTCAATTTCCCCAGTTTCGCATATTCACCAGCCGAGCAAGCGAGACGAAACGGGGAGGAAAAACTTTCGTGGAACGAGAGCGCACGTGTTCGGCTACTCAGCACCTTTAAAGAGAATTTAGGTTGAAAGCTCACGAAAAAATGGTATTTAATGTTCTTGGGCAGTCTTTTACCAGTGAGTTTGTATTCAAATCAAAAAGGGAGCGTGCTGCTACCCATTTATCATTAACAACATCGAAGTATTCGAGTTTAAGTTTGAATTGGTAGTGCTGTCCAGTGTTCAAAGAAATGGTGAGGGGTGAGGTGTTGGCTTGCGCCGCGATCCTCAACCGGCCCTTTGGCGCTTCACGCCGTGTGGCCACCCCGAACCATTAATACGACAAGTTGGTTCCCTCTTCAGGCTGGCTGATATTTAGTGTTTTAAAATAATTTGGAAATTCTAATGTAATGTAAATGTTTTTAGAAAATAACAATAGTACAATAAAAGTAATGCTTTAAAGTGAACTCTTGCCTTTGGTGATTTGGGTTTTGATGGTCAGAGTAGCAGGTAAGTGGTGTTTACAGAGAGTCTTTCCCCGGGAGCCTTGATGATGTATATTGGATACACATCAAATGAGCTCCCAGTTCTTACCAGTATACATAGGGTATACTGGTTTGTAACAAAATTGGCGCAGCCGGTAGGATATCGGTTTTGCAGAGACCACAGTGTAGTGCGCTGTGTAGCAAATTTAAATGGGCTGTAAAATCTATTCACCCAGCCGATATCTCAAACCATTCAACTCCTGTAAGACACCATTGCTACTCATACTGTCCATCAAACTGGATCAACCTTCTTTAAAAAAAAAATCAAAAGATAATGTTCATTATTTAAATATAATAATATCAATATTATTCAAACAGTCCATCAAACTAGATCAGCTTGCTTAAAAGAAAATCAAATAATAATTGTAATCATTTAAAAACCAAAAATATAATATCGGTATCTAAATACAATATTGTTACTACTCATACAGTACATAAAACTCGATTAAACTTCTCAAAAAAGAAAATAAAAATAATATTGATTGTTCAAATAACAAAAATATAATATCAATATTCAAATACAAAATTAAGGTTACTCATACTTTCCAACAAACTAGATTAATCTTCTTAAATAAATCAGCAAATAAATATTTCAATTAAATAACAAAAAGAAAGTATGAATATCCAAACATAATATTATTGATCAAACTGAATCAGTCTTCCTTTAAAATAAACTCAAATAATTATATTGATCATTCTAATAACCAAAATATGATAACAATATTCAAATGTAATATTAATCCTACTCATACTGACCATCAAATAAGATCAGTCCTAAAATCAAATAGTCATATTGAACATCTAATTCTACATTCATTTACTCCTTCATTCATATATCTTAAATCTCATCTTTCTTATCTGAAGGTCATTCAAACTAACTACTAACTCGTTCAAACCCAACGTAGAATTTATAAAGATATAAAGTTTCAATCAACTTACATTCAAAACACAAAACATTACAAGTAAATATTAAGCACAAATAAGCAAAACAAAAACTTAATAGCGAGCAAACAAACGCGTGCCCATTGTTATCGAAATATGATACCACTTATCACTCCGACTGCTTGGACAATACGCGTACCCACATGCATATTAAAGTCTTATCTCTTGAATTGAATGAGCATTCGAATTAACTGAAGCATAATTAAAAGAGCAAACAAAAACAAACATTTAACTGCAAATTGAATAGATAGACATCTGGGCAATATTTTTAAATGCAAAAACATTGAAGAGCAAACTAAATAAATTAACTGCGCTAAACAAATAAAAAAAAATAATTTACATGAGAACGGCAATTTTCCAACGCAAATAAACATGAAACTAATTTAATTTCAAGTTACACTGAAACAATTAAAGTATGGGAACTTTGAACCAACAGAATTTTAGTTATTAGAACAATACAACAATGCAAACGGTTTCACCGCAAAACCAATTATCTCTTTCAAGTTCCACTGCAATTCACTTTCAAATCACCAAATTCATAATGTTAAGGAAACGGGAAAAGTGGCAGTCAAGTCGGTAAAACCTCGGCAAAACTATCAGCAGACACGCTATTTCGATGTCTAAATTGCACGATCACTGGAATGAAAACCAGTTGATTACACAACAGCCTCTGAGCCGTCAACGTAAGCTGTTGGCGGACATGCTATTTTTAGTTATAAGTCCTGAAAGAAACAAATAATAGCCTCTGAGCTGCCCGACTTAAACTTTCGGCAGACACGCTACATTTAGTATTAAGTTACCTATATGCAAAACAGACATCGCTTTACCATCCACTCATAGCCTCTGAGCTGTTGATCCAAAATGGTTTACAACACGCTATCAACCATGTACCCTTTAAACAAGCCACTACGTTTCCTTGCACAATGAATGCATTATATAACTGCTAACTATTAGAAAAAAGTCACAAATAAAACCCCTGTAGAAAGCGCAAGACAATTCAAAACCCACCCATTTCCCACCCTTTTACTTCATATATTGCGAAAATACCAAATAGCGTCTTAGAATGCTATAATATATACTTTAAGATGCTTTAAACAACCGTTTTCTCAAGATCGGGATCAAAAATTTATTAACGGCTAATGAAGTGACCTCGCACGGCACTGTACTGTCTTCTAGTAAGGTCCAGGACAGCATTATGCCAAACTTAGTGGACACACACTAGGGAAAAATTAGACGGAACACATATAGGGTCTTGAATGAAGACCGAAACTATATGTTCCCAAGCCCATATAGTGATTGTGTCGCTTCGATCATCTTTTAGACACACACTAGGGAAAAATTAGACGGAACACATATAGGGTCTTGAATGAAGACCGAAACTATATGTTCCCAAGCCCATATAGTGATTGTGTCGCTTCGATCATCTTTTACAATAATTTCTCGCAAGAAATTTTCAATGCAGTATATCTATTTAACAATTCACTAATATCAATAAAAGTATACAACAGAGCTCAGAATCGCTCCTTCTAGTTTCAGTTTGAGAAAAAGGTCGACTTAATTTATATTAACTCATTAAACATTTCTATACTTAATAAAAAACCTACATAATAATTCCGATTTATAAATAATCCACAACTATTTACAGATACTGCTGAATATATTTCTAATAACCCTCCCTTTTTACAACTACAAATGAATAAAAAAGTATGTAATTTACAACTTAAGCCAATTAAACGACAATTAAATGCATATACCTCAAAAGCTCTTCCTCCTACACAATCGTATAGCATAGATGAATTAAAAGCCCTGCCCACTACGAAATGCATTAAGCCGACTTAATTAAAAACAAATGCTCTTGAAGGCATTAGCAGCCAACCATGAATTAGTACATACATATCATATATTTCACATACTTCCTAGCAATCAGATCAGCGCATGTAAAAGCTACAATACATCGCTTCATTCAATTTTCTCATGCATCATTGCAGAAGCAATGCTAATCATATCTTCAAAGCTCGTTAGCGGCGAGCAAAAACAATCACGTAAACCTTCAATCCATGACTCCCATTCCCATTAACAACATTAACCATCATATTAAGGGGAAAGTTTATTTATCACACTCACTCGCACCCTATAAAGCCAAGATAGCTTATACTAAAGTCGTGGGAATACAACAACAACGACTCCCAAGCTAAATCAATGGAAAGCTATTCTCTCGGCAAAACTTCTTCCGAAGCGAATCAATTCCCGAACGTAACGATCGTGTGAAATATTCATTCCCCGCTTACATATTAACTCATTCGCAATAAATAACCGCTAAAGCTTTAACAATATTTCCTATTGAAACTTCCCTACTAACCTATTCGCACAATACACAATTTAATAAAATGCTAGCAGAAGCTTACATAAAGAGCTTTTTTATAGCATTAATGAGAGTAATTTAATTGAATATTAATAAACCATGAATAGAATAAAAAACGAATTTCTTTGCAAATTTAAACTATTTTGGAAGCCGTCCACATTAAATCCTCACTAACGCTAACTGTTATAATTTACTAAAACCTGTACTAAACAAATAGTAACACCCTAATACGAGTAATAACCACTAACCAAAAGCAACATCGAATCAATTAGTAACTAAAATATTTGAATATACGCAAGAGAACTTTAATACTATTTGAAAGAAATGAGGAAATTAAAAGCCAAAAATAGAGTAGAATAAAAGTTCCAAGATGATAAGTAATGTTAAAAATAAGAGAAAACCATTAACTTCAGAATATAAAAAAAGATCGGCATTGAATATGAATCTTAAGAGAAGTTGTAACCATATTATTAAGTAAAACCAATTAAAAGAAGAAATTGTAGTCCGCTATTTTTCGATTGTAAAATAATAGTTCATTGTCAAGAAAAAACAATTTAAGGTCGGAAAAAATATGTTCAGTATGGTTTTCAATATTATAGTAAAACGAAATAATCTATAATCCTGTAATTTACGTCAGAAGCAAATTTAGCACTATTCCATTATTGCATAGAATCAAATGAAATAGTAACATCTTAATGTTTGAAGCAAACAAATTATTAAACCAAACAGGATCTTCGCTCATTGTATCCATCATTACAGTAACTTATGATTAAATCAAACAAAACATTGTATGGAATCAAACTTCAAATTATTAATTTATAATTGTAGTAGTTTATGAAAGCAACATGGATATGTAATACTTATTAATTAACATTAACTCAAGGTACCAAACAAAATAGGAAAATATGATACATAATTGTATAAAATCAAATCTTAACTTAGTAATTTTTGATTGTAGTAATTTGCAAATACAACAATGACATGTAATACATATTAATTAGCATAAACTTATAGTACCAAACGAAATATTATAATATTAATTTATGATTGAATCAAACAAAACATTGTATAGTATCAAACCAAACATTAACTCATTAATTCATAAATGTGGAAATTTACAATTCTAACGTTGACTTGTAACAACATATTAAGTAACGTCAATTGGATAGAATTATAACATTGGCGCGTTAGTATCTAGTAAATTACGCATACACCAGCAGCAAAACTACGGTTAATAATAAGTTGCGAGGAGTACAGTGGACAATACCAATGGCGATAACAGCGCGAGATATAAGTACGAATGATTTACACAAAAGGGAATGTAGCGAGACTCAACCAACAACAAAAATTGCGAAAAACCAAGAGTGAGCGTAATCTATTGGGGTACATTAAGTAATTCAGATCACCGGAGTAGAGCGACGATTTATTGTACTCTCCAAGTACACTAAATCCTTTTTTCAACTGCCGGAGGAATGTTGCGAGTGAACACATAAGCATACTCGGATATATTCCCGCTTCATAACTGCAATAGTAGCGAGCAAACAACACCTATGTACTCGCACTTCGCCAATGAAAATTAGCCATGGAAACACATGCGCAAGTAAATAAGCGAGCAGTTAAGTGAACGACAAAGTTCAACCCGCAACGATATTCACATCGTGAACGAACGGGGTGCTTCGAAGAGAGGTAAGCGGAAAGGAAAACCGAAAGTTCCGGCATAAACACTCTTTCGCTCAATGTCCCCAGTTTCGCTATTTTACCTCAAGAGATCTTGGGAAAGCCGAAAGCTTAAACTGAAAGCACTCTTTCGAAGTCGAAAGCTTACGCGAAAAACACTCTTTCGCTCAATTTCCCCAGTTTCGCATATTCACCAGCCGAGCAAGCGAGACGAAACGGGGAGGAAAAACTTTCGTGGAACGAGAGCGCACGTGTTCGGCTACTCAGCACCTTTAAAGAGAATTTAGGTTGAAAGCTCACGAAAAAATGGTATTTAATGTTCTTGGGCAGTCTTTTACCAGTGAGTTTGTATTCAAATCCAAAAGGGAGCGTGCTGCTACCCAGTTATCATTTAGACGGTTAAAGTATTCGCGATTTAAAGTTCAGCCGAAGATATCGTCCAGTGTTCAACGAAGTGGTAAGGGGTGAGGTGTTGGCTTGCGCCGCGATCCTCAATCGGCCTTTTTGCGTTCCACGCTGTATGGCCACCCCGAACCATTAACACGTCCATTTGATTCTCTACAGGAGATATCGGCTGGGTGAATAGATTTTACAGCCCATTTAAATTTGCTACACAGCGCACTACACTGTGGTCTCTGCAAAACCGATATCCTACCGGCTGCGCCAATTTTGTTACAAACCAGTATACCCTATGTATACTGGTATGAACTGGGAGCTCATTTGATGTGTATCCAATATACATCATCAAGGCTCCCGGGGAAAGAACTCACTGTAACACCACTTACCTGCTACTCTGTCCATTTTCACTAAATCAACCAAGGCAAAAAGTTTATTTTATTAATTATTTTATTTTCTCTGTTCCTATTTTTATCTAACATTACATTTTACAAATTACATTATTGAAGACTTATATCAATATTGAGCCTGTAGAGAATCAAATGGACGTGTTAATGGTTCGGGGTGGCCATACAGCGTGGAACGCAAAAAGGCCGATTGAGGATCGCGGCGCAAGCCAACACCTCACCCCTTACCACTTCGTTGAACACTGGACGATATCTTCGGCTGAACTTTAAATCGCGAATACTTTAACCGTCTAAATGATAACTGGGTAGCAGCACGCTCCCTTTTGGATTTGAATACAAACTCACTGGTAAAAGACTGCCCAAGAACATTAAATACCATTTTTTCGTGAGCTTTCAACCTAAATTCTCTTTAAAGGTGCTGAGTAGCCGAACACGTGCGCTCTCGTTCCACGAAAGTTTTTCCTCCCCGTTTCGTCTCGCTTGCTCGGCTGGTGAATATGCGAAACTGGGGAAATTGAGCGAAAGAGTGTTTTTCGCGTAAGCTTTCGACTTCGAAAGAGTGCTTTCAGTTTAAGCTTTCGGCTTTCCCAAGATCTCTTGAGGTAAAATAGCGAAACTGGGGACATTGAGCGAAAGAGTGTTTATGCCGGAACTTTCGGTTTTCCTTTCCGCTTACCTCTCTTCGAAGCACCCCGTTCGTTCACGATGTGAATATCGTTGCGGGTTGAACTTTGTCGTTCACTTAACTGCTCGCTTATTTACTTGCGCATGTGTTTCCATGGCTAATTTTCATTGGCGAAGTGCGAGTACATAGGTGTTGTTTGCTCGCTACTATTGCAGTTATGAAGCGGGAATATATCCGAGTATGCTTATGTGTTCACTCGCAACATGGTTATAAGCATGTTTGTGATCACGAGATTGGTTTTGAATGATTTTTCTGCGCATTTGAGCCCACATAACTCTGATAGCACATGTTTTATTAATGCCCATCACAGGTTGCTGGACATATGGATAACCATTAGGTATATAGAAACTTTAAGTGCACCGTCACGGTCGTGAAAGACCTCTTCTCTGGAGCTGATCTACAGCGATCGATCACTGGAGACTTACTTTTCCTAACGAATATTAAGGCTGTGAGAACTTCATCCCTTGTGCGATTTCGACTAGAGCATCCTTTTTGGCTGCTAGTTTTTCAAGCTGTGAGTTGCTTGTGGAAGTATTGTATTCACTTCGATTAAGTTTGTTCATATTGATCTTTGTGATTTTTTCTAAAATCACATTTGTAGCTTTTATTCCTCTCTTTCCTCTCTTTCTTTTTAGCACTACAGCCCCTCTCAGGCCCTTGCCCCTTGAATAGCAAATAGCGCCTCCCAACTGTCTCGGTCCATTAACCGCGTCCTCCAATTTTGAAACCCGAGCAGCAATGAACTGTTTTCATCGATCGAGTCAGACCAGCGTTTCCTCGGTCCCCCCACTGGTCTCCGGCCTTCAGTTCTCCCAACGAATACCTTTTTGGGTATTCACTGTTCGTCCATCCGATTCATGTGGCCAGCCTATTGCAGCTTCCGCAGTCTTATAATCGTTGAGACTTCCAGTTCGTCCAAAATTTCATACAACTCATGGTTGTATCGGATTCGCCATTGGTCTCCGTCTAGCTTCGCTCCGATTATTCGCCTCAGGACCCGTCGCTCAAAGGCGTTCAATATATTTGCGTATGCTTGGGTTACGGTCCATGTTTCACACCCATAGCCTAACACAGGTCTTATCACTGATTTGTATACTTGGGCTTTGTTTTCCTGTGTATGCAGCTGGTCTTCAAGATCGTCATAACTGAATAAAATATTTTATTTGCGAGCTGTATTCTTCGGCGTATTTCGTCTCTTTCATTGCCCGTTTTCGTTATTTTGGCGCCTAAATACACAAATTCGCTAACATTCTCGATACTGTATTCGCCAAGTGAGATATTTTGTGTATTTCATGTAGTTTTCCTGGACTGCGTCATGAGCATTGTCTTATTTGCATTGATTTGTAGCCCTACTAGTTTTGCTTAGCTGTCGAATTTCAGGAAAAGTTCTTTGGCAGTTGTTAATGACCGTGACAAAATGTTAATGTCGTCCGCATAGGCTACTACTTGGCTCGACTTGTATAGTAATGTACCTCGCGTATCGACAGGTAGCTTTCGTATGAAGTACTCCAGAGCGAAATTGAATAGCAGTGGGGCGACATCGATAGGTTAATTTGATCAAGTAATGATCTGAGTTACAATTGGCTCCTCGGTATGTACGTACGTCAAGTTTGCTCGAGGCCCAACGTTGTTAGATCAGAACATGATCGATTTTTGTGTGCTACGATCCGGTGATACCCAGGTTATTTTATGAATGCGTCAGTGTGAGAAGCAAGTCGAACGTATGACTAGATTTCTACTTCATGCAAAGTCAATCAGGCTCTGGCCATTGTCATCTGTTTCATTACTATTGATAACTAAGATCAAATAAGATTATCTGAAATTTTCGTAATTTTACTCAATTCTGAAATTGCTGAAAGAGAATTGTACAGTACAGGAAAAATAGATAAAAGATATTTAATATGAAGACTCCGCAAGCATATTGACCATAGTACTCGTATACCCATATAGTAACCACAATCGATCAAAGCTCTGAAGAAAAACAGAACGTTATTCCCCGCAGAGCTAAAGCGCTTTATTCAATACCAATCGTTCTAAATTTTAAAAGAATGTAAAGCAAATTCAAAACAATAAAACTACGAAAATTTAATGGCCCAAATGGCTCTCTAAATTTATACATTATCAATGAAACACATTTAATGAAAAAAAACGAAAACAATGGCAAATTCAAATTATTTAAAGTTATGACATATTTTTTGATTCAATTGGAAAAAGGAGAAAAAAAAAACCAATCAACGTTATTCAAAAATTGCTTAAAATACTAGCACAACAGTGAACTTTTATCCTATACCTAATATGTGACACCCTAATTCTAAACAAATTCAATGAAAAAAACTGAAATCTTTCCCTAATTTTTAACACAAATAAAAACTAACGCTAAATACAGCAATAATGAGCTAAACCTTAAAACTAAGTAACGAAAAACACAAAAACAGAAACCAAACACGAATAATTTAGACATTGCCACTCAGCCACCAATACCTAGATTGCTGCGTCTCAGCTCGACCAGCCTCAACGAATCTAGCAAATGAGTATCCCCGTTAAAATTACTGGTCTCGTGAACTCAAATTTAGAGGATATGTTATATTCTTATCGGTGGTCAATGTATCTGGAAGGAAAGAGCCGTCGAAGGGCCATGACTACTTTTTGTGCTTTACTCTGCATGATTTTGACATGCTCAGTATAGTACAGATACTGATCGAGATGAACACTGATGTATCGAACAAAGGATTTATGTGGAACCCGTTCTGAACTATCCTCAGCAGCCATAATGTGGAAACCCTTCCAATTACGTTTCAGGTCTTGACTGGCCCCCTGCAGCGTTGTCCGAAACAAAGTTGTTTCGCACGTCTGCGCATTGATTTTCATTCGCCGATTGTCGGTGTAGAGCTGCACATCATTGAACAATTTCTGAAGATTGCTCGGAACTATTGTAGATTTTTGGTCTGCGTAGCTGACAAAATAATCAATAATATTGAAGCTCGGTATGAGGTCAAATGTTAATATTTCGTTGAAATGAAGAATTGATTCACCGTTCAGGCTTGACTTGAAGTCGGAAACTTTTGCTTCACCGACATCTTAAGATATTTAATTCCTTCTCTCAGGGTTTGGTAGATGAACCAGCTCAAATTGTGTTCCAATCAGGGCAAGTTTCAACAATCCATGACATGTAATCCTGTTTCCATTTCTATCCGGAGTTGTACTATCAATTTTGATACCAGCCTTATCAAGCAGATTTATCTCATCACTAGCGACTCCAAGATTCGATACCTTCACTCGAGTCTTCTTACGGAATAACCTATTCATTTTCGTGAAAACGTTACCTGGGTCCTGTGGGCTAATACCCCTCAGTTTTTCCGCCCATTGATTGCTGACATCACTCCTGAAGTATGAACGGATTAAGTTCCGGACATTCTTCAGGTGTAATTTCAACAAAGCCGACGAGGGATGGCTGTAGCCCAAAAATCGTCGCAAAATATTGTTGACGCGTGTGAGAAGAAGCCTTTTGAATCTTTTCAACCTTGCGATGGTTGACGGTTCGTATCCTTCCGTATTGTTTTGAAATTTAATTTTGGGAACTACTTTTTCAATTGTTTTCAACGTCAGCATCTCTGACTTCAACACATAGAGATCTGCTATTAGGAACCATTGAGCAAGCGTTGCCATCATCAGAAAGAGGAAGTTGAGCCGAGAGTACCAGCTCTCGATAAAACTTCTTTTGAAACTTTCCCCGATTCGTTTTTTTGAAATTCAACACAAGATTTTCATGTTGAACTGAAATGAGGAAGACATCATGCCTTTGCTGATTGATTTCCAATACGATTGCGTTATGGTGGCTATCGTAAGGAAGAACCTGCAGTTTTCGTTGAGGACTATTAAAGCTGAATTCAAGTCTTGCGTCAGCAATGCAGAGGTGCAAATATGAATTTGTCCTAGGGTATGTTGGGAACTCCGACCCGTATAGATTGGACCTGTATTCAATTTCTTTTTCTTCTTAGCACTACAACCCCTTTCGGGCCTTCGCTTCCTGCAAACAGCGCCCCCAACTGTCTCGGTCCGTTGACCGCGTCTTCCGATTCCGAAATCCGAGCAGCGATGAACTGTCTTCGTCGACCGAGTCAGACCAGCGTTTCCTCGGTTTCCCCACTGGCCGCCGGCCTATAGTTCTCCCAACAAATACCTTCTTGGGTATCCGTTGTTCGTCCATACGATTCATGTGTCGAGCCCATTGCAGCTTCCGCAGTCTTACAATCCTTGAGACCTCCGGCTCGTCAAAAATTGCATACAGCTCATGGTTGTATCGAATTCGCCATTTTTCCCCGTCTAGCTTCGCTCCGATTATTCGCCTCAGGACTCGTCGCTCAAAGGCGTTCAATATATTTGCGGATGCTTGAGTTAGGGTCCATGTTTCACACCCATTGAATAACACAGGTCTTATCACAGATTTGTATACTTGGCGCTTTGTTTTCCTGTGTATGCAGCTGTTCTTCAAGATCATTCAATTTGGTGCTCTATTATCCACGATTTCAGGAATACACCTCTTGAATTATTGGTGGCGTTCAGTCATAATGTATGTTTGGTATTCAGGTCATCGGCAAGAATATGATAATTATGGAGCCTGTTCAATTCGAGTATTTCAAACAAGGAATTGAGCTCCTCCTTGAACTTGAGAACATTTCGACCAGTTGCATGGGTAGAGATAACGAAAGGGTTATCCCCCTCTGGCAGTGAAATTTTGATAACTAATACTTCAAAAGATTCAACGTATTTTGGAAACAATAAAGTCTTCTCACCAATATCTCGGTGCTCCCTCCGCTAACACCGTTTACCCTATCGTTTCTTACGAACGCAAAATCTTTGAATGCCATGGAGTGCCATGAGTTGAGGTGGATTTCAGTGCGAAGATTATGTCAGGCTTTTGCTTCACAATAAATTCAAGGAGATAGTCACGTTGATATAGAGTAACAATAGAGTTGACTTGATCGAGCTGAAGCGAAGCCTATCAATGGGAATGTGACTGGATGAAAAGTTATTTTGAGGCATTTGAAAAACCTAAACGCTGAAAAACAAAGTTAATTTTTGAATCTTGTTAGCGATTCTCTACGATGAAGAATTAAGTTGCTGGTAAATTTTGAGAAGCAGTTCATTATTGCCACTGGCACTATTTACATTATTCGCAGCAGTTTTTTATTTTTTTTAAATTTATTTCGAGCGTCGAGAGCATATGATACTCCGCGCTTGACGAAGTTGGAAGGTATGACACTACAGTGTACTTATGTTTGCTTTGGAGCAAAATCTACTCGCATTTTGATATCGGGAGAGTCCCCGATATGATGCTGGATGACCAAAAACACCGCAGTTAACGCAGTATAGTTTTTATTTGGGTTCTGTCTGAGCCGATTTGCAGTCACCAGGAGCATAAACTTCTTTGCATTTGACGCACCGATAGTGTAAGGCGCAGTTGGCAGCAGAATGACCAAAACTTTGACACGGGCAACACCGTTGACTTCTCCTTTCTGGAGGCATTCTCTCCTCACGACTCTGAAACTCATATACCTTATTTGTTGATGGGCACTTGGACTGGTCTTATTTATAATTTGTACCAGGTAAAGGGGTAAATTCTTCTTTTCTACGGTCGACTTTCTTGCCGCAAAGGCTTTGACTGAAATATATTCAATTTCTGGTGCACCTTCTTTGAGCACCTGAATAAATTCAACCGTATCCTCTCCGCGGTCCAAACCCGTCAACAAAAAGCTCTGATTTTTTTCACTTTTTGGGGTATAGGTGAAATGTGGAACCTTCCCAGAATTCAGCGCATTTTTAGCTGACTTGAAATTAACCAGTAATTTCGTTCTGATTGTTAATTTTTTAGGGTTTTGTACTAAAATACAAAACCCTATTGCAATCACGACCTGTGTCCGTCTGTCCGTCCGTCCGTCCGTCTGTATGTCACAGCACTTTTTCTCCGAAACTATAGAGGCTACAGCCATGAAACTTTGTGGAAAGGTCAGAAGTGGTGACCTTTTGAAAGTTCAAGGGTGGAAAAATTTTTCAAAGGGGTTTAAGGGGGGTCTCCCCGTATAGGGAGATGACCCCTCAAAAAAAATTTTTCACCATTGGTAAGTCGAGTAGGATGTCATTGGAAAGGTCTCAATGAGATCTTTTCAAAACAAGTCTTAAAATTGCCTTCTGAGTACCGAGGGGGGCAGGGAAAGGGGAAATGTACGAACTTTTCGCGTACCCCCCCCCCCCTCGCGATTGAAAACCTGTAATCCGAAAAATCTGAAAATAATCATGAATGTAGGCCTTAATGAGTACAACAACAACAAATACATGAGAAGTCGAAATTCACTCAACTTTGTTAGTTATAGTATGATTTATCGATTTTATATTTTCTTGAATAAAATCCAAACGGTACCCTTAAATTCAATAAAATTTAGCAAACAGATGACTATTTATAAGATTGACCTTTTCTGTAAGTTTCATAAAGATCGAATAGTATTTAATAAAGTTATAGCGATTTGAATTTTCCTGTATTACTATGGAACAATATGCCCTATATTACTATGGAAACATATGGCTATGGAGCCATATGTGCTTTTTATCGATTTAGACACTACAGCTTTGCTAGGATTTGCATGAAAATTTCAGGAATGATAGGTATCATGAAAATGAGTACATACAATTAAAACAAGTCGACGAGGCAGGAGAGAGCTCCTAGCAAAAGGGCTTTATAACCATTCTAGGATTCGAAAAAATAGGCCATGAATCGATGATTACAGTACAGAGGAGTGGGCCCTGAAAAAAATTTCATGAAACGTAGCCGATATGAGTATCAACTGAAAGTTCTCTATGAGAGCTTTTCAAAGCAGTTCTTAAACTGACAGTTTTTGCTTCAGTGGGGGCACAGGGGGGGAAATACATGAAAAATGTGTTCCTAAAAAATCTGGAAAAATTATCAAGGGAGATATCTATGGGTATAAGTAAAACAAATACCTCAGAAGTCACAATTCTTTCAACTTTGTTAATAATAGTATGATCCTCGAATTTCACATTTTCTCCAATAAAATCGTCTTTGACATGTTTCTTGATTTTATTCGTTGCTGGTTACTGCATTTTGTAAGTTGAGTACAAAACCCTTCTGACATGAGCATAGGTCTGTCTACCCAACTTGTTAGCATTTAATCTTTGGATTTCGAAATTGGTTAGTTTATTTTCGGCTGTCAATAGCCGAACACGTTGATTGGCGGAAGTTTTTCTGCCTTTTTGGAAGGTATTTCAGAAGAACCAGCAGAAATGGCGTACACCACGTGATCAATTAAAGATGTAAGACAGGTGAAATCATGGGTGCATCAGCATTTTTTTCCTGTTTTTTTAATGTAAACAATATACGAAGTCCCATCGAATATACCATGCCTTTGCGAAAATTTTAAAAGTAGGCAGTACAGGACAAATCCTAAGTGTGAATATAGTAGGAATATACTGTCATATTGGCTAAGTACAACATACAAGTTTTTAGTGAAAAGCTGCCGTAAAGCGTGCAAGAAAGCAATGATAAATAAGGCTCAATTGCAACCCAGATGAATAAGTTGCAGAGTGAGAGTTCTCTAAAGAAATGTGGAGAGCTTTTCACACCGGCCGCACTAAGGAACCACTAATGTTAAATAGATCACTACAATAGCAACTCTCACCGGGCATCGCTAGCATGCTTGTAATGTGTCTGAGCGTCAGTTATTTCCTGCACTTCTGTAAAAACAAAACACAACAATATATATATATATATATATATATATATATATATATATATATATATATATATATATATATATATATATATATATATATATATATATATATGTATGGGATATAACGAAATTTGTGACCATGCTAGAGGTTGCAATTTTGCTCCGATTTTCACCAAATTTTCAGGAAAGGTGTATTGGGTAAATATCTCAGTTAAGTTCGTGAACCAGCTATATCGGCTGGGCAAAACAAAATGGCGGCTATTTTAGACGAAAAATCGTGATGTCTGTTCTGACCAAAGTCTCCGATTTGAATGAGATTTGGTACATTGATTGATGAGACCCTAAGACCATAATTAAATGCATGCACTCGCAATGGTCAGGAAGCGACCACAATTTGCTATTTCAGCAGCAACTGAAATCATGAATACTTTTCATGGAAACGTTTTTAATGGCTTAACTTAAAAATATTTATAGAACGGACCATTTTTAGGGTATTGTAAACGTAAAATATTTTTACAATACCCTACTAAAATTGCGACTTGTCCCTCCCTCTGTATGTTGGTCCGTTCATACGTCAATTTTTTCTACGTAATTCAAAAGCGGAGCCCTCTCAAAAGTTGCAGTGCAAAAAAAAATATTTTAAGGTGTTTCGGGGGGTCTTGACTCTGAAACATTTTTTGACCAAACATAGCCAATATGGTTTTGCCGAGAGCTTTTCAGAAGAGGTCCTAAACAAGAGGCATTTGCAGGGGGGGTGTAGTGTGAGGGGAAATGTACGAAAAATTGGTGTACAGCCGCCTTGTGATTAGACATCTTTGGACAGAAAAATTTGAAAAAAATCTGAAAAATTACGAAAGTAGGTCTTTATGAATACAAGGCTAACAAATACCTGAGAAGTTAAAATTCGATCAACTTTGTTAAAAATAGTACATTTTATAAATTTTACGTTCAGATTTGCTAAAAATTTGTATCTCAATTTTCTGATGTAAAATGCCTTCTGAAAATTTCATGAAAGTCAAGCCATAATCAGCTAAGTTATAGACGATTGACATTTATCAAGTACAAAATCATTACACGTGATACACGTTCGTAAAGGACCCAAACACTACAGATGTGTAAAGATTTTCGATGAACATTTTAGAAACGTTTTAAAGCATTGATATGTTATTATGACTAATCAAACATTGAGGTCAAGAGGCTAAAAATAAACTGGTGGCAAATAAAAATACATCATAACCATATATTATTAACAAACTAATTAAATTCAAGGTCCTTAGGCAAAAAAAATATCTTCTTTTTTTTGTAACACTACAGCTCCTTTTTGGCCTTCGCTTCCAGCAGAGAGTGGCTCCAACTGTCTCGGTCCTTTGACTGCATCCTCCAAGTTTGAAATCCGGGCAGCGATGAACTGTCTTCGTCGACCGAGTCAGATCAGCGTTTCCTTGGGTTCCCCACTATTTTCCGGCCTTCAGTGCTCGCAACGAATACTATTTTGGATATCCGTTGTTCGTCCATACAATTTATGTGACCAGCCCATTGCAGTTACCGCGGTCTTACAATCGTTGAGACCTCCAGCTCGTCAAAAATTTCATACAGCTCACGGTTGTATCGGATTCAACATTGATCTCCGTCTAGCTACGTTCCAACTATTCGGCTCAAGACACATCGCTCAAAGGCGTTCAATATATTTGCGGATGCTTGGGTTAGGGTCCATGTTTCACACCCATAGCATAACACAGGTGTTATTACAGATTTTTATACTTGGAGCTTTGTTTTCCTGGTCTTTAAGATCCTCAAAACTGAAAAAAATATTTTGTTTGTGAGCTGTATTGTTCGGCAGATTTCGTCTCTTTTATTATTATTTTGGCGGCTAAATACACAAATTCGCTGACATTTTCGATACCGTATTCAGCCAAGGGTAATATTTTGTGTATTTGAAGTATTTTACCTCGGCTGCGTCACGAGCTTTGTTTTATTTTCATTGATTCGTAGCCCTACTAGTATTGCTTCGCTATCGAGTTTCAGGAAGAGTTCTTTGGCAGTTGTTAATAATCGTGACAAAATGCTGATGTCCGCATAGTCTACTACTTGGCTCGACTTGTATAGTAATGTACCTCGTGTATCGACAGGTAGCTTTCTAATGCCGCACTCCAGGGCCAAATTAAATAGCAATGGAGCCAGCCCATCTCCTTGCTTTAGTCTGATATTTGTGTCAAAGGCGTCGGTGATTTGGTTATTGTCATTGTTATTTTGGTAATACGGACTAATTTGGCTGGGATGCCAAACCAAAGCATTATTTGGTACAGTACGTTACGATCAATACTGTCGTAAGCTTTATCGTATGCTTGCTTAAAGTCAATGAAAATTTGGTATATGTTTATGTTCAACTCCCAGCACTTCTCAAGTAACTGCTTGACTGTAAACAATTGGTTTATCATCGATCTGTCTGCTCTAAAGCCAGCTTGACACTCTCCAATAATACTGTTGGCGTCTGATCTGATCTTATTTTCTAAGATCTTTGAAAATATTTTGTATGCCGTACAAAGTAGTGATATTCTCTTATAGTTTTCGCACTGTAGCTTGCCTCTTCTTTTGTGGATACGGAATATAATTGACTGGCTGGAATGTGCTGGATGACTTGTGAATGGCTTTCTGAACACCGCTGCCATGATATTTAATGAGGTGCAATGGAATCGCATCGAAGCCCGGCGCTTTATTATTCTTTCGGGCTTTGATGATGAAATAACTTTATCTAGAGTTGTTGAAGCCAATGGAAACTCTGTAGGTATATCTATAGGCTCGGATGCTGTAGAGCTGTGCGGAGGATTAAGGAGGGTCTTGAAATATGATCCTCATCTTTCTTTAATTCTGTTTTCATCTGCAATGATGTTGCCAATGTGATCACGGCAGAGTGTGATCTTGGGCTGATAGCCTTGTTTCAGGCTTTTCACCCCTTTGTATGCTTGTCTCGCTTGACTTATTTATTTATTTATTTATTAGCCAAGCAAGGCACTGGTACAAGAAATAAAAATATACAAATTTTGTACGCTAACTCACAATAATTACTTAAAAAATACAAATTAAAATTAATTAGATTGATACAATAAAAATATGGTGTCAGGGTTGGATACATGATGGGATTAAGATGCTAGGGCATTTGATAGCAGAGCTTTGAAATGGGTTCTGGACATGTCTGGGGAGTAATGCGCACCGTGTGAATTAAACGTTTTGCAACATCTATTGATAGGCTCATTATCGGCATAGATTGTGTGGTGCCGCTCTTTCACCAACAGACGAGAGTGCCTAGTGACTCGCAAGGGCTCATGTACTTTTATTTTATTAGTTAAAAATGGAACATTTATCGAGCCTCTGAGGACATCAAACGCGAAACAGCAGGTTATCGTAATTCTCCGGGAAGCAAGTGATGGCATATTCAAAATTTGCAGCCTGTGCTCGTAGGGGGGTAAATCCTGAAAATTTTTAGGATCATATAGCGACCTCAATGCAAACAATACAAACTGTTTTTGAACCGATTCAAGTCTGTCAATGTGGACATGAAAAACAGGATCCCAAATAAGACAAGCATATTCAAGCTACGTACAACGTCTTAGATACCCAAATATTTTGAAACTCTTTGGATCGACGTTTGATGAAGCCGAGTAGCTTATTCGCCCTAGAGATAACTTCATCGTAATGCAAGTTGAATCGAAGTTTATTGTCCAACATACACCGAGGTCTACGACGCTGTTCACTCTGTTAAGTTTGTGGTAGTTGAGATGATAATCGCAAGCAAGAACGGAGTTTTTACGGGAAAAACTTATTACCACAAATTTTTCGAAATTCAGAGAAAGTTGGTTTTTTTCTGACCATTCTAAAAGAGAGTTTACCTTGTTTTGAAGGAATGCCGTGTCCTTAGGAGACGTTACTACATTGAATAGCTTAAGATCGTCGGCATAAAATAGATGGGGAATATCAGACAGCATAACAGAGAGATCAGAAATAAAGATGTTAAAAAGTAGAGGACCAAGATGCCTTGAGGTACACCAGAGCAAACATTTATTTCCTTGGACACAAACCCTTGAAATTTGACGAATTGTGTCCTATTTTTGAGATATGAGTCGAACCAGTCTAGCAAAGGACCACGGATTCCGAAGATTTTTAATTTGTTTGCTAAAATTTCGTGGTTAACACGATCAAACGCTTTGCTGAAGTCAGTGTAGATCGCATCAATTTGGTTACCTTTTTCCATTTCACAGAGGATACTAGAAACCATTACTGTAAGATTTGTAACTGTTGAGCGATTTTTTCGGAAACCATGCTGTTGATCGTTTAGCAGAGGCTCAATGATGGGCGATATTTTTGAACAGACTTTTTTTTTCAAAAAGTTTAGGAATTGCTTATAGTATTGCAATGCCTCTGTAGTTTTCAACTGATGCCTTATCTTTACTTTTATATATTGGAATCAAATGGGATGTCTTCCATATCGTTGGGAAAATTCCAGAAGAGAGGGATTTATTGAAAATAATATGCAGAGGAAGAATCAATTGCTCTTTACAGTGAAACAAGAAGCGAGGAGGGAGTAAATCAGGACCAGGCCCTTTATGATGTCAAGTGCCTCTATTGCGTTGGATATATCATTTTCAGAAATGCAGAGTTCCTCGATGGGAGACGCTGAGTTTTCGACTGAAGAAGGTATGTAGGATGAGGAGTTGGTTGGACAGTACACGGATTGAAAATGACTTGCAAAAAATTCGCAGATGTCTACGGGATTGCACGAGCTCAAGTCTTGATACACCATAGAATTGGGAAAACCTTGGGACTTACGTTTAATGTTTACAAAATCAAAAAACTTTTTTGGGTTATGGATAATGTTTTCACCAATTATGTTAACGTAAGAATCATATGCTTCCCGAGATTTGAGTTGCAATTCTTTAACCAGCGCATCATATTTATTTTTCATTTCTTGGCTAACGTTGGATCTTTTTTGAATAAATTTGTGGAGCTTATTCCTTTGGTTTCTTAAATACCTAAGGTCGCCATCAAGCCAAGGCTCAGAGAGCTTATTTTTCTTTTTAATTTTGGGCACGTACCTCTCAACGGCATACATGAATATATTGTAGAAACAATCTACTGCGCCGTTTGTACCTAACGTTGAAAGCGTACCAGTCCAATCAATAGTGTGAAGATGATTGTTAATGCTATCATAGTCAGCATTATGGAAGTCAAAAAAGATAGAATTATTGTAAGAAAGATGGTATTCTCTATCCGTAGTGGCTAATTCAAGAGAAATTGCGGAATGGTGGCGGGTGTTAGAAAACAAATGCTCCGCATCGCTAGTTGGAATCACCACAACTTCGTCATACGCATTTGTAAAAATGAGATCTAACCAATTACCATGAAGGTTGGGGGTCGAAGTAACTTGCTGCAAATCATTGCCATACATGGTGCTAATAATGTTGAAGTCTATACTGTCTAGAAAATTGACTGGGAGGAGTCCATTATCAGATTCATCGACAGTGAATGTCAAATTCGGTCGATTAAAATCCCCAGTGATGATTATTATGTCTTCTTCATTGATGGAAGCAGCTAGTGACGATATTATGTCACACGCATTATTGTAAACTTCTTCATTGGATCTTGGAGGGATATAAAAAGCCCCTATATACAAGTTTACATTCGCAATTTTGATACGAACAATTTTATGCTGGTAGGAATTGTTAGAGACAGTACTGACGGGCTCACTGAAAAACGAATTTTGCACTGCAACTTACATTGATACTTACACTTACATTGATACTTCTCAATTGGTCATCATAGTATTTGCTTTTCTTGATTCTGATATCATATTTGCTACTCTTCTGAGGTTTTCATAATGTTCCCTCTTCGTCCCGGTTTTCCTACCTATGTATTCTTTGAACGCCTGATTCTTTTTGTCTAATGTATTTTGGCATTCATCATCGAACCAATCATTTCTCTTGCGCCCCGGGCTTGATGTCTGATCGTCGGTTTTGAGATTAAATAATATATATATATATATATATATATATATATATATATATATATATATATATATATGAATTTAATTTGTTTGTTATTAAATCGGCTAAACAAACCCGTGCTGAAGCTAAATAGCATATATTATTTGTCTGAGCGCAACTAATGGAATAAATGCGTAAGCCAAGTTTTGATATTCACAAGACGGTGTTTGATTTATCAAATATTTTGCAATACCCTTCTGACGGGAGGACTCTCCAGATACTTTTACTTGTCCTTAAGCAGTGTTTTACTTTCAAAAGGGGGGCCAATAAAATTATTATTTGGTTTTAAAAATATGGATAACTATGAGAAATTTGCCTTTCCGGCTGGTGGTGCCAACGGAATTTTTTCAAAGGCGGAGAAATTGAAATTGAAATCGAATAAAGAAAAATTCTTTTTATTTGAAAGATATTTTGTTATCATTAATATTTGAAGTTCAATTCCGGCATGTGGTATACGGCTGGCGCGTAATCTGAAGGTCCGATTTTTGTACACTCTTCGCAGTAAATCAGGCTGTATTTTGGCAAAAACGCGTCGCATGTTGGTTACCAAGTGCTTAATTGATTCTAGTTTACCGTCGTAGATATTTTACTTTACATCGCCTCAAAGAAAGTAATCTAACGGTGTCAAATCACACGAACGCGGTAGTCAGTTAACGAGGGCGTTTGGTGAAATTAATTGTTCGTCAGATACGTCTCAGTAAATTAATCTTATCGCGCGCCGTGTGGCATCTGGCGCTGACCTGCTGAAACCAGATGTCAGCAATATAAATGCCTTAAAATTGAGGACAATGACGTCGACGACCTCCCAAGTCCGTATCAATAACCAACTCACCGATGCCTTTGACACAAATATCGGACTAAAGCAGGGTGATGGGCTGGCCCCATTGCTATTCAATTTGGCCCTGGAGTACGTCATAAGGAAGCTACCTGTCGATACGCGAGGTACATTACTATACAAGTCGAGCCAAGTAGTAGCCTATGCGAACGACATCAATATTTTGTCACGGTCATTAACAACTGCCAAATAACTTTTCCAGAAACTCGACAGCGAAGCAAAACTAGTAGGGCTGCAAACCAATGAAAATAAAACAAAGCTCATGACGCAAATAGCTCAAATACACAAAATATAACACTTGGCGAATACAGTATCGAAAATGTAAGTGAATTTGAAAGAGACGAAATACGTCGAAGATTACAGCTCGCAAATAAAATATTTTATTCAGTATTGACAATCTTGAAGACCAGCTGCATACACAGGAAAACAAAGCTCACAATATACAAATCTGTGATAAGACCTGTGTTATGCTATGGGTGTGAAACATGGACTCTAACGCAAGCATCCGCAAATATATTGAACGCCTTTGAGCAACGGGTCCTGAGGCGAATAATCAGAGTGAAGCTAGACGGGGACCAATGGTGAATTCGATACAACCATGAGCTGTATGAATTTTTCGATGAACCGGAGGTCTCAACGATTGCAAGACTGCGAAACCTGCAATGGGCTGGACACATGAATCGTATGGACGAACAACGGATACCCCAAAAGGTTCTTGTTGGGAGCACTGAAGGCTGGAGACTAGTGAGGAAACCGAAATGACGGAAGTTCATCGCTTCTCGGATTTCGAAATTGGAGGACGCGGTCAATGGAACGAGACAGTTGGAGGCGCTATTTGCAGGAAGCGAAGGCCCGAGCGGGGCTGTAGTGCTAAGAAGAAGAAAATTGAGGCATCAGAAAATTAGTTATCATGACTCTGTATTAATCATCGTTGACTGTAATATTTTGGCTATCATTATTTTTGAAGACATTTGGATCAATTATCCCATCGGCCCATAAAGCGCAACAAACTGCTTGTGCATAATTATCCCTTCAAATGTGACAATTCTGTTTGTTGACGTAGCCATTGAATCAGAAGTGTGCTTCATCGCCGAACAAAATTTTCAAATGAAATTGTGGACCAATGGCAATCTTTTCTTGAGAAATTTGCAAACATAACTGTGGGGCGAGTCTAATTGTAATGAATTTCCAGAGAAAAGTAATCTCAAAATAACCGAGAAGCTTGACATCGGCTGTCACCGGAAATGGTGTTGCCACTTCTAAGTTCTCTGCCTCTAAAAAAACACCCTTTGCTTGCTCTGGAGTGTCCATTAAGTTTATTATGCTCATTTGATTTTTTCCTTGTGTTATTTTTCTTTGAAAGCAAAGTTAATTTCTGCACAGTGCACTTTCTCGTTAGCAATTTTTCGCAGCTTTCCTATGAAATGTTACATAAAATTCTTTGCAAGCCATAAAACTTAATTTATAGACAGCTAGTTAGCATTTTATGTGAAATCATCCGTCACTGCTGAAATATCAAATTTGCATAGGTTAGCATTTTAAAGAGTCTTTCAAACCAGTAAATGCAAAAAGGATATTACTTTGCGACAAAAGGTTCATCTAATCTATTTTATTTTCTCCACCGAAATAATTCAAGCACATAAATCTTTTATCTAAGCAGTTTCTAAGACACTGGACAAAATCATTCCGCGCTTATGGCTTCTTAGATGCGTGTATATACCCATTAAATTAGCATAATATTCATAAATTAAGCAAATTTATTATCTGCATTCAAATTAACATAACTACCGTGACGTCTTGCTTCTAACGGCTTACTTGTTGTTGTTTTTTCTTGATTTTAATTAATCGATTGACATGCTAATAATAGTATGCATTCAGCCAATTTTGTGCAAATCCGCTGGATGAAAATATTTAGTAAATTAAGATTTCGGTATGCTAAATTTTAAAGTATTATCCATATTAGTTGCACTTTCGGTATGTGAAGTGTTATGCAAGAAAGCTATTTCAGGCTCTAAGCAAACACAGTTTATGTAGATAGAATAAATGGGTTCGATAAAAAATTTTTGTGTTCATTCATCGCACATTTAATGGAGTGAAAGTGCTTTGCATGAAGATTAGCCTGTGCATGTCAATCTATCTTACATTGACAAAAGATTGAAAAGTGAATTTATTTATACTGAATAGTCTATAGGAAATCCCATTCAAAATGATTTTTAATCTCGTGAAATGGAATTTAGAGATTCCCTCTTTAGGCTAGAACCATTCAAATACATAGTGCTGGTAATATAAAAGCTTTTTTGCAGGAAATGCAGTTAAGTGAATAAAAATATCACTTGAATCTAATAACTTTTAACTACGTGTATTTAACACGTAGTTAAAAGTTATTAGAGGTAGGACATAATTACATAATTATATTGTAGGAAATATTATATGTAAATTGTTATTTCGAGTATCTTATTATCTTGATTGAATGGCACTTGGGAAGGTGATTTGGTCAGTACCACGCTTTGGCCGTGTGTCCGTCCACCCAGGTTCGATACGTTCTGATTTTGAACCAGTACGTGTGACAACTAACGCGCTTATAGTCCGTCCCAAGAATCACTCGAAACAAATCCCGTTGTCACCAACGGGATTCAGACCAGGGAGTTTCGGTTTACACTGCGTGTCCTATAACCACTACCCCACGCGGACTATGTATGTTAAAAGTAATTAGAGGTGACAAATAAATAGTTAAGTATCAGAAAAAGGTAGTTAATACACTGAGTAAGTCCGAGTATTATTAACAAAACATGTGTCTGTAAAAGAGTAAATATATAACGGTTATAAGGAGGTGTAGTGGTTAGAGCACTTACCCCGTAAGCCGAAGGTCCCTGGTTCGACTCTGGTTGGCGGCAACGAGCTTCAGTTTGAGTGATTCTTCGGACGGACAACGTGCTGGTTTAAAATCAGAGCGTATCGCAGCTGGGTGGACGTACACCTGGCCAAAGCGTGATACTGACCATATCACCTGGTGGAGTGCCGACACATTCGATCATGATAATGAGATACTCTAACTATTTCTAAGCGAAGGCCCGAAAGGGGCTGTAGTCCTACAAAAATAAATAAGGAAAAATAAGCAAATAAAACCTCAGCTGCAATAATCTGTAAAAGAGCTACGTTTAGATTCAAAACTGGCAATTGATCGTGCCTTATGGAACTTTGTAAGGGTTGCGAAATAGTCCGATTTTTAGCAGGTTCACCTAAAATAGAGAAATGTGACATATTTTAAATGAAATACAAAGAAATAATTATTAACTTCCTTGAATCATTCTCCTTATATATTAGATTACAAGTGAAAAGTTGTAAATTTTCATAAATTACGTTTACGGCAATGTATAGCTAATATTTCAACTTTTTTAAATTTATTTTTAGAATTTACTAACGGAATTACGTACATTAAAAGAAGCAAATCAAAGATTAACGGAAGACAATCAAGAGCTACGGGACTTGTGCTGTTTTCTTGATGACGATCGACAAAAAGGAAGAAAATTAGCAAGAGAATGGCAACGTTTTGGACGTTATACAGCAAGTGTGATGCGTCAGGAAGTTTCAGCATATCAGGTAAATTTTCATGTCCAAAAGGAACATCTTAGTATAATAATCCAATTTTTATTTAGAATAAACTTCGGCAGCTAGATGACAAACAGCAGGATTTGATTCGCGACAATTTAGAGTTGAAGGAGCTTTGTTTATATTTGGATGAGGAAAGAGCGCATGTGGCAGCAAACACATTATGTGCAAATTGTAGTGCACAAACTCGGCCCACCCTCCGCGACGATGGTGATGGCAGTAGTTCGAGTACAAATGCCGATGAAACTATTAACAATTCGCGCCAATATGAGCGGCAAATTGGACATTTAACCAAAGTATGTTAATTTCTCCTTTACTTTTCTACATTTGTTTGAATTTTTATTCATAATATAAAATATGTGAGCTAGAATATATCTGGCAAGTTGATGTGTTCATGTTTTTCATTCTGATTGGCATGCACAGATTGCATTCACCAGCATTTCATTATACCCTTATTAAGTCATTATTTAATTATCTGTGGATTTTATTGTATGTTTTATTGAAGTGAAGTAAACTCCTTATCCTCCTCTTCATTCTCGCAATAGAGTAAAATTGTATCCATTTCTCCTTCTGGTTCCTCTTCCCCCGTCTCGTATTTGAGTATTTTAGCTTTTTTCTGGATCCTTCTTTTCCTGGATGCGTTAGTAAGCTTGGTGAAATCAACTCATTTTTACGGGGATGTTCAACTAACTTAGTATTTGCCGTACTCAATTGATCATAGATGCGTTTAGCTGGGTGACAAGCCCTGTAATCTAAATTAAATTGGTTTATTTGCTATACACAATATCGTCAAACATAATCTTAACCTAATTCAAGATTGAAATCATCAATAAATGTCACAATGAACAAACACTCTGGATCAGTAAGAACAGCGCAAAGCAAAGCCAGAGTCCCTAGCACTAGCTTTTTGACACCTTCTCGTGATTTTTTTTTTTTAATACCACCATTCTTTACCACTCTCTCCATCACTCTTTCATCGTCGCACAACGCTCGTGCGATCTGCTGTTCACACGTCGTCGATTCCTACGTGTGCCTCCAGGCAATGCTAAAACATCGGTATAAGGGGCACACAAAATGCTGTGAAGTACTCCTTTCCTGCTAGTCTAGTTTGATTCGTGAACAGTTCTCAGAGATAAAAAAAAAATATTATAATACGACGCAGTAAAAAGAAACTCTGAGTTTATAAAAGCTAGCTATCTTTAAGTAACTCGACGTTAGGGTCTAAAATGTCCTAAGATACTGCATTTTCAATCCTCCGGACTTATCATTAATTTGAATTTATTAGATGTTCCTCATGTCTTTTCTTTAAAACCAATAATGAGTTTACGTTTTTTACTATTTCTGGAAGATTGTTGTATATACGCAGAGCATAATTCGTCGCATCGTTCCTTAGACGATCAGTTCTAGCGTAAGGTATTACAAAATTGTTGGCATTTCTTGAATTATATGGATTTATTTGTGATACTTTTATAAAGGGGCTTCGTTCCGGTTCACTGGAAATTACACATTTGAAAATAAACTTCGTTTTCTCCATAGTAATGATTTGACTGAAGGTGAGTGCATTGGTCAGTTGATACACTAGTCATGTTGGAGTGAGAATTGGAAGGTTTAGAATATTTTTATAGGCTTCAGTTAGTATCCTGGATATAATATTAAGGTTTTGCTCTGACAATTGACTCCAAATGACCACCGCATAATGTAGCTTTGCTAGTACAAATGCATTTAATACAAGTTTCTCCATATGCATTGGAAAACCTCTATATCTTCTCAACACTCCTATAATTGGTGCTAGTTGTTTTCTCAAATTATTTATGTGTGGCAACCATGTCAAACGATGATCTATGGTAAGACCGAGATATTTAATTTCAAACACTCTTCGCAACTTTTCGCCCTTAATTTTTAGGTCAACTTTTATGTCTTCCTTGTTCTTCTGTTTAAAAATAATGTATTTTGTCTTTGTAGTATTCAATGCTAGCTTGTTTTCGAAAAGCCATGAACGATATTTATCTAGATCCTCGTTGACGATATTCTCCATGGCAACTTTATCATGTCTTGAATAAAGAAGTACAGTATTATCAGCATATAATGTGTGGCGAGCTTTCATTTTACATATGTTCAAATCATTAGTGTATAGCAATAACAAGGATGGACCAAGTATGGATCCTTGAGGAACCCCCGATTTCATTAGTGCTAGATAGCTCAAGACATTAACTGATGTTCTATGGAATCTTCCTTCCAAATAACTTTTAAAAAGTTGTTTCAGTTTGCCTTGTATACCATACGATTCAAGTTTTTGAAGTAACATGTCATGATCAACCGTATCAAAAGCTTTCTTCAGGTCCACAAAAATAGCAATAACATATTCTCCTTTATCAAGACTTTCATTGATGTAACGTGAGACAGAAAGTAACGCATCGAAAGTACTCTTGTTCTTTTGAAAGCCAAACTGCTTCGGATTTATGATGGAATTGTCCATTGAGAAAGATTTTAAACGATTTTTACAAGTTTTTCGGTAATTATTCAGGTCCAGATGATCTCCTCCTTTGAATATTGGAATTATTTTTCCCAGTTTCTCTTCGTCCGAATATGCTCATTCAAAACATTTCCCCGTGGTTCAGCTACCTCCTCTTTGACTAGAATAATTTCATGTGTGGTGATGTTGTCAATATCAGGGGCTGCATTTTTTTTCAAATTTTCGATTGTATTTAATAATTCTTTTTTAGTCGTTTGATGAATGTGAAAGGTGGACTTAGGTGGACTATTTATGATATTGAAATAGTCAGTGGATTTTTCACCAAGCTCCCTGGTAATTTCTTCACCAATTGTTGAAAAAAAGCGGTTTAGCGAGTTTGCTGTTCCACATGGACGTGCTGCATTGTTAGAGTCCATGCCAAAAAATTCAGCATTTGATGACATATTTCATGTGAGTTGTCCGCTGCTGTTTCCAATCTTCTGGAGTAATATGAAAATTTAGCTTTTTTTATGAGACGTTTTGACTCTTTTAGGACTTGGTTATACAGATATTTAAGTGCTTGATTTTCAGCATTCTTTTCGTATTTTTTATAAGCCTTCCTTTTGTGAATACTAGCCTCAACAACTTTCTTTGTTATCCATGTATGTTGTCGACATCTGATCTATTTCACAATGGTAGAATCATGCTTCGATTCTGTAATCATATTCTTCTTTATTTAAACTCTTCCCCATGAAACGATTCGATCTTCCTTGACATTAGGATCTTTTATCTTCCTTGTTTCAGTGGCTTGAATCTTTTTATTTTGTTCTAACAGGATCAATAACAAATTTATGAAATTTAACTTTTGAGACTTCTACATCAACTTATTATGCTCCTGCTACATGAGGAACTAGCAAATCTTAGTTCACAACTTAAGCGCCTAAGCGCACATGTCCGCCATGTCCTACAATGTCCTTCAACAAAACTAATTACATTCTAAAAATGAAATAACCTTGGCATCATCTTGTGTTGATACATATTTCATATTCATTAACCTTTCTCATTCTATCATCTGCATCTACTTCAAATACCATGCTTCCACCAAGTAGCTCAAAATGCGAACTCCAAACAATTCGCACCAGTTCCTCCATACTTATGGAAAAACAATCAAAAGCCGATTTTCAAACACTGTTCAAGGAAAATGTTCTGTTGTGTAAATACTGCCAATTCAAGCCATTTCAAACGTTTCCATGAAAAATATTCAACATTTTAGTTGCTACTAAAATAGCGAGTTGCACGTACTTCCTGAACTTTGGGGGCCGACATTTTGAATTTATCCCCTTGATTTTGGTTTATATTAAAACATACTAAAACATACTCGTATCGTATCTATCTTGGAGTCTCATCAATCACTGTGCCATATCTCGTTCAATTCGGAGTTTTAGTCTAGACAGGGCAAAAATAATCAATTTTTAGTGAAAATGGATGCTAAAAATATTCAATTTTAAATTTTTAACTGCTTTAATTTTCATCCACACTTGATTATTTTTTGTGAAATACAATAACATGGTTCATTCATCCATAATCCCAAGTTTCATCAAAATCCGTTGAAACAATGGCCGCTAGAGGACCACAAATATCTAGAAAAACCGCATATTTGAACCACCGCCATTTTGAAACTGCTGAATGGAATATTAGCAAAAGAACAAAATCTTTAGATATTATAATTTTCTCCGTTAAAATAAAGTTTTTATAGAAATCGAATCAAAATTGTGGCTTTTTGAAGCCTTTGAAATTGCGAGCATCATGTTTTTTGAGGCCTGACTCTTAATATTTTCCTTCGTTCTTTAGACATTTACAGTCTTTGCATTTTCATCAACGTTGAAAAATTTGTTCATAACCACAAAAACAAAATGTTTAGACGTTTTTCGACTTTTGAGCGGCCGCTATTTTGTTTCAATCGGTTCGACTTTTTTTTGCGGTTGGGAGGTGAATGCCATTTACGCACTGATTGAGAGGCTCGTATGCTCACAAGTGACTGTGCTACCCACTAAACATCTCTTCTGTCAACATGAGAACCTAGCCTGGCACTGTTACTTTGGGCCAGGTCTTATTTTGCCACGCCAATAATAATCCATCGCACTTTGGCGTTGAGATGTATTGGTAGGGTATCTCATTCCATGACCGTAACGGGATTCGAGGTGATAACGCTCGACAATGTGATTATTACCAATTTTTTAATCATCACAGCTGAGTGGACTGATAGTTCGAAAGCAGCATCAGAAGCTCAAACTCGATGCCGCCGCTGAGGTTTGAACTTGGGAGTTGCTGTGCAAAATTCCTAGCAGGGTCTCTTTTTGTCTTTTGGACGCTTCTTAATGTTTTAAGTTTTATCAGTGAAGTTGCACCTTTTTACACAAAAAGATATTTATATGCATTTTATATACAGTGAGTCACTTGGTTATTCGTGTACGTGGGAAATAAAACTTTATGCACCGCTATTTTGGAATCGAATTAAAAAAGTTATAATTTTTGAAAACGTTTTTTTTATTTATTACATTTGTAGTATGATAATAACAAAAAATTGCCAATTTTCTTAGTAATTTTAAGGATATTAAAAAACTAAATAAATGGCTTCAGGAATTCATGTCACTTTTACATTCGTACAAAATTAAAAGCCAGAGAAAAATAAGAGCCCTAAGAAATAAGTAATATTTGGTATGAAGCCCTTTGTTCTTAATAAGGCTTTGACGTCTCTTGGCAACAGAATCTACCAACTTTTTGGTGTATTTTTTTTTGTGTGGTAGGGAGGTGAATGCCATTTACACACAGAGTGTGGGACTCCCATGCGCGACTGGACTACCCACTAAACACCTCCCCTGTCAACCTGAGAACCCAGCCTGGAACCGTTGGACACATTACTTCGGGCCAGGTCTCGTTTTGTTACGGCGTGGGGCGCCTTCAAGCTGAGGAGTCCCTAATCTAGTGGAAGGGGAGAGGGGAAGAGGAAATGCCAGAAGAGCGATCCCCCAGCCCCAGCGCCCCCGGCTGCTGTGAGTCCCTTTTATATTTTAGGACTGCCCGAGCATAATGTGCCACCTGGTTCCATTTGTCAACCGATTCGAGCATCACCGCAACTATATTATCCGGGGTGAGCTCTCCCGTCTCCCTGTAGAGTTCCCTTCGCAGCCTGACCCATTTTGTACACGCAAAAAATGTGTGACAGGCATTGTCCTCCTCACCTGGGCAAAACCGACAATCGGGAGACCGTAACTTACCGACCTTGTGCAGGTAAGACTGAAAACACCTGTGCCCGCTCAAAAGCTGGGTCAGATAGAAGTCAGTCTCACCATGCCTTCGAATTAGCCACGTTCTCACATCCGGGATGAGGCGCGCAGTCCACCTTCCCTTCGTGCAATTCACCCAAGACTGCTGCCAATCGTTGAGTGAGCGCTGTCTCTCCTCGCGGACGACTATCTCCCTCGCATCCTCGTTTTGGCGCAGGTAAATAGCGCGGCGCTTTCTAGCAAGGAGGGCGGCAGGTATCACGCCTGCAATAACTCTCACCGCCGGATCAGAAACTGTCGGATACCTCCTCCTCTTCTCTGTACCTGTGCCAAACGTTTTCGGTATACCTCGTTGCTGAGAGCGTCGCCCCATATCTCTGCTCCGGACAGTAGCACTGATCCTACAGCACTCATCAAGAAATGTATTAGAACTTCCTTATTAGTAAACGTGTATAAGGACTTCCTTATTAGTATTTGTATGTTTTCGAATGCGTTTATCAATTTCGCTCAAAACATTCTCGATCGGATCAAGATCGGGTGATTGTGCTGCACTTTATATGACTATTTCACTATTATAAAAAAACCACTTTCGGAAAATGTGCGATTTATGTTCGTGGTCGTTGTCCTCGTAAAAGTTAACATTTTCATTTAAGCCCATTTTGATAACACTTTTCTTAAAATTTTGTTTCAAAACTATCTTATGCATTATTCCATTAATAATATGCAGTTTCCAATATCATGTGCCGACATACAACCCCAAACTAATACGGAACCACCGCCATGTTTTACGGTAGCGCGCAGATTTTGCTTGTGAAACTCTTCAATTGAGTTTCTCCAAGCTATCGTGCGCCCATCTGAGCCAAATACGTACGAGCATATTAAATTTTGACTCATCTACAAAAATAACGTTGTTCCAAAACTCGGCATTTTTAAGAAGGTATTCTTTTGCAAACATTAAGCGCTGCTTCCTATGCTTCTTCGATAGGGATGGTTTATTACTGACCAGTTGTCCGTTATAACCAGCTCTCCTCAGTACTCTCCGTATAGTTTCGGGCCACACCCGCTTTCTTGAATGCTGTTCAAACGCGGCAGCTAAATTAGGCGCACTTAATTTAGAGTTTTCACAAACGACTCTCATGTTCATTTAAAAAAAACATGCGGCCCTTTTTTGTCATCCGTAACACGGTTTTCGGTTTAAAAGGGCTTAATTATGTATCGAATTGTAGAGGGATTTTTATTTAGTATGTAAGCGATCACATGCAAATATTTACCGGCTTTATGATGCGATATTGTTAATTCACGAATCGCAACAGAAGTGTTTTTTGATGTACGACCCATTTTTGGCTTTTTTCGTAAATATTCACCCGAACGCGGATTGATACTTGTAAACTTCGAAAAAGCTTTCAAAGCAATTCAAGGATAAAGGGCAAAAATGCACCTTTTTATATTTAAATTAAACCAAAATAAATATAAAATAAAGCCGTTTTAAGACATTAAACATTTTAATTTACACTTTTACAAAAGCAATTGCAATGCGTATTTAGACATAGTTATAATAAGTACTGAATCCATTATTTTGGGTCCAACCTAGACTTAAACACTCACTCACCAATCTTTCGGATGAAACGTGTTGCCACAAATTTCAGTTCAGGCTTTAAAAAAATAGGTCAATGGTTGGCGATATACCTGTAGGTATGAACTGACAGGCCTCGAGGAAAACTTTTCAAAATTAGTCTTAAACTAGCAGCATTTGCATTGGGGGATGTCGGGTGAGGGGAAATGTTCGAAAAAGTGTGTTCCCCTGCGGTTTGACATTTTTGGGCAGAAAAATCTTAAACAAAAATCATGAATGTAGCTCTTTGTGAGTACGAGGCCAAAGAATGCCTCAAAAGGCAAAATTCGAACTACTTTGTTGACAATAGTTCATTTTATGAATTCTACGTTTGCGTGTATAAAATCCAAAATGGATTCTTAAATTAGTTAAAAACTCCAATACAGATTTCTTAATATCAAACGCATGTTTCCTGAAAACTTCATGAAACTCGAGCCTTAAATAGCCAAGTTACAGCCAATTGAAAATTTATCAATTACAACAACAACAATACATGGTACTGTATAGATACACAGCATCACAAATTTTAGAAATGTTTTGTTCCTTCTTCTTCTTCTCGGGCCTTCGCTTCCTTCAACTAGAGCCTCCAGCTGTCTTCAATTTCGAAATCCGAGCAGGGATAAACTGTCTTTGTCGACCGAGTCAGACCAGCGTTTCTTCGGTTTCCCCACTGGTCTCCGCTCTTCAGTTCTCCCGGCGAATACCTTTTTGGGTACCCTTTGTTCGTCCATGCGATTCATATGGCCAGTCCATCGCAGCTTCCGCAGTTTTATCATCGTTGAGACCTCCAGCTCGTCAAAAATTTCATACAGATCATGGTTGTATCGAATTCGGTATTAGTCCCCGCCTAGCTTCACTCCCAATTAGTTGCCTCAGGAACCGTCTTTCGAAGGCGCTCAATATGTTTGCAGATGCTTTGGTTAGGGCCCATGTTTCACATGGACACAGATTTTTATGCTTGGAGTTTGGCGTATTTCGTCTCTTTCATTACCGGTTCTTGTTATCTTTGCGCCTAAATATACGAATTGGCCTACATTTTCGATATTATTTTCGCCAAGTGTGATATTTTGGGCATTTGGGGTATTCTTATCCCTTCCAGAGCCAAATTAAATAGCAATAGGGCCAGCCCATCTCCTCCTGCTTTAGTCCGATATTTGTGTCAAAGATGGCGGTGAGTTGGTTATTGATGCAGATTTGGGAGTTTGTCGATGTCATTGTCATTTTGGTAAGACGCTCTAATTTGGCTGGGATACCAAACCATAGCAATATTTGGTACAGTACGTTACGATCAATACTGTCGTATGCTCTGTCGTATGCTTGCTTAAGGTCAATGAATGTCTATGTCTATGTTTAACTCCCAGCACTTCCCAAGTAACTGCTTGACTGTAAAAAATTAGTCTATCGTCGATCTGTCTGCTCTAAAGCCACCTTGATACTCCCCAATAATACTGTTGGCTATGATATGATTTTATTTTCTAAGATCTTAGAAAATGTTTTGTATGCCGTACAAATTAGTCATATGCTTCTATAGTTTTCGCACTGTAGCTTGTCTCTTTTTTTGTTGATAGGGAATATAATTGATTGGCTCCACTCTTTCGCCATATGTTTTTGTTGCCAAATGTGCTGGATGACTTTGGGGATGGCTTTCTGGTGAGCTCCATTGGGATCTCATCGATGTCCAACTCTTTATTATTCTTTTGGGATTTGATGGCGGAACAAACTTCATCTAGAGTTGTTGGAGCCAATGGAAACTCTGTAGGAATATCTATTGGCTCCGACGTTCTAGAGCTGTGCGGAGGATTAAGGAGCTTCTTGAGATATGATCCCCACTTTCTTTAATCCTGTTTTCATGACCAATGATGTTGCCGATGTGATCACGGCAGAGTGTGATCTTGGGCTGATAAATTCGCTTCAGGCTTTTCAATACTTGGTATGCTTGTCTTGTGTTGTTGCTCGCTGGACTTACATCGATACTTTTCAATTAGTCGTCATAGTATTTTCTTTTCTTAATTCTGAGTCGTGTTCGCTACTCTTTTGAGATTTTCATAGTGTTCCCTCTTCTTCTTGGTTTTCTGACCTAAGTATTGTTTTGCGCCTGATTCTTTTTGTTTAACGCATTCTGGCACTCATCATCGAACCAATCATTTCTCTTGTGCTGGGCTCGATGTCCGATCGTCTGTTCTGCCACGGCCTTAATAGCCACTTTCACTTACATTCGGAGCTTGTTGCTTCTTTTCAGCGATGTATCCGATTGGGAGCTTGCTCCGTGAAATTTTTGCCACGAACGCCATTTGTAGCCTTTCGATGTCAAATTTCTGTGACTGGTCTTCGATTAATACGCCTTTTGCATACTACTACATACGTCCATCTTTGCTGGATCAGAAATTAGTCAAATTGGTTTTGGGTGTTGCCATCCGGTGATAGCCAGGTCATTTTCTGTATGTGTCGATATGGGAAGCAAGTCGAACATATGACTAGATTTCTGCTACATGCAAAGTCAATCAGGCGCTGGCCGTTGTCATTTATTTCATAGTGGAGGCCTTTGAGGAACGGAACAAATGGAGTGGCTATGCGCATATAAGCTCCATAGAAAATGATGCGACCACCTTCTGAGCATGATTGTCATTTCATTTCCAATAATTTCCACAATTTCTCCTCTCGAGAGCCAGATTGTCAATTTGACGACTAAACATGGACGCGAAATTTACCTGGCGCGTGAGATACAATTCGGAATTTAGTCGTTTTTTCGGTTCGAGAACGTGTCCGGAGGTACATATTGGCTGTAGTGAAAGTAATATTACACCCGGTTTAGGGATAACAACATTTTAAGGAGTGACATTGTAAATCGGAGCGAGGAACTCAATTAAAAGTGTAATGTGCGTTATTGCTAGAAAACGATGGGTTATCGATACGAAAGTGTTTTCTATCCTAAGTGGCCATAATGCTTTATTTGTATTTAATGCTATTTTCTTGTTCTGTGAAGTGTTATTTGCAATAAAACCATATTTACGAGTGCATAAGCGTTTGTTTACTTTCTTGTGACAATCCATTGGGTTCCCCTTAACTAGCTTTAGAATCACGGTCGCAGGGGTAGGTGCAAAAAGACACGTAGTTAGGCAGGCGGTCGCAGGGGTAGTTGCGACAACGTGTACACATGGATGTCCACTCCGGTTTTATCTTGTTCCTCAAAGGTGGAGGCTATATCCTCCAGTCGTTCCCCGATGAGATAGCTTATTGCCAACCTTAGATTTGAAATCACCCAAAACTATTTTTGTATCGTTTGTAGGCAAGGAGTCGTCTAGTCTTTCCAGGTTATCATCTCTACTCACGCAATGGCGCTAATACACTTAAAATAAAATGGTGGCGAATCGAAATACGTAATAAACATGTTTCAGTTTTTCGAGTTCAATTTATGGGATATATAGTATGTATGAATCATCATACATACAGTCTTCCACAAAAGTCAAGGTACAGTGATAAATATCATGAAAATTGTTTGATATTTTTATTTAAAAAACCTATAGTGATAAAATTTTTTTGGTATTACTTCAACTATAATCATTACACTTTAAATTCATGTAAAACAAAACGAAAATTCTGTCGTATTAATATATTATTACATATGATGTGTTGGAAAGTCAATGAATGAAGTCCACAAAAGTCATGGTACACCTAAAGAAAAATGATACAAATTGTAATTATAGTCTTGCATAGTTATTTGAATTATACTTTTCTTAATATTTTGTCGGATATCCTTTCATCTGAATTACTGACTTCAGTCTTTTAGGCATAGAATATACCAATTTTTTAGTAAATTCGCTGCTGATTCTGGCCCACTCCTCCAATATAACATCCTTAAGCTGCGCCTTGCTTGATATCACTCTTTTTCGGATTTTTGTCTCAAGCTCATTCCAAAGCTGCTCTATAGGGTTCAAATCAGGGCTTTGAGGCGGTGTAGCAAGCATGCGAGTATTGTACAATAGCCACATTCGAACTTTATGCGCAGTGTGCTTAGGGTCATTGTCCTGTTGAAACAAGAAATCTTCTCGCATACCTAATTTGGCTGCACTTTGTTTCATGTTGTTTCGTAGAATCTCTAAATAAGAGTTCTGATCCATAGTATTTTCGATGAATGTCAGATTTCCAACTCCAGCAGCAGCCATGCAACCCCAAACCATAACACCACCGCCTCCATGTTTTACTGTTTTAGTAGTGTTCTTGGGATAAAATGCTTCTCCTACTTTTCGCCAGACCCTCTTATGCCCATTTACACCAAATATACAAAATTTAGACTCATCCGAAAATAAAACATTATCCCAAAACGTTATTGGTTTGTCAATATATGCTTTTGCAAATGTTATTCTTTTTTGTTTGTTTATGGAACTTACAAGAGGTTTTCTTCTAGGCGTACGAGATGAAAATCCAGCTTCTACGACAGCTCTACGCACAGTTTCTGCGCTAACCTCCTTCTTATCATTAATTCCAAGAACATCGCAGATTTTTCTACAGCTTAGAAATGGATCTTGTTTTACCATTCGCGAAATTTTTCTCTTGTCCTTTGCACTTAGTTTAGATGGACGACCTGTTTGGGGCACATTTTCCACTCTATTTTCCTTCTTAAATCGATTTATCACTTTTTGAATGGTTGACCGACTTCGCAACACTAGTTCAGCTATTTCAGAATATGATTTGCTCTAATTTGAATGCAGATTAATAATTATTTCACGCTCCTTAATACTCAACTCCTTTCGACTCATTTTTTAAAAATTTTATTAAATAAAAGATACACCACGAATACGGACGCGATATTAAAGACAGCGGCCTACGGTTGTTAACTCACTCTGATAATATGAACTTGGGGGATTCCCCTTTTTACAAATAACAGGGCATTTTCTGCAACTGTACCAAGACTTTTGTGGAGTAGAAAAGAGACATTGCCAACAAAAAATTATTGTCTTCAATGATCATTATTGCCGAATCCCTTTAAATTTATGAAAACTTAAATTCAACAGAACTCGTATTATTACCATTTCATAACTTTTGGTTTTCAAATAAAAATATTGATTCAGTAATACAATTTTCAGTTACCGATTCTCTGTACCTTGACTTTTGTGGAAGACTGTATATCCCATAAATTCAGAAGAGATTGTTTGAATTGCTGATTATTTTACAAAACCCTTCTAGCAGGTGCACTTGCCTGCTACTTCGACTTGGTTTGGAGCAGCTTTGCAATTATTCTGTCCACTCCAGGGGCTTGTTCTTCCTAAGATCTCATAATTTAGTTTTTGCGGGTAATGTGGCATATTCATAGCAATATTGGATTCATGCTTTTCATTTTGATTGGGCTGCTTTCGCATCTTTACAGAGGCTTGTACGCGATGTACGTTCCTCTGAAAGTTGTTTAATTAATGTATACGCTAATATTGCTTTGTTTAGCAGCATGCGTTTCTATTTTATGTGCGTAGATAGTAATTTTTCTGTGCGAAAGTTATATTTGCAGTCTTGGCATTGCAACTTTCAAGACAAAGAATATCAATATGTGGTTAAAGGAGTTTTGCAGAGAAAATTTATATTTGTTTTTTTTTTTTACTTTGCAGGACCTGAACACGAGATCAACCCTCAGTGACCAGACATTACAGTATGTTCGATCACTTGAGCGAAGGATTCGGCAACTTGAGGAAGAACGCATCGCAAATGGAGAAAAAATAACGCCCACTGTTCAAGACCCCATTTCAAATAGACCTGAAGCAGTTGTACGAGCTCTTCAAGTTCTTGAAGTCCGGGAACAATTGGAAAGAGATCGACATGGAATCACAGCAAAAGGTGATAACACTGAGCAAATGGATGATGGCGAAAAAGCTTTGGTTCGTGAAATGTGCAACGTTGTCTGGCGGAAACTCGAAGACAGTCCAAACGGCCCTAACATTGAGACAATCTAGTTTAGCCTACATTCTCCTTAAATTATCGATGAGCACAAAGATTGAGTGTACAATTTCGGTAAATTTGTTTAAAATAGTTTTTACATCAGCATAACCATTGCAGATGAGTATCATCTGGATCCAACGCCATTTATGATTTTAAGCATTTGCGCCCTTAGTACGTGTAATATAATAATTAATTCTGATTATTGGTCATATACAAGTACTTGAATTAAAGACGCATGTAAGAGCACTCTTGGGTTTTAACATCAATCGATAAATCAGTACAAGCATTAGAGTATGTAGTTTAAACTTAATGGCTTTAAAACGTCCTGCTCACATGTATACTCACTCTTTGCTCATATTGTCACTGATTCGATTTTATCTAGAGCAAAGTTTTCACATTTATTCAAGCCAAGGCTAATAAATTTGGCATTGTTTACTTATAAAAAGCTTACGAACTTAAGAACACTTTCTTCAAGCACAATTCCATAGTAAATACCTATAAGTTAATTTATTGATGTTTGTTTCTGTTATGTAATTTTTAGGGAGCATGTAGACTTAGAGTATATCTAATTGTCTTGCCAAGAAGCTTTAGCAATATTTAGTATTATTTTGTACAAATTTTTAATTATTGTATTTATTGAATTGTAAAATATCATGTTATGTAAATTTTTTATAAAATTTGTTACAAACATTGAATGGCAAACTTCCATAAAAGAACGAGGCGGAAGATAAGTTTTCATAAAAGTTTGCATGTTATTGCAAATAAAAATGAATATGCTTTAAATTAATTCGTTTTGATTTTTAGTAACTTTTCATTCCAACCTTATATTGCTCTTCTCTTTGACATCACTACGCAATCAACAAAAGTACAAAAAAGTTTACGGTCAGATGGTAGACGCTCTTTCTAACTCATTTAATTTCCCTTTTTATGTACTTTACCCTAACTTTTAATTAAATACCATCAATCACTTCTTCGTGGAAATTCAATAAGAAACTGCAAGCAAAGGAACACCTTCAGCGTAGGAAAACATGTTTAACAACTGCTTCCTGGCAAAGTTTTTGCTTTTCCGTAGAAAGTTTCAAGTAAAATGAAGGCTACGGGCAAAGTTACACTTTTGGTGTTTAAGAAGTTAACATTTGTCTGATGAGTTAATTTTTACGACACTAGTTAAAATGCTGATGTTAACGTTTGTCTTCTTCAAACTATTTCAAAAAAGTCAACTTTATGGAACTTTGAGTGGATTTGAAGTACTTTCGAAATAAATATACTATATTTGAAATATATTTTTACAATCAAAATTTGTACCAATATGGCAAATTAGTTTAGTAGGAACAAAGTCAACTTCGCATTTTGCTAGATAACAAAAACTAAACTAAATAAAAAATGTTTAGAATAAAAGAAAACCGACGTAAATTCTGTGGAACTGAAGCCAATTCAGTTTTTCTCCGTTTTAGTTAGGATTCATTAGTTAGTGGTCATTACATACTTTTTTTAAGCAGGGATTCTGATTTGTTGTTATTTTATCCTGTTTAGGGTGTATTTTGAAGTAAGTACTTTTTCTACAAGCTTTTTGTTTCATGATTTTTAGCCGCAACAATAAGTTCCAACAAGATGTCGGTCTGGATTTGTAGTAAAAATGGGTAGATATAATGGCCGTGCAGGACTGCAGCGATGGTCTGCTGCCTCGGCTAAAGAGGATGGTGGTCTTCGCCGAGATTGGCCTTGTCTGAGGACGCGTGAATGCGCTGACAGGCTAGCATTGCGGTGTCGTGGGGCGCGTTCTTTTCCCCAGCACAAGACCCACTACCAAAAAAATTTCGCATTCACGAATTTGCGGATACAAATACGGATCGACCGGTGTCGAAGCCAAGGTAACCTACTAAGGGTTGAAATTGGCAAAGCACACGACAAACGAGGCCTGAAGAAAACAAATGGGACTTGGGAGGACTTCGTCTTTATTGACGATACTTATGGCCCCCAAATAAGAGTGGTGCATGCAGGTGGATGCCCGGGTCAAGATACAACTAAGACATGGCCAGATGTTTTCCATTTGAATGAAAAACTTATGCGAATGAATAAATATTTTGGTTTATGTACGAAGGTGCTTTTTACAACGGGCTACAACGTAAAATCTACATTACAGGAAAGAATCATACATATACGAGTATAATATGTACTTTTTTTAAAGTAACTATTTGCATTTAGTTTGACCCCAAACTGAAATTCTTCTTTGTTTTAAAGAAATGATTCATCACTTCTTTGCGCTTGGTTGTAATGGAATTTTCATTTTCTTTTTAAATAAAACGTGATGGTTTTCAAATATAAAATTTATAAAAAAACAAAATCTTAACAAACGATTAAAAATAATATATGTTTAATAATACGAGTATGTATATATTAATCTAAAAAAAATAAAGTTTATTAAAAACAGGGGTACTTACCCAACATCCTCGACGAGTGCTTATAGATGGTGTGGGTGAAGCATTATTTTGATGAAATTCGATTAAAGCCAAACACTGGACCTGGCTCATTGGGTTACCTAAAATGTGGGTGTTTTAAGATTTTGATTTTCTCGTTTCAAAAACCTTCTTCTACGGGTTCTAACAATACGTTTTTTACGTTCACAAATAACGAAAAGGAATTACTTAACGGGAAAACTAAGCGAACAGCGATAGTAAAATTTATGTAGGTCGTTTTCAATATGTTTTATAAATAATATATTTTCCTCGCCTAAGACTAATCTAACAGCGCGACAATCGTCAACTTTGTTTCTACAAAACCCGTCGTGAAAGTTATCACCAAAAAGTTGAAGATCTAAATACTGCCAATTGCATGAGGCACATATGAATGCAAATTTTCCACTCGAAGTTCGAGTCACATCGCCACATTTTTGTAGTTGTTCGTCGTCCGCGTCAGATCCATTTAGCCGTTGCCTTCTTACTCAGGCCCGAAAACGGAAACACCGCGTCACGTCACGAACTAACCACTTCGAGCATGTAGTGTTATTGCCTACAGGGAAAGTAAACGGATGTTTTCACTAAAATCACGGTTTAGAATTAAAACACACAATTACGATTATTCGCCATTTATTGAGTGAGCTGTTTACTGAACGACGCTCTAGGCAAGAGTCTCGAACTAATGGAAAATTAGTACATAATAATTAATGGTACGTAGTTATGACGTACAGATGTCGCTTGGTTCTTCGCAGATTCGCTACATATACGTTCCCCCTAAGAATTTTCAATCAGACAATTGAAATGTCACTTGTTTGTTGTTTGTTGATTTGCGTGGACCAGAATATGTTTTAAGTAGTGGCTGTCTTCTCTCCTTGTAATTGACGAAAGATGGCGTTGTTTCCTCGATGTCTGGAGAAATCATTAATGCCGGTTTCAGTCGATCAATTGAAATTATCGATTCCTTTCCGTCCATTAGTATTTTGAAGGCTTTTTCGTAACGTTCTATGCCACGATAAGGTCCAGTGTAAGGTTGTTGCAACGATTTTTTCGACGTACCAACACGAACGAATATGTGGCTGCATGTCTTCAAATCCTTGTAGATAAAAATGCGTCCAATACGATGATGGTTCACTGGAGTCGGTCGAAGATTCTTCATGTCTTTTCGGAATTTTTCTACAAATGCAGGTTCACTTCCTTGATAAGCCTGCTCATCGGTGACGAATTCTCCCGGTATTCGCAGAGTCGTTCCATATAGCATTTCCTTGTAGACTGAGCGCAGACCCAGTAAGACAGTTGGTAACGCTTGTAACCAAGTGGTATCTTCGTGGCACATTAACGCTGCTTTTAAGGATCGATGGAACCGCTCGATCATGCCGTTTGATGAAGGATGATACGCAGTTGTCCGAATGTGCTTACACCCTAGCAGCTTTGTCAGCGCGTTAAATAACATGGATTCAAACTGACTCCCACGATCGGTAGTTAATATTCTTGGCGTTCCGAATCGCGCTACCCAGTGCGTATAAAAGCTTAATGCTACTCCTTCTGCCGTTATATCGATGATTGGAATCGCTCCCGTCCATCTCGAGAACCTGTCGATCATTGTTAGAACGTATTTATAGTTGTTAACAATAGATAACGGTCCAACTAAGTCTATATGGACATGGTCGAAACGTTTATCCGGTGCTGCGAATTGCAGTGGAAAGGTTGTAACGTGTCGGCTAATCTTCGATCTCTGACATTGAATGCATGCCTTTGCCCAGCTGGCTATGTCCTTTTTCATATTTGGCCAGACAAATTTTGTTCGTAGCAAACGGCTAGTTGTTTTTCCACTTGGGTGCGATAGTCGATGTACCGAATCAAATGCGTGATTTCGAAGGACCTTCGATACATACGGTCGTGGTGTTCCTGTTGATATATCGCAGTACAGGTAACTTCCTTGCGTCCTTAGTTTTTTCAGGTCCAGTGAAGTTTCAGAACTCAATAACGTTTTAAGTTCTTCGTCGTTTTCCTGCTCTTTAGCTACCTCTGTTAAATCGATTGAGGTATTCCTTGCAATTGCGCCGACTCGCGAAAGTGCATCAGCAACTGTGTTGGAGTCCCCTTTGGCGTGAATTATACCGGTGGTGAATTGCGATATATATTCCAATTGACGCGCTTGTCGGGGCGATGCTTTTGACGACATTTGATTAAACGCGTAGCATAATGGCTTGTGATCTGTTCTAATAAAAAATCGATGTCCTTCCACTCGATCACGAAAATATTTGATTGCAGAGTAGATGGCTAGTAGTTCCTTGTCGTAAACGCTATAGTTCAATTGCGCCTTATTAAATTTCTTGCTAAAGAATCCGAGTGGCTGCCATTAATTGTCCACTAATCGCTCCCACACGGCTCCCATAGCGAAACTCGACGCATCCGTTGTGATGGCTAAAGGTGCGTTTTTTACCGGATGCATTAGCATTGTTGCGTCCGCCAACAATTGTTTGCTCTTCTCGAAAGCCTCAACCGCACTAGGAGTCCATACTACTGGCCTTTTATCGTTTTTTCGCGACTCATGTAAGAATTCATTTAGTGGCGCTAGGATCTCCGCCGCATTTTTCAAAAACTTCCGATAGAAATTCAGCATTCCCAGATATCTTCGTAGACTGTGGATCGTATGCGGCTTTTCGTATTTAAGGATTATGTCCACCTTCTCAGTTAGCGGTTTAATTCCATCCTTGTTAACTATGAATCCTAGATACTACACTTCAGATTTCCCGAGTTTACATTTCGCAGGATTAATTTTGATGCCGTATTCCTTAAATCGTTGGAATATCTCTCTGATGTGTTTTTTATGTTCCTCTTCCGACTTCGATGCGACTATTATATCATCCAGATAGCCAAAGCAGTAATTTAAACCAGATAGTACGGTGTCGATAAATCTTTGGAAGGTCTGTGCTGCGTTTCTGAGTCCAAAAGGCATTTTTAGGAACTCAAAAAGACCAAAAGGTGTAATTACAGCTGTTTTTTCAATATCCTCCTCCGCAACTGGAACTTGATGATAAGCGCGTATAAGGTCGATTGTCGAGAATATCGTTTTTCCATTCAAATTATGGGTAAAATTAAAAAAAAATTACAGCGTTCAACCTTCTATAATCGCCGCACGGTCTCCATTCTCCTGACTGCTTCGGAACCAAATGAAGAGGGCTGACCCATGGGCTTCTCGAAGGGCGACATACGAGGTGTGTTCAAAAAGTATCACGAATTTTGAATTTTCGTGGGTTACGTATATTCGAATTTCGATTTTTTTGTGGCGTTATGTTGGTACTCATGTCTGCCACTTATGCCGACAAGCTTGGCCATTTTGAATGTTCACTTAATTGGTGATAGCTGTTTTACTTGCACGTGTTTTCAATCATCTTCGAATTTTACTTATTCAAAAAAATGGATCAAAGAACGTGTATCAAATTTTGTGTGAAAAACGAAATTAAGTGCGCGGATGCATCCCAAATGTTGACTGTGGCATACGGAGAAGCTACCTTGGACCAAAGCAACGTTTATCGGTGGTACAAAATGTTTTTAGAAGGCCGAGAAGATGTGAACGACGAAGAGCGTGCCGGGCGCCCGAGAACTTCAACAACAGACGAAAAAATTAATGAAGTGGAGAAAATGGTATTGGCCAATCGTCGAATCACCGTTAGAGAAGTTGCTGAGGACCTAAACATATCGATTGGCTCGTGCCATTCGATTTTTATCAACGATTTGGGCATGAGACGGGTCGCCGCGAAATTCGTACCAAAATTGCTCAATTGCGACCAAAAACAGCAACGCATGAACATTGCTAATGAGATGTTAAACTCTGTCCGCGACGAACCAAATTTGCTCCAGAGGGTCATAACTGGTGACGAATCGTGGGTTTATGGTTATGACGTGGAAACCAAAGCTCAATCATCTCAATGGAAGCTGCCGCATGAGCCAAGACCGAAAAAAGCGCGCCAAGATCGGTCGAATGTGAAAGTTTTGCTGACAGTTTTCTTCGATTGCAGGGGCGTGGTGCATCATGAGCTCTTGCCACAGGGAAGAACGGTCAATAAGGAATATTACCTGCAAGTAATGTGCAATTTGCGCGAAGCAATCCGCCAGAAACGCCCAGATTTGTGGGAGAACAAAAATTGGCTTTTGCACCACGATAACGCCCTTGCTCACACATCGTTGCTTGTGCGCGACTTTTTGGCCAAAAACAACACACTAATGATGCCGCAGCCACCGTATTCCCCAGATCTGGCCCCCTGTGACTTTTTCTTGTTTCCTAAACTGAAGAGGCCCATGAAAGGACGACGTTACGCTACGCTTGACGAGATAAAGACGGCATCGAAGGAGGAGCTGAACAAGATTAAAAAAAATGATTTTTTGAAGTGCTTCGAAGATTGGAAAAACCGTTGGCACAAGTGTATAATATCTCATGGGGATTACTTTGAAGGGGACAAAATAGATATTCATGAATAAATAAATAATTTTTGAAAAAAAAACAAAATTCGCGATATTTTTTGAGCACACCTCGTATGCCTTTATCCACCATGAGCTCGAATTCCATTTTCGCGGATTGAAATTTATCTTGCGGTAAACGACGGGCTTTTTCAGCGATAGGTGGTCCTTTGGTGATAATATGATGTTTAAGCACCGTATCGCGAGTGGTTGTACTGACTGCTGGACTTATGATATCCGGAAATTCAGATAGGATTTGTTTTTATCATCCTTATAGAACTCGTGGAATTATTCCCTTCATTTGTAAATTAGTATTTCCGTCTACTAATAGCTTACGCTTTACGTCCACCAGCAAATTGAAATGCCGTAGAAAATCGGCTCCCAGGATTGGTTGTTCAACAGCAGCAATACAAAATGTCCACTTGAAACTTCGTCGGAGCCCTAAGTCGAGCGATAGTATTTTATTGCCGAAAGTTGCAATCGTTGTCCCGTTTGCTGCGTACGAATTCCGTTCCGTTTTTTTCAGTTTTCCATGACAAGGGATTACCGAGACTTCCGTGACTGTGTCTACTAAGAATACCTTTCCCGTATTTTTCTCGGTGATAGATAAACGGTTCTTTTCGTGGACTTCACCGCTGACCGCTTCTGACGATGACGCAGTCAGTTTCCCTGTCGCTGATTTTGGCAGGGTTTTTGACAGTGAAAGGCCTTCTCTCCATATATGCGATGATAGTAGCAGATGCGTGATGCTTCTGCTTCCTGCGTATCTGCGTTCGATGGATTATTTGTCGTTCGATTGCCATTTCGTGAGCGCGATCGATTGCGTCTACTGAAATTTTGATTCCTTGAACGATTATTTTTCGAATTCATTTTGAGATTGTCGAGACGCTTTAAAATTTTCAATAAGATCGGATCAGATTCAGATTCCGAACGAACTGGAGTCTGCGAAGTAGCTGCTATCACAGTTGGCGCTGCATTAAATTCTTCCACGATTTTGTCAGCCATTTCTAATAATGACGTCACTTCTTTCTCGGTAGAGATCGACATTATTGCGCGCACGTGGACTGGAAGCCGCCTTAAGCATAATGCGCGTAGTGCATCCTCAGGTAGTTGTGTGCCCGCCAATGCCTGCATCTGCCTATATAGATGCGAAGGTTTTTGGTTATTTAATTCTAGCTCCGTCAATACTTGCGTCAGCTGTTGTTGTGGTGAAATTGAAAATCGTGCCAGTAACTGTTTTTTCAGCTCCTCAAATTTATTTGTCGGCGGAGGCCTTTTTACTACATCTGCCACTTGTGCCAATATTGTTATGTCCAGCGTTGTTACGACTGCATTAAATTTTGCAATGTCCGAGTGCACTTTGTAACGGCTAAATGTGGATTCAATTTGAGAAAACCACAATTCAACTTGCTTTTCCCAAAATGGTGGTAATTTCACGTCACGAATGGAATCAAGCCGAGGGGGTTCACTGCCAGGCCACAATTCGCGCGCAATATTGAGCGGAGTTTTCGGGGTATCGGAATTAGCGTCCTCAGGGTTATATTGTTGGCCCGTCGCCATTTCAAGTCCTTAGAAAATTCTATAACGCACTTCCTTTACACAATGTGTTCGTTAGTTAGGGTCGCCAATTGTAGTGTTATTGCTACAGGGAAAGTAAACGGATGTTTTCACTAAAATCACGGTTTAGAATTAAAACACAGAAATCCGATTATTCGCCATTTATTGAGTGAGCTGTTTACTGAACGACGCTCTAGGCAAGAGTCTCGAACTAATGGAAAATTAGTACATAATAATTAATGGTACGTAGTTATGACGTACAGATGTCGCTTGGTTCTTCGCAGATTCGCTACAAGCAACCTAATCAGCGCCATCTAGTGCTGTTTACATTAAACAAATTTTTTAAAGATTTTTGACAGTACATATGACTGTAATTTGAAATTTTATCAGTACTATGTCAACGATTTATTTTAAATATGAGACGTCGAAGACATTAGCGCGCAAATATATGTATTTCGATCCCGTTTGTATCATTTCCGCTAAATTTCATCTGAGAAATGTCATATTTGACAATCTGAAAAGTAGCTGTTTATCGAAATTTAGAGCTACTGATGAAATTTAGAGCTACTGCTTCCGGTACGGGAAGTGACGTCAGGTACGTTAATTGATTTCCTTATGGGCCTGAGTAAGATGGCAACGATTTAGCCCTAATTTATTCCAAGGTCTTATTACCAAAGTTGGTTTAATTTCGCGATCATCGTTAATTTTCACTTCACTAACGGCGCCAATAATCTTACAATCTCTTCTTATTTGAACATTCGATCATTTATCTCTTGTGTAATTTTAATCCGAATGATGGGATTCGGCGAGTACAAGCAATGTATGAACTATGAAAGTCATGCAGTAATAAATGAATTCATTTGTAATCTGAAATTTCTTGGGGTTCGGTGAACATTGCAGTGAGTGTTTCAATGACAAATCGCCGTTGGTGAAGGAAGTCTAAAAAACTTTATAATTGCTTCCAAATAACGAGCAATCTTTACCTTAGAGCTTGCATTAGGAAGTCTTGGGAACTCGACTGATCTCGGGGAGTGGTAAGAGTTATAAAGTAATGTTAAAACTCATTTTGAAAGCTCATGCATATTTGAGATACCTTGATCGCTTAAATTTTTGCTTAAAAATTCAATCAATCGTACAATTTACATATACAGGTATATTAAAGTATATTCACTTTATCGCGAAGATTTCTTGGAAAAGAGTCTACAGATGTATCTTTAGTTATATGACTACTAAATCTCATACGCCGCTACGATTCAGTGAGGGCTCGCTTAGCCACACTAGGGCCCATTGTGATACCGCAAAAATGGACATGAGCTTCTAATTATGAGAATATCCATAACCTCTTAGCAAATTTAGTGATTCTCCTAGAATTCGCCGATGATACTTTGATTAAGTCGATGAAGAAATAGGAGTCGAGAGACTGGATTCTTCCGAGCCGAGCATTCGCATAAGAGGTGCAGCACGGATTCCTCCTCTGCCTCGTATCTACTGAACCGACAGAAGTTGTTGTAAGGGAAACCCATCCGCGCTGCATGCCTAACAAATGGACCATGCTCAGTTAAGACAAACAGCATTGTGTGGAGAAACTCCCTTTCAAGCTTAAGGAGCTCCTTGGTACAACCTCTGTCAAAAGTTGTCCACTACTGTACTGTGATCGCGCAGAAAGCTTCATCAACCCGGAGCTTTGTTGCGTCCTTTAAGTGTTTTTGTTTGATGGCCAGCTCAACTAAAGCCATTGGAATACCAATAAGAAAATTACAAGACACCTCCGGCAGAAACGTACCTGCTTTTGCCAGTTCGTATGACTCATAGTTTCTCAACATCTCGTTCAGAGTATACGGCCTGTGAGGACAAACTTCGAGGTCGATTTGTTTGATCGTTGATTGTGCGTCTTGTTTATTGTTACCTGTTCGTTAAAGAGCTAAATAGTTTCGTCTTCCGAAAACACTTAATTCGGTCAAATCTAAAGCATGCAAATGTACGTCATTCGTATGTTCACTTTTCAGGGTTTCATACTAAAATACAAAACCCTATTGCCATCAAGCTGCAACCATGAAACTTTGAGGAAAGGTCAGAAGTGGTGACCTTGAAAGTTTTGGGGTGGAAATTTTTTCAAAGGTGCTTAAGGCGGTCTACACACATAGGCAGGTGACCCTTCAAAAAAAAAAATTTCACCATTGGTAGTCAAGTAGGGTGTCATTGCAAAGGTCTTAGTGAGACCTGTTCAAAACAAGTTTTAAAATTGCCTTATTAATACTATGGGGGTAGAGGACCGGGAAATGTACGAACTTTTCACGTATCCACGCCTCGCGACTGGACACCTTTTATCCGAAAAATCTGACAAATCATGAATGTAGGCCTTTATGAGTACAACATCAAATACGTGAGAAATCGAAATTCACTCAACTTTGTTAGTAATAGTATGATTTATCGATTTTATATTTTCTTGAATAAAATCTTAACTGTACCTTCAAGTTTAATAAAATTCAATACACAAATGTTTATTTAGAAGATTGACCTGTTCTGAAAGTTTCACAAAGATCAAATGGTATTTAAAGAACTTATAGTGGTTTGAATTTACCTGTATTATGATGGAACAATATGCGCTGTATTACTATAGAAACATATGGCTATGGAAAAATATGGGCTTTTTACCGACTCAGACACTACAGGCTTGAAAATCCGAAGAAAATCAGAGTGCCTTGGTCGATTTGAAATATACACATATATTAACTATCAACATGTGTTATTGTTTTTGTTATTCCATACAATTGAAATGGCGATAACTCACCTAATTATGATTTGATTTCCATGAAATTTTTAGGCATAAGGGTCTTATATCAACCTACATAAATGTGAAACTTTAAGAAGCTTAAGGGCACAGTTTAGATTTTGGGGGGAGTGTAAATTTACAAATCATACCATTATTAACAGAGTTGAGTGAATTTCGATTTTAAAGGTATTTGTTGCCCTAGTACTCATAAAAACCTACTTTCGTGATTTTTTTCGGATTTTCAGCTCAAAGGTGCCCAATCGTGAGCGGAGGAGAAAAATATTGTTCGTGCATTTTGCCAACTCAGGACTCTTAATGAAAAAAATGACTTATTTTTCAGGTTCTTAAAGTGCTACGACCTTTCATTTGATACCCTGCTCAACTACATTTCATGAAATAATTTGTTAAGGGTCACTTCGTTATAAAGGGGGACCCCCTACAAAAATTATGATACATTTGATAAGCCCTAAACTTTTGAGAGACCACCACTTCTGACCTTTTTACAAAGTTTGAGCTTTGTAGCTTCTATAGTTTCGGAAGAAATTTATTATGGCGCACGGATATACGGACGGACGAACGGACAGATGGACAGACGGGTGGCCAGACCAATACAAAGGACGGGTAACTAGTAGGTTTTTGCAAAATTTCTTTCAGAAAGCCCTAAAAATCATGGAGCTTGATTAAGTAACAAATAATTTAGAGGCTGAAATTCGCTGAACTTTGCTAATAGTAGTAGCATCTAACATTTTCGTCGGTATAACTGTTTCTGTATCATTAAATTAGATGAAATCAGCCATTTAAGTAGTTCTTGAAAATATCATTTTATTCTATAAGTGTAGTAGAAGACTGATAGCAGAAATGAATACAGTTAATGGACTTACAATCGGGAATGAACTGAGTTTATTTTAACTTGACGAATTTATACAAATATAAAGTATGCTTATTCTAATCAAAAAATCATAACATGGCTTATTCATAGTAAAAAATGATAACATTGCTTATTCATAGGTCGTTGCATTAAATATTGGAAAATAAGAATTTGCGTATATTGCAATTGAATGCAATGACCTATGAATGCTTAGAATTTGGTTGACACGTGCATGCATATGCAATTCATAGTCAATGAATTGTATGGAATGCGCATATGCGTGCACGCGTCGAATATGAAAATTATTATTAGTTTGATCATATTCCCGGCCTCTGAAACGATCTGTTTCAGCAAGATCTGCTTCGTCGCGGACGCAATTGAAAATTTCCTGGTGGTGTAATGACCTTTGTTGGGGAAGTCTTGCATCGATTTCGGTAGCAGCGAAAGATTCCTGTGCTTATGGAAATGATGAGGGATGTAAGTCCTGCAGTGTTGGCAATTACTTGATGTGGCGTTGAGAATTGCAGATTTTGTTTGTGTTCTATATCATGCAGGCCGCTTTTTAGGCTACGTATGTCATTTGTGTTGTTTATTGGCAATATACGTTGTAGTTCAGGTCGGCTGTGATGGTGGAGTGAGTCTTCGATGTTGGTTATGTTCGGAGTAATTGACAGGTCGTAGCTGGACTTAATCCTGTGTTGATAATGATGGTGTGCGACAATGGTGTAGGAGCCATCCTTTAAAGTCATTCAGGAACTGTAGCAATCCCATTTGTAGCGATTTGATTTCCTTTATTTGGTTCCCACAGACGATGGTGACATGAGTGCTGTTTTGATGTGCGTATATTCAAGAATTGAGGACATGCAATTGTGTTCATGGCTCCAAGGAGGCTACAGTTTCCAATTTGCAGCTCTTTGGTAGCGTCGTGCAGGTCCGGTACCCTTACTGAAAAAGGCGTGCCTTTGGTTGCAGACGAAGATTCCTTCGGAGTCAACGGAATAGTGGTTGATATCTACATCAGAGAGTTGATAGTAGTAGTCCCTGTGTAATGTAAGAGCTAGGAATTGAGAACTGGTTTAAATTTTGACCATTCGCGACGTTAATTTGAATGCCAGAGGTATGGCTTTGAATATCTGCAAAATTTCATTTTTTATTAATGGTAGGGTTATTTTAAAAATTGCCTTTTGTACGGTGACTCTTACTTCAACGCTCATGAGCATGTAGTAGTTGATTGTCCAGGGATAGCCAGGGAGTTCGGTGTATGTTCTCTGATGACCTGTATTTCAGCAGACAATTGAACCGGAGAGAAAATCGAAGGACTGACCTTAACGTTGCGACTGTCAGTGATAACGATGAAAAGCATTGACTGCGTATGTTCGTTCAATACCTTGTTCGTGGAATTCACTTCCTGGAAAAAGTGTTCGAAGTTGTCGCTGACTGCTCTGAATTGCTTGTTGAAAAAGTCTCTGTCTCTAGTAATAACATTTATCGTGGAGGCAATTAAAGACGTCTGGTTCCTCATTAGTTCAAGTAAGTGGTTGTCATCAGTCGAAATTCTGTCAATTGTCGAGGATATTTTATCGGCATATTCTTGATATAATAACCCAAATAAATTGTTGCTGATTGTGCCAACAAAGTCGAACGGTGATCGTTTTTGCCGAGTAACTTTGGTGCTTCTATTGAGTAGGAGATCATTCTTTATTTGAAGTTTTTCTACCCTTAATTGCAGTTGAATTGTTAGCAGTGAGCAGTGCTTATTTTTTCCGGGCACGAGACTGTCATAAATTTCTCAGAGTCTCTTTACCTGTGCTTGAATGTTTTGAAGATCGATTCAGTAGTTTCTCAAACTGTAGTAAAAATGATGTTCCAGTGGTCCGTAATCACAGACATCTGAGATATTTCTTCGAAGTAAGCGATTGTTCCTGGGGCGAACGGTGTTATTTTGATTGAATTATTGTCAGTGAGTGTGATGAATTCCTTTGTGATAATTGGAACAAGTAAGACGAGAAATGCCGATGCGATGTGAGGTAGGGAGTATGATTAGCTAATTTTGGTCCTTTTTGGCTTAAAATGGGAGTCTGTAGGTAACGGGTGAGCTAACGCTGGAGTTGTCTGTTGATTGCAGCTGATGTTTTCCTTGTGGTCGTAAAATGCTGGGCTTAGGAGCCAACTTGAATTAATCGGTTAAATTTTACGTTCATTGCCTTTATTTCTCGATATGTTCGTGCTGGTTAGTAACACAGATAGGCTGCTGTTGTTCTCAGGACTTGTAGTAGCCATTACAGGTTCGTTTGATGATGTGTTGTTCGAGTCCTCTTCCAGAGGTAGAGGACAAATGTTGTAGACAGCTCTTCGGAGAATTCCATTAGTAGTTTTGATATCAACAACCCTGACGCGGTTGTGCTCTGTGACCACTCTTCCCAATTCCCATTTTAGAGGTGGGACGTTGTCTGCCTTGAGAAGAACGAGAGCATCAGGCGGATTTGATGACACCTTTGTCTTCCATTCGGCAGTTATTTGAAGCTGTTGCAGATACTCCTTGCTCGGTCGCTTCCAGAACTCCTGCTGACATGTTTCAAGGAGCTCTTTTCGCTTGTGCAGTTGTTGTTGTTGTTAATGGCTTACCTACCAAGGAGTGGCCAAGAGTGAGAGCTTGGATATCGTTGGGATTGTTGGATAATGGAGTGAGGGGTCTGGAACTCATGATTGCCTGTATTTCAGCTATGATCGTATTAAGCTCTTCATATGTCAGTGAGACCCCACCAATAACTCTCTTCAAATGATATTTTGTGGCCTTGACTGCCGCTTCCCATTACCCACTAAAATGTGGTGATCTGGGTGGAATAAACTTCTATTCGATTTGCTCATCTGAGCAATATTGAGCGATGTCCAGCTGAGTGCTCGGGTTTGTAAAGATATCGTGTACTTCTTTTAATTCGTTCCTTGCTCCAACGAAATTTGTGGCGTTATCGCAAAATATCTTCGAGGGTCTTCCTCTTCTTGCGATAAATCTCTTAAGAGTGCCTAGGAAGGCATTTTTCGACAAATCAGAAACTAACTTAAAGTGTACAACTTTAGTGGTAAAACAAACAAAGACAGATATATAAGATTTAGTAGGTGTCTTACCCATTATTCTGTAGTGGATATAGACAGGACCGCAAAAATCGATCCCGACGATTTTGAATGGTCGAGAAGGTCGAACGCGCTCTGCTGGCAAGTCTCCCATTATTTGTACCGTGAATTTTGGCTTCGCCCTATAGCATCGAATATATTTGTGAACAATATTTGCAGCTAGTTTCCTGCCGTCGAGAGGCCAAAACCTTTGTTGAACGATAGCAAGAAGTTCTTGAGGACCAACGTGCATGTTAGTCTCATATACTTCTTGTATCAGCAGCTTTACAACATCATTAGATTGTGGTAATAGAATTTGATGTTTTGCATCATAACCTACCTTTGATTTCTCAAACCTCCCACCAACTCGGATAAGGCCTTCTTTATCCAATTCAGGTTTAAGAGAACTTAAAGGATTTCGAGCAGATAAAGTGTCCTTTTTCTTGAGAGTCCCAAGTTCCTTACGGAAGGCAGAGGCTTGAACGATTCGGAGAATGGTATTCAGTGATTATTGAATCTCTGCCGGGCTGAGGATCTCAAATTGACGTTTAGATCCGCTTTTAGGTTCCTTACAAATCTCAGGACATAAGCCATACTGTGGCTAAGAAACGAACGAATTCCTATGGTTTATAGCTTCGAGAACGGATGGACAAGTCTGAACCATTTGTGACGTTCTCGGAGTCCTTTTGCGACATTTGTGTTGGTACTTTCGGCCAATTGGTTGATGGGCCTGCAAGAAATTTTGGCCCATTGAACCATAGATTTGATGATAGCAGGCTCTTTGCTGTAGCTCTTCTCGACAAAATATCAGCCGGATTGATTTTGGAAGGAACATAATTCTACTGTGAATTTGATGTGTGCTCTTGAATGTAAGATTTTCGGTTAGCCACAAAAATTCTGAAATTAGAAGAGGAAGCGTTACATTTGAGTTTAAACTGCGCGCGTCGAAGGATTTGGAGGATTATTTTTTTTAGGTTGGTAGTACTGTCATTGACATCTGTGTCAAATTTACATGTCAAAATATTCATTAGTGTTTGAGATACGCATCGTTTCCGGGATTGCCTTCAGTTCCGTCTTCGCTGCGGCTTGAATCTACTCTATCATATCAAAACGATGTCCCCGGAGCGGTATTTTGAGCTTGTTGAACAGCCAGAAGTTGCACGGCACCAGATCAGGTGAATATGGTGGTTTCGGAACGATATGGGTTGAGTTTTGGGCGTAATGATCACGAACTACGAGTGCAGTATGGGATGATGCATTATCGTGGTGTAAAAACAAAGAACTGTCTTTTCACAATTTTGGCCTTTTTAGGCGGATAGCTTTACGAAACGATGCATAACGTTCAAATAATATTCCTTGTTGACTGTTTGGCCCGGCGGAAGGAATTCATAATGCACAACACCATGATAATCGGAGAAGAAAAGAGTTTGATGGTCACCCAGGACGCTCTTTGTCTTCAACACGTTCACGGCCGGCTTGGAACTCACTTTACCACTTGTAAACATTTTCATTAGAAATACCCTCATCACCAAAGGCTTTCTGCAGTATCCTCAACGTATCCGCAGCAGAAAGTTGATTCCACAAACAAAATTTAATGCAAATTCAACAAATTTCGGCATCGCAAAAAATGAAAAACTCACTTTTAGCAGCTCACAAAACGTCGCGTATCTCAAACACCAATGAATATTTTGACATGTGAATTTGACATAGATGTCACTGACAGTACTACCAACCTAAAAAAATAATTCTCCAAATTCTTCGACGCGCGCAGTTTAAATTCAAATGTCACCTTATTTTTTGGACACAGTAGTATATCCCTTCTCATGAGGTGACTGTATATAGACCACAGCTCCGTATGCATCCTCGCTTGTATCTGCGAATCCATGTAAAACCACTTTTGATGTAGTTGTGCGAATCGCGGGATGGTAAAAGTGCTAGAAAGTTGCAGTTGTTTCCTAGATTTGATCCATTTTTAATGGAGCTCAGGAACGAGTTCTGAATCCCAACCTATCTTCTTTCGCCAAAGTTTTTGCAAAAATATTTTACCTAGAACAACTATAGGGATGATAAAACCTAATGGGTCGTATATGAGCGCTAAATCTTGTAGGATTGATCGCTTGCACACTTTATTTTCGGGAGGTAGACTTACCCGGACGGAATAAGTATCTGTCTCAGGGTACCAGATAAGCCCCAGTGACTTTGTATGGAGCTCCTCTTCGGAGTCGGAAGATGTCACTGTTTTCCGCTGCTCCTTAGGAATCGATTGTAGCAATTTCGGATGGATTGCGCACCATTTCTGTAGCTGAAACCCACCCTCTGTGAGCAACTTCCTGAGTTGATTTTGCATTTGTAGGGCTTCGTCCAAGTCGTTTAAGCCCGTGATGACATCGTCTACGAAGAAATCACGGAGTGCTATTTTAGATCCCAGAGGATACCTTTTGGTTTGTTCAGTCGCTAAGTGTTGATGCACCTTTGTCGCTGAATACGAAGCGCAGGACTTACCGTAGGTTACTATTCGTAGCCTGTAATACCTTAGTACCTTTGCTGGTTCATCTCTCCATGTTACGAGTTGCAAGTTGCGATCTTTAGGTGATACGAGTATCTGGCGGTACATTTTCATAATGTACGCTGTAAAAACGTAGCGATGGAGCCTGAAACGTAGAAGAATCGAAAATAAATCGTCTTGAATAGTTGGCCCAGTCACCAGAATGCCATTGAGGGATTGAATATTAGATGTTGTGCATGAACCATCGAACACTACTCTTAATTTAGTGGTGGTGCTTTCTGGTTTATGCTGGTGGGGAAGAAAATAATGATCTTTCAGAATTGCTCTCGGCTCGATAAGTTCCATGTGATGAAGCTGTAGCAATTTATTCATGAATAATTCGTACTATTGTCTGAGATCGGGATCTTTTCCTAATCGTCTTCCATGGAAATAGAAACGGTGAAGCGCAATCTGTTCAGAATGACCTAAATCAGTCTGCTTGAATGGCAATTTCACAACAAATCTTCCTTCATTGTTTCTCCTTACTGTTCTGTAGAAGAATTCTTCGTAATCCCCTTCCTCTGTGGTAAGTGGTTTGTCTTCATACTGGATATTCTCTAATTCCCAAAATTTGTCCAGTTGGGAATCCAATGCATCGGTAGAGATTCAACATAAACCTGAAGAAGGTGAATGATCGCATTTGGCTTTACCAAGCACTATCTATCCAAAAACGGAGTTTTGAAGCGTTGGTAAATTTGGTGAGAACTTTATCTGACCTGAGGGCATGATATCTGAATATATATTTGCCCCTAACAGGATGTCGACTCTTCAAGGTGTGTTGAACTCAGGATATGCAAGATCGATATTACTTGGGATAGGCCATGACGTTGTGTCTGGGCTGCGACCGGGTTGATGAGATGTTATTTCAGGGAGAATTATTGCTTTAACAATTGCGGAGAAGTTGTTGACTTGAGATTGAATTGTTAAATTTACTCTTCCTCGGGTACTGAGCCTTGATCCTCCTATTCCATTTATTTCAATTAGCTGGGAATTACCTGAAAGACCAAGCTTATGAAGTAATTTTTCAGTATTGAAGTTGAGCTGAGAGCCCGAGTCTAAAATTGCTCTGCTTATTCGAAAATGACCTTTTCTGTCTCTGACATTGATGGTAGCGGTTCCAAGGAAAACGTAGCTTGTTTTTTTGATGCAACTTAGTGCCAAAGGATTCACATCATTAGATGAAATCTTCATTTGTAATCTGGAAAGATCCTGTGATGATTCTTCAGGCTGTTTGTTGTTGCTTTCTGAACCGTAATGCAGTAAAGTATGATGTCTCTTATTGCATTTCAGACAATTCCTGGAAGGACAATCTTTACTGGTGTGACCATCTTGAAGAGAGTTGAGGCAACGTTTGAGCTTTTTAACGGTCTCTATCCTATTCTTTACGATAAGTTGTAGAAATTTGGAACATTGTCGTAAATTTTTACATTATTTTTTACAGAAAACACAATTACGCTTTTCTTTTGTGCTCAAGAAAGCTGATCGACGCTTCTTATTTTTCTTCATTCTACTGTCAACAAGACCTTCTAAAAGTTGGAATCGTGACTCGATAAAATTTAAAAAGGTTTCCAGCTTAGGAATTTGTCTTAGGTCGTCCACAGATTGCCCGAAAGGCGTCTGTCAACCCTCTGCAAAAGTAGATGAATAATAATTTGATTCCAACTTCCAGTTTCAATGCCTAAATTTTTGATGCCAGAAAGCGGTTCTTTAATGGTATCATGTAATCTTTTTAGATGCATTGCGGTTTCTGCGAATGCAGCTGGTATATTTAAAATGCTATTCAAAAAAAGCGGTAACGATTAAAAGTTGGTTCTCATACCTGTTACAAAGTGTGTCCCAAGCTGTTTTATATTTTACGTTTGTCACCCGTAAATGGTGAACTAACCGATTGGCTTCCCCATCTAAATTTGATCGTAAATAGCAAAGCTTTTGAGTGCCTGATAAAGGCTGTCCATCAATCATTTGCCTAAAAAGCTCCACAAATGAATACCATTTCAGATAATCCCCTTAAAAAATTGGAATGGTAACTTTAGGTAGTTTAATTGAAGAACTGGGTGTGCTGTGACTGCTGCTATGAAGGGAGCCGTTGGTTTCTATAATCTCTGAAAGTCTTACCACCGTAGCTTGGTAGCTCTTCTCTAAGAACAACACCTGTTCCGAGTTATACTCCGTTCCTTCAGAGACAAGCTCATGATGTGTGCTCATAATCGATTGCCAGTAGCTGGTCAATGTTAATAAATGTTGGTGACAAAAAGGAGTAGAACGATCTGTATTTTCATCTAACAACCCGTTTACCAAGTCAATTGCTTGATTCATACAAGCTATGACGGATATCTGTTTTTTCACGAGCTTATCCGTGGGAATAGGCACTGATGTTTCCAAAACCCGAAGTCCATCTTCTAATTCACCCTTGAGCTCCTCGTACACTTCTTTTACCTGTGCCGGGTAGTCTTCCTTAAAATACGCATGGTCTATGTTCGCTGTACGGAACATATGAATCTCAGCGTCTCCTTTCTGGAAGGCTGCGCAGTCATATTCAAGTTTGTGGAGTCGATTCTCGAAATTGCGCTTATTTTTTTGAGATTTCGAAGCCTTAAAAAAATTGGTCAAGTAACGCTCTATTGCCTGACCAGTAGAGGCTTGTTGGGATGAAAGTGGTTCCATTGTAAAAACCCAAGAATCGTTCCTAAATGAGAGAAATAAACAAGCAAAACCACCGGTTAATAAGCTGAAATGAAATAAAAGAAATGTTCAATAGGATAAGATAAACGAATACATTTAAGATAATACAAGGAAAGTGTTCAATATGTCCCTTCTTGGACAACTAGGTTCACCAATGTTTAGTAGAAGATTAATAGCAGAAATGAATACAGTTGATGGACTTACAATCGGGAATGTACTGAGTTTATTTAACTTGATGAATTTATACAAATACAAATTATGCTTATTCTAATCAAAAAATCATAACATCGTTTGTTCATAGTACAAAATGATAACATTGCTTACTCATAGGTCGTTGGTTTAAATATTGGACAATAAGAATTTGCGTATATTGCAATTGAATGCAATGACCTATGAAGGCTTGGAATTTGGTTGACACGTGAATGTATATGCAATTCAAAGTCAACGAATTGTATAGAATGTGCATATGCGTACACGCGTTGAATATGAAAATTATTATTAGTTTGAACAATAAGTTTTGATAAAATTTACCGACATTATAGCAATTCAAATTTCCTGCGATTATAATAATCATATACGATTTTTCTACTACATGGGCTTTCCATCGAACCACACAATACACGCTTGATTGAACCTTCTCCAAATTTTCTGATGAGATGAATAATAAAAACAAATTTAAGGTTCAGAGCAGAAAATGGTTTTAGTAATATTGGAACAAAATGTTGGCTGCTTGAAATGGAATTCAGATAAAGCAAGAATATATTTGCCGTGGACGTCATAAAAGTTTTTTTGAATTAAATCATTCTATTTATCCACATATTGGAGGTTAAGTACAAACACATGACATGAGCATAGCTCTGTCTACCCAACTTGTTTTTAGATTAACACATTAGAAGGTGAGCAATTGACTATCAGCAAAGTTGATTCAATAATTAAATTAAAAATTCTTCTTCTTTGTAGCACCACAGCACCTCTTGGGCCTTTGCTTCCTGCAACGATCGCTTTCAACTGACTCGGTCCATCGACCGAAATCTAGCAGCGATGAACTATCTTCGTTGGCCGAGTCAGACCAGCGTTTCTCCACTGGTCTCCATCCTTCAGTTCTCCCAACAAATACCTTTTTGGGTATGCATTGTTCATCCATAGAATTCCTACCTGTATGTCCAGCCCATTGCAACTTCCGCAGTCTTACAATCGTTGAGACCACCGGCTCATCAAAAATTTTATACAGCTCATGGTTGTATCGAATTCGCCATTGGTCCCCGTCTGGCTTCGCTCCTATTATTCGCCTCAGGACCCGTCGCTCAAAGGCGTTCCATACATTTTCAGATGCTTGGGTTAAGGTCCATGTCTTAGGGTTCGGCCACATTGCGATTTTACAGTCGTAACCAGCGATTTTTAGACGCAAATACGATCACACTGCGACAAGATCTCCGAAGGAACTTCAGGCATGCGCAGAACTAATATGCTCATTTGAAGGTATGTCTTTGCCAGGAACACATGCGCTAACTGCGCAAACTTTTGCTTGTCCTAGCATTTTTTGATACATATTTTTTTCATTTGGCTCCTCCTTGCAGGATTTTATAATGAGTTTAGCTAAATCCTGTTAAATTGATATAATATGTATCTGGCTCTAAGGTGGAAGCTTTTTGTAAAAGACCAATCGTTCCTTTTGCGTGAAATATTCTTCCTTTCCTAAATAAAGTTTTTGAGTTGTTGGGTTGACATTGCAAGACATGCTCTACTAAATTTAAAGCAGCATCATATGCAGAAATTTTGATTTGTGCCATGGCCAAATTCGGGTATACACCCAATCTGGCTTCTAAAAGCTCTTGAAGCTTGCGGTTTGTAATTTCGTCTTCTTGTTTACAGTCCAACAATTCAATGATATATACTCGTATAATCATTGCATTATGTGCAATGGAAAATGATGGATTTTGTTCGCTCTTCAAACCAAATGCTCCGCATACAAATCGGGAATTTACTGTTACTTCTGTTATTTCTCCCACTTTCATGAGTTGAATCGCCATAACTAAACCTTGAACAAACTCAATATCGCCAACATGAATTTCAAAGTCTCCTTTATTCTCCACAACCAAGACATCTTCAAGTTACCGATGTAACTTTTGAACAAAACATCACCTCATTGTGGTTGATATTTATTTTCGGATACTTTAATGACATTTTCCAGCAAATGACCCATTCGAGTTTGCAGCGCAAATATTCAGCTTTAGGGGAAAGAAAATTTTGGAAAACTAATACACTTACACACTTATACACTTACACAATACACTAATACACTTTGTATTGAAATGCTTTTCAATTTCTTTTACTAGAATCCGCGAGCACGACTCCACACAAGCACAATTTCCAATTGCCGATGGCAGACAATGAGCTAGGTTAGTCAATGGCAACTACAAAAACCAAGTCACAAAATCTCGCGGCGGATCCTGGACAGAGGTCTATCACTCCGACACTTGTTGAAACGATTGGGGTCACCAGAACGCCAGATCCCTCTTCGGGACCAAGCCGCAAATTATTACAAAACAATTCGTTACGTTATAGTCCATAATCTATATTGACTTATCTATTTACAAGCCTCTTATACTCGTACATGCTCCCATTTACCTGAATGATGTGCAATCACTTTCCATTTTATGTCTGCCTAGCATGTACGAGTTCCATTTTAATTCTGTTCCTCTATATTGGGATTTAATTATTCGATTACATTCCTCAGTTCCTCATTTGTAAATAAGAAGACCATTGATGATAAGTCTAGGTTATCGCAATCTAGTCTCAGTGATATCATACTCATCCTTCATTGCATCCGTTGCTAAATAGTAGTACTGGTAGTAATAATAGTAGCCTCACCATTTTTAATAGGCCGCATTAGTTGAAGAGAAATCTTACATTTTGACGGCGTGATCTGCGACTTAAAATCAATCAGCGTTTTTTCTGAGGAAGAGTGATATTTAGGCTAAATTATTATCCCTTTTTGTGACGTTGTATTTGTCCGATATTCCACTGGAGGAGAATTAGAATTTTTAATAATTTCTGCATATGAAGGCTTACGCGCGGATGTAGATTTATCAATTAAAATGCTGACATTTGTCTTCAATTCTGCAATCTGACTTTGTAGTTCAATCATTTGTTGGAAGAATTGGTAATCTTTTGAGTTTTGTTGTTGAATTTTGCATGCAGCATCCATATCACATCATCGGTAATTTCCATTATTTTCCTGTATCTTTCTTCCGATGTTGTAGTGAACTTCAAGTGAACCTTACCTATAGTATTCCTGGTTTAGCCGCGATGAAATTTTAATATAATCAATATTAGCATGTTATGTTATGATACGTGCTGGTTTAAAATCAGAACGTATTGCAGCTGGATGGGCGGACAACTATCCAAAGCGGGAATTTTCTACACTCAGTCAGAAGTGATTTCATATGAAGTTCTAGTGTTAATGCCTGCACAGCCTATGATTAAATTGCCACCATAAACTATTACATTACACTATAATAACATAGTATGTCGCCTTTTATATGCAATCTCAATAGCTGGACCTCCATTTTCACAAGCTATTCATATAGGTTTTTTTTTGTGTTTGGGAGGTGAATGCCATTTACGCACAGAGTTTGGGACTCTCATGCTCTCAAGAAGGCGACTGGACTACCCACTAAACACCTCCCCTGTCAACCTGAGAACCCAGCCTGGAATCGTTTGACACATTACTTCGGGCCAGGTTTCGTTTTGTTAGGCTGTGAGGCACCTTCAAGCTGAGGGATCCCTTTCCCAGCGGGAGGGGAAGAGCAAGTATCAGAACAGCGATCCCCCAGCCCCAATGCCCCCGGCTGCTGTGAGTCCCTTTTATATTTTAGGTGTCCGAGCATAATATGCCACCTGGTTCCATTTGTCAACCGGTTCGAGCATAACCACCACTATATTATCCGGAGTGAGCTCTCTCGTCCCCCTGTAGAGATCCTTTTGCAGCCTGTCCCATTTTGTGCACCAAAAAATGTGTGGCAGGCATTTTCTTCCTCTCCTGGGTAAAACCGACAATCGGGGGACCGTGACTTACCAATCTTGTGCAAGTAAGACTGAAAACACCCGTGCCCGCTCAAAAGCTAGGTAAGATAGAAGTCAGTCTCACCATGCCTTCGATTTAGCCACGGTCTCACATCCAGGATGAGGCACGCAGTCTACCTTCCCTTCGTACGATTCACCCAAGACAGCTGCCAATCGATGAGCGAGCGCTGTCGCTCCTCGCGGAAAACCATCTTCCTCGCATCCTCGTTTCGGCGCAGATAAATAGTGCAGCGCTCTCTAAAAAGGAGTGCGACAGGTATCACAGCTGCAATAACTCTCACCGGCGAATCAGAGACTGTTGGATACGAAGATGCAATCCTCAGTGCTCCTCTTCTCTGTACCTGTGCCAAACGTTTTCGGTATACCTCCTTACTGTGAGCGACGCCCCATACTTCTGCCCCGTACAGTAGAACTGACGCTACAGCACTGATCATCCGCCTACGTTGGCCACAAGTTGACTCAGGGCCGATATTCCCGAAGCAGCCTTCTCGGCTGTTGCCCTGATTTGCTCAGAGAAACTCATCTTCGAGTCGATCAGTAGCCCCAGGTACTTCACCGATGGCTTCGATTCGATTCGTGTATCTCCAATACTGATCATCTTTACTCTAGGGGTTCTCTTTTTTGTCTAGATGACCACTTCGGTCTTCTCCAGTGCCAAACTGAACCCGCGAGCTGTAATCCAGTCCCTCACTCGGCGCCTTAGCATACCTAGCCTAAGTTGCGCTTGTTCAATGGTGCGTCCAGCGACCGGAGCCGCAACATCATCCACATAGCCGACCAAGCGCGACTCATCTGGCATCTCGAGTCTCAGTAGCCCGTGGTAAGACACGTTTCACAGGTCCGGACCAAGGATCTCTGGGCAACACCTGATGTAATTTCCATCCTTCGTTGGCCCTGTGTCGTATCGCAGATTAGGCTTTGGCCCTTTAAGTAGTTCCTCTAAAGCCGCTTTAGATATTCTGGAGCTTGAAAAGGTTTTTCCAGCGTATCCAGAATATTCACCCATCTAGCGGAGTTGAAGGCATTCCCAACGTTGAGTGACACCAACAGGACGATCCGTCGCTTGGTGTTACTATATGCCTCTGCCTTTTGGACCGCATTCACCACCTCTGCAATCGCATCAATGGTAGAACATTCTGCTCTAAAGCCAAACTGCGGAGAGATAGGTCCTCAACAGCACGAATCGCGTCAGTAAGTTTTCCCTTGATGAGTCTCTCCAGCACTTTCCCAGCCATGTCTAGCATGCATAATAGGCGGTATGCAGACTGCTATTCGGGATTTCCCTTCCCCTTGCTGATCAGTACAGCCTCGCCACCTTCTATCGTACCGGGAAAACCCCGTCGCGTAGGCAAGCGTTGAATGTGCTGAGCAACAAGTCAGGACAATGGTGATAGACAAGCTGCAACTCTTCAGCCGGAATACCATTTGGACCTGGAGCCTTCCTCGCTTTCAGGGAGAGGACTGCCTCTTCCAGTTCCGGCTGTGTGAAGAGTGCACACTCGATTGCTGTTTCACCATGGACAACGTCAACACGGATGGGATGGGCGGGAAAGAGTGCCCGCACTATCTCGTCTATCTTTTCCGCATCATGTATACAAGGTTTCCGTAGGACACCAAGCTTCCGCATAACTAGCTTTTAGCCAAGGCCACATGGGTCCTTATTCACATTGTCCACTAACTCTTGCCAGCAGCGAGCCTTGCTGTTGTTGATCAATTTGTGAAGCTTTTTCCGGGCCAAATTATATGCTGCTATCATCATGGTTCTGTGCCCGTTGGGCCTCACACCGAAGCTTGTGAGACTCCCTTCGTTTTTCAGCGATTTCAGTTGACCACCAGTACACTGGGGCTTGCCGTGCCGGGGTTTTTGACGAAGCATAGAAGCGTTGCAAACAGTCGTAATGATGCTCATAGTAGAGTTCACCACGTCTTGAGCTGCCAGTTCTTCCGTCCCCTCCGGATCTCCCTGCAGAAGTGCACCTGCTGTGAGAACCTCGACAAACCTCTCGACATCCATCCTTCGATGTTCCATCCAATTGTAGAAAGCCGAGAGCATGGAAATCGAGAGACAACATCGCTTATCTCAAGCAGAATGCACTGATGACCACTGGCTGAGTAGTTCTCTAACACTTTCCAGTTGTGTACCCTCCATACTAAGTACTCCGAGGTGAACGTCACATCCGATATGGTTCTTTCACAGTCAAAACGACGGAAAGTCGGCGTATTTCCGGTCTTCAGTACTACAAGCACCGTCCTGGCTGCCATTTCTAGGATTCGTTTTCCCCGCGGATCTGTTTGAGGCATGCCCCATTCGATTGCTTTCGCGTTGAAGTCCCCCCCAATGAGCACGTTCCTATGCGTTCGAGACAGCGCCCTCCAAAGCATTAAGCTTGGCTTGGAACGATAATATCGATTTGTTCGGCGCTAGGTACAGACTAAAGAAGGAGGTCCTTGAGCGCTGAGGCGACACAAAATCATCTCCACCCCCACAGCTCTCCGCCTGAAAATCACTATTTCGAACCCATATGGTGGCAGTACCAGCATACTATGGTGCCGAACTTTTATCATGGTGTTGCTCACTCAGCAGCAAAAAGTCGGCTTTTATGTCCCTGGCAAACTGCGCAAGCAGGTTTTGGGTGGTTGAACTGCGATGTAGGCTTAGCTGCAGGGTGCGGGTCATAAAATATCTAATTTTGCCTTGGCTAGGGCTTCGTGGGAAACCCGGCATTTGCCTAATCCCAAAACGTGTTCAAAATCATGCCTTGGATCAGCATCCTTGCAAAAAATACAGTTTGCCTCCTTCGTACACTCTTTTCTTTCATATCCCATTTCACCGCAATTGTAACATAGAGAGCTCCTATCGGGCCCTTTGTATACTTGTGCCGTATCCTACAGACAACCCACCCTATTCGTAATTCGCCCATGTTTAGAAATTGCTTGGCGTCCATTTCGGTCTGGTCAATTATGGTCATGCGTTGTCCCCTATGGTTTTCTGGTGTCAGCCTCGCCTTGATCCCGCCCCACATGAGGGAACTTCCTTTTGATGGCCTCTTCTACCTCGGCCAGATCCGTGACGGGGTCAATGTCTCTTATTTCGATCGTTGCCATCAGGCTATAGTTGCGCTTTTGCTGAGGGCTTTCTTTACTGCGTCGCAGAATGCTTCCCTATTCTCGGCCTCTGCTCCAAATTTGACCAGTATGTGGCCCGACCACGTTGGTCGTACTACCTTTTTGTTTTTTTTTTGTGGTAGGGAGGTGAAGGCATTTACGCCCACCGAGTCTGGCAGTGTGGGACTCCCATGGAGGATACCCTTGGACTACCCACTAAACACCTCCCCTGTCAATCTGAGAACCTAGCCTGGAACCGTTTGACACATTACTTCGGGCCAGGTCTCGTTTTGTTACGCCGTGGGGCGCCTTCAAGCTATGGAGTCCCTTTCCTAGCGGGAGGCAGAGGGGAAGAGGAAATGCCAGAAGAGCGATCCCCCAGCCCCAGCGCCCCCGGCTGCTGTGATTCCCTTTTATATTTTAGGACTGCCCGAGCATAATGTGCCACCTGGTTCCATTTGTCAACCGATTCGAGCATCACCGCAACTATATTATCCGAGGTGAGCTCTCCCGTCTCCCTGTAGAGTTCCCTTCGCAGCCTGACCCATTTTGTACACGCAAAAAATGTGTGACAGGCATTGTACTGCTCTCCTGGGTAAAACCGACAATCGGGAGACCGTGACTTACCGATCTTGTGCAGGTAAGACTGTAAACACCCGTCAGTCTCACCATGCCTTCGATTAGGCCACGGTCTCACATCCGGGATGAGGCGCGCAGTCCACCTTCCCTTCGTGCAATTCACCCAAGACTGCTACCAATCGTTGAGCGAGCGTTGTCTCTCCTCGCGGACAACCATCTCTCTCGCATCCTCGTTTCGGCGCAGGTAAATAGCACGGCGCTCTCTAGCAAGGAGGGCGACAGGTATCACGCCTGCAATCACTCTCACCACCGAGTCGGAGACTGTTGGATACGAAGATGCAATTCTCAGTGCTCCTCTTCTCTGCACCTGTGCCAATCGTTTTCGGTATACCTCCTTGCTGAGAGCGTCGCCCCATACCTCTGCTCCGTACAGTAGCACTGACCCTACAGCACTCATCAAGAGGCGTCTTCTTGATGGGCTGGGTCCCCCTACGTTGGCCATAAGTCGACTCAGGGCCGATATTCCCGAAGCAGCCTTCTCAGCCGTTGCCCTGATTTGCTCAGAGAAACTCATCTTTGAGTCGATCAGTAGCCCCAGGTACTTCACCGCTGGCTTCGATTCGATTTGTATATCTCCAATACTGATCATCCTTACTCTAGGGATTCTCTTTTTTGTCAAGATGACCACTTCGGTTTTCTCCAGTGCTAAACTGAGCCCGCGAGCAGTCATCCAGTCCCTCACTCGGCGCATTAGCATACCTAGCCTAAATTGCGCTTGTTCAACGGTGCGTCCGGCGACCAGAGCCGCAACATCATCCGCATAGCCGACCAAGCGCGACTCATCTGGCATCTCAAGTCTCAGTAGCCCGTAGTAAGACACGTTTCACAGGTCCGGACCAAGGATAGATCCCTGGGCAACACCCGATGTCGTACTGCCTTAATGGCAATGTTAATGTCTTCGGGCCTTACGTTTCCCCTGATGTCCCGCAGCCCCTCTGCATAGGATCGATCATCTTGGGGTTTTACGAGCAGTGCCTGCTGCCGGGGTCTTTGTCGGGGCTTCTTTCTCTCCTGTTTTGCATCTGGTCTTTTTTCTTCTTGGGCGCCCGTGCGTACTTTACTTTCTAGAACTTCTTGAAGGAGTTTCTTAGGGGTTTTCTTCGGTCCTTTTTTAAGGTGTTCCGCGCTCATGAAATGCCTCTTCCTTCCTTCTTTTATCCCGATCTCCTTTGATTGGGCTGGACGCCATTCTTTTATTAACTTTTAATTATGGAGCTGTCTGCACGTGCCCCTAGATTTCGCCCAGCGCTTCTTTAGCGTTTTGCTCTTCTTTGGGCTTCTGATCCTTTTCGGCCTTTAATCAGCTCCTCCGATAATGCCCTATGCGGTCTAGGAGCTCCTCTAGTTCAAGGAGTCCAATCCTTACTACTTTGGTAATTTTTGGCGAGTCGCATGCAGATTGTATTCTTTTAAGAACAACTCCCGCTTTTCGGAATAGCCTTTCTTCTTCATGTCGCTCCGCGGCAATTCTACTTTGCGGCCATCGTCCTTGGGGAGATTATCGGCTTCTGTTTCCGAATACAGTACTTCCGGCACCTTTTCGATATTGGCGATGAAATCACACATCGTCGCTTTATTTGCCTTGTCACTCGTTTCTTTTCCTGCCGTTATCTCCTCGTTGACTTCAGGATGGTTCTTTATTATTTCGGGATTTACGATCAATCGCTTCGATAGCGATTGCAGCCGGGACCATCGAATTCTCGAGTTTCTTTATATTTTCCACCATCACTCGAACATCTGGCACGTCCTGCAGAGTTTCCCGCTTTTCCTTAATAGGACGCTCTGGCGTTTGCTTCATTTTTATATTCTGTTAACATTGTGGCTGCAGCCGCTGATTGCGTCGTCGCTGTTGTTATTTTTGCATTCTTATTTTGAGTTTTTTTGATCTTTTTAAGGGTTTTTGGTTGCTTCAGTTTTATTGGGTCACCCCTCGAAGCCACTATCTCCATTCGTGTGTGTAGTCGCCTTTTTGGTACCTTGGTTATCTTTGCAGAGCAGGGAGGCCATGTGAGGGTAGGCACAAGCCCTTATGGGGACAAGTGCTCAGAGCCAAACCAGCGTTAATCGGGAGTCCATCTCAACCGGACCTACACCACCAACCCAATGGTGCGAACTTGGAACGTACTCCGAGGCCTGCCAAGTTTTTACCGGGACGGAGACGGTATGATAGTTGAATTGGAGCCGTTCACACACGAGTGTCCCCTCGGCGCTACCGTGTAAAGCAACTAGGTCCAAACCATCATATCCGCCAGCCCGAAGCATGAATTCCAGTTCGTTGTCCAAGGCGTGGTCCAGATTTAGTCAGGGTAATTACCTGTCATCCCAGGAGGGAGCCTCATGGCACCCCCTATACCCTCGGGTCCGTGGGTGTGCCGCTCTCCGAAGAATACTAGCCTCTAAGAGTGCTCTTGTCGACCAGCATTCCCCCTGCGGGAATTTCCTCGGATACTTAGGCGCGGAACTCCCAAAAGAATGCTAGCCTCCAAGAGTATTCCTGTCATCCTGAATTCCCCCTGCAATAAATCTGGAACAAGGGAAACCGACTTCAAAATACCCTTAAAAAGTATGATGTAAGCTACATGAAATCAGATCGAAATCAATTTCCCGATTTTCACGCTAAAACAAGTAACATGCTCTCCGCCATGTATGAAATGCGAAAAATTTAATTTGGCACCAATTTCATGAATGTTGCTTAATCCTTTTTAGGGAATTTCGATTTTGGTCAACTTTTTTTTATTGAGAAATTTCTTTTTCACGCTTTCGAAAAATTTATTTGATAATTATTGGAAAATTTTCTAAAAGCCCTGGTGGTCCCTATAATGTTTTTAACTTTGGTAGCATGCTCTTTGTCTTTAAATATTGCAGCACATACGAGTATGCTGGTGACAAAATTACTCATGAAATTTTATCCAAAACCTATTACTTTAAATTATCTTAAATTACGGTACCTATTTAGAATCAATTCATTGTGGTAGTGCTTTCCGACAAAAAAGATTGACTCAAATGTATCGTTTGTCAAAAAATTAAGGACGCTGATCTTTTTCATCATTCATGATGAAAAGGAAGAGTGTCCTTAATTTATCTATTATGTTATTAAGTTATGAATGAAACGTATTTGATTTCTCGACTAGTATGGGGTATACCATCTTCAAAACATTCTTCGTCCCGATTTTGTTAATTAATTGATTTATTACTTCGGAGGTATGACCATTATTGTAAGTAATTTGTTTAATTTAATTAAGTTCTTTATTATTAATCATTTAATAAGAGTGAAATAGAAGGATAACTTTTTGCTGCCACCATTTAGTGGCAGCAAAAATGAAGCTTTGGATAACTGTATCTGTTTGAGGGGGCTTATGAAAATTGCGATATAAAAATTTTTTATTAGCTTTTAGGGCTTTTTAAAACTGATTTTACAAAGAACTACTAGTTTCGCTTCCTGTCGGTCTGTTCGTCTGTCCATCTGTCTGTATATCAGAGCAAGTTTTTCAGAAGCTACAAAGCGCAATCTTTGTGGAGAGATCTGTATTTAAAAGGGTTCCCCCTAATACCGAAAGGATCCTTAAACAATTTTTTTCATCAAAGGTAGTTAAATAAAAGTTCTTGATTAGAATTTTTAGATTCTGCAATCTAAAAGTCAGTTTGTGCATCAGGAGGTCCAAAAGGGGCAAAATATACGAAAAGTTTGTGGCCTCCACCCCCTCAAGATTGAACACATTTTACCACAAACATTTTTAAAAAATCACAGAAGTAGGTCAAAATTCACTCAATTCCGTTAATGATGGCATGATTTGTAAATGTTAAGTTTTCCGCCATAAAATTGAAACGGTACCCTTAAATTCCTTTAAATTTATGTACACTAATAAAATATCCACGTAGCATACTGGTTATAGTGCTCGCTGCATAAGCCAAAGGTCCCTGAATCGAGTTCCGTTAGTGATAATGAAATTTGTTTCGAGTAATTCTTTGGGTGGACTATAAGACCGTTCAGTTATGATACGTGATAGTTTAAAATCAAAACGTATCAGAGAATACACGACCAAAGCGTGGTATTGACCATATCATCCTCTCGAGTGCCGATACATTCGATCAAGACAATGAGTTACTTCATCGCTAAGCGAAACCCTGACAGGCGCTGTAGTGTGAAAGCAAAAATCTAAGATCATGATATTCACAAAATTGCATGGAAATTGGATTATAATCAATTGAGACGTAGCCATTTGAATTTTACGGAATTACAACAGCAACCACACATGTCATCAATACAGGCACTACCATTTACTTCGCAAATTTAAGGAACAGTGTTTAATTAGAATATGTGTATTTGGCCGAGCATTTAGAAAAATTACTTTAGCTAGAACAAAATCGTGACTGTTACTGCTTATGAAAGGAACCCTCGATCTTAGGATAAATATGAACGATTTCTTAAGTATTGGATGAATAAAGCATCGATTCATGTCATCAGAAACCTTGTTGCAAACCCCTGGGAGGAGGACTCTCTTTACTGCTCGACTTGCTGTTATATTCAGATTCAGAAAATTTAATTTATTATTTTAATCAACTTCTATTGTATATTCAATGTTGGGATGAAAAAAATTTATAACATTAATAGCACAAATCTAATTGTCTTTTTGTAACCCCACCGTAGACGGTCTCAAGCCTGTTTGAGAAAGGAGGAGGAAACCCCTTGTTTCCCCAATCTACAGTTTTCATGATTCCTCATCCTAAACTACACGATTATATGGTAGGAAATGTTCTCGGGGTCACACATTGGCTTTACTGGCTCCCTAATAATGGGACATTAAACGCCGAGAAATGCCAATAACTGTAAATACATCTACAGCTATGCAACTAAATCCTACTTACGCCTCTTTTGTGATCACGTAAAAGGGTCAAATGAGTCTTCGGCGCCTGGTAACGGAATCAAAGTAATAAGCATTCCACCGGAATTGGGGTTGGGCGACGGGTTAACTACCCATCCCTGGAAAATCTCACACTATTCCAAAACCTGCTATAAAGCCTTGGAATGGATTGGACTCATCGCAGCGATCTCGCCAACGGAAAAATGGCTATGGCATTGAATCCTGGAATGTCAGCTTACTTAATTACCCTGGCGCTGTTAAGGATCTTCTGCAACAGGCCAGTTAATATAAATTAAAAATACTGGTAAGCCAGGAAACAAGCTAGACCCGGAATGATGTCACAATATTCAAAAGTAGGAAGCCTGCTGAAAAACGAGAATTAGGAGTGTCCTTAATTGTGCGTAGCTAGTTATTGATTTGAAGGCAGTCAATGAACGGTTGTGTGTGATCCATATAATAGCATGATTTTTTAAATTCTGGCTGATAATAGTACACGACCCAATCAATGAAAAGGACGGAGAAACGAAGGAAACTTTCAACAATCACATGAAAAGACTAGTCAATTCATTGCCTACAAAAGACACAAAAATAATTCCTGGCTGGCTAAAAACAAGCAACGAGCGCACGACGGCAGAGAAAGCGGCAATTAACACCTTGCCAGAACAGACGATTGGACATCAAGCCCCGCGCAAAAGAAATGGTTGGTTCGATGATGAGTTCGAGAATGCGTTAGGCAAAAAGAATCAGACGTACAAGGACTACCTAGTTAGGAAAATCAGGCTGAAGATGGAACAATATGAAAATCTCAGAAGAGTAGTGAATAAGATAATTAGAATTAAGAAAATACTATGATAATAAATTGAGAAGCAGCGATGTAAGTCTAGCGAGTAACAACACCAGACAAGCGCACAAAGTAGAGAAAAGCCTGAAACGGGGTTATCAGCCCAAAACCACGCTCTATTGCTATGACATGGCATCACTGATGAAACCAAGATAAAGGCTAGATGGGCATCATATTTCAAGAACCTCCTTAATGTTCCCCACAGCTGCAGAATATCTCAGCCTTTAGATGTTTCTGGAGAGCTTCCATAGGCTCACCGATTCTGTATGAAGTTTGTTCCACCATCAAAGCCCAAAAGAATAATAAAGCACCAGGCGTCGATGGGGTTCCAGTTGCGCTCATCAAATATGACGGCAGCAGTTTTCAAAAAGCTATTCGCAAAGTCATCCAGCTCATTTGGCAACAAGAACATATGCGGAACGAGTGGAGCCAATCAGTTATATTCCCTATTCACAAAAAAAGGTGACAACCTACAGTGCAAAAACTATAGAGCATATCATTGCTTTGTATGGCGTACAAAACATTTTTAAAGATCTTAGAAAATCAAATCAGATCATACCCCAACAATACTATTGGGGAGTATCAAAGTGGTTTTATAGCAACTTGATTGATAATAGACCAATTGTTCACTATCAAGCAGGTACTTGGAAAACGTTGGGAACTCAACATAGACGTGCACCAAATTTTCGTTGACTTTAAGCAAGCGTACAACAGTATTGATCGTAATACACTGTCCAAATAATGCTTTGCTTTAGCACCCCAGCCAACTTTACCCGTTTTACTAACATGACAATATCGTCGATGATCTACCAAGTCCGCATCATTAACGAACTCACCGATACCTTTGACAGAAATATCGGACTAAAGCATGGGGATGCGCTGGCTCCATTGCTATTTAATGTTGCTCTTGAATACGTAATAAGAAAGCTATCTCTCTATACACGAGGAATATTACTATATGAATCAAGCCAAGTAGTAGGCTATGCGAACGACATCAACATTTTGTCACTGTCGTTTGTAATGTGACGCCTACGCCCGGGAATCGAAGTGATTCCGATCCCGAATCCTTGCACTCGGCCAGATGGGTATGACCTCGAAATGCAAGCGGACTTCATCTTTCGTGCGGATATCGTTGCGCAGAAAATATTTTTTTTTTCTCCAAATATTTAGATCTGTGGATTTAAATATTTGAAACAGAATATTAATCAAAACCCCGACGCATTTCGAGACATATCCATTTGGCAATGCCCCTCCACCGTGGCCATCGAAAAAACTATGCCACTGGCGACAAATGGAGATGCACATTGCCGCCATGTGGCGTGCCATTCCACACACATCTGTTTTGTCGGCGGTTGTCGGATTTGACAGTCCGGCGCCACGAGAAAAAAGGAACGGCGAGAATTAACGGAGATTTTTAGTGGAAGGAAAAAGGTTCTTGTGAATAGTGAGATCGGGTGGGAGAAAATTGCAAATCCCGGAAAGTTGGCGCGGTACTAATTGGACTAAATCTAATTAAGAGTTAATCGCCCCATAAATTGGAATGCAGTGCATAGGAACGGATCGAATTCGCCAGTTCAACAAAATCAGCAGCAATAATAATACCGGAAAAGTAAATGGTCGTGATGATGCAGAAGACACAGTGGTAGTAGTGAAGAGGGAGAATCATTGCCAGCGCAAGAACAACACGATAACACCACCTGACCCGATTAAGTTGAAGCTTAATGGGACTGTTAACTCAGCTTCCGGCCCAGTGACACCACTTTCATCCCCAAGGAGTAGTAGTTCCTCCCCTACCACCGCAACCATTGTAAACAATCATTCGAACGATGGCGATCGAATACCGAAAATTGTTGGGAAATTGGGAAATATGGAGGCAAATGCAAACTACAAACAGCTGTCAGGTATGTTTAGGTTATTAGAAGCGGTGCTCTTGAACGAGTATTTCAGTGCGGCTGATCATTGTTATTCATCCGATTGGAAAGATTTATATATCAATCGAGTAGATAACTCGGAAACAGAAGGACGGCTTTTGGTCATTGTTACAAGGAAATAACATTTATAGCTGAAAACGTTTTCTCCTAAATGTCTAATATAAAATGTGAACAATTAATGTAGGAGAAGCTCCCATCACAGATTGTTTGGAATATAAAATTTTAAGATTAGAATTCAGATGGTAATTGGACTAATTGAAATAGATACTGGAGTATCAAAGTCAAAGAGAGTCAGAAGGTTCAGGGTTAATGAATTTTAGTATTTTCGTAGTAGTAAAGGTGTTGAGGATGAGGATTGAGGTATTAAAGATGATCATGCTAATAATTAGACCAATCAACTAAAGCTAAACCTTAAATGTCACGGGAGTGAAGATCAGTTTCAACTAATGACTAATGTACCATTTGATTCAATTTTACATTGTTTGGATTAGGGGAAGTTGTGGTTTCATTGTTGGTTTGTCTTATTTGTTGGCATTTTTTTTATGTATTTCTTGTGTGTGCAATCACTGGAATATTAGTCCATTTATATGTAGAATTGATAATGGTAGTGTACATAACAACTAGTGTCAAAATCATAGAAAAAACAAGGGAGTAATATACCATCGATAATGTATAGTTATTGATCCAGTCTTGTTTTTTCTTGTAGTTTCCAAGATAATTCATGTTAAAAAAGGATGCTTTTAATCTAAAGAAATAGAAACTGAATTGCCAGAAGTATTTATAGACACAATTAGAGCAAGGTAGAGTAGTAACATAGTAAAAATAAGTATCATCGAGCTATGCTACTCACCCGAAAATACTATATACGCAGATATTTTTTTTGAATACAAAGGAATTCGTCTCGATAACCAGGATAAAAATTTGTAAAAGAAAATTTGGCTCTAAGTCAATTCAGTATGAATTATAAAGTACATATTTTGAGCTCTGCAAATCAACTGAATACGGGAAAAGTTATAATTCAATATATCAGGCACTGCAAATTAAATCGATAATAAAAAATATAAATACATTGTAAAAAGTTAAGTTCTACATGATAATTTAACTAGCAATGATATATATGAATATTTTTATAAAATGAGCTTTTAAATTTGGCTAAATTTTCTTTAAAACCTCGTGCTCTACTAGTAAAAATGAAAATATGCTTAACAAATAAATATGCATAAACCCTTAAGCTCCTGGACAATCAAAGGAATTTATGTCTGTTAGATCAAAAAAAACAAAAAAAACACATCATTTAAAGTCTATAATTAAAACGAGCATAATTTTTAGAAAAAAAACAAAAAAAAAAAATAATCAGATAAATATAGACTTACAACTAAATACATATATATTGTTAACCACCGTTATAAATACCTGAACTATAGAACCTACCACTGTACTTAAAAGCAAAACATAAAACATTTTAAGAAACAATTAAAACGCATAAGACTCTAAATTTTAGATTACAAAATAAATAATTTCGATAAGTCAAAATAGAAACAAAAATAAAACAAAAATTTAATTTTCATATCTTTGAAGTTACATACCCTTCATTTGCTAACTGTCGGTGAGAACAAATTGTAAATGAATAAGAATCCAAAAAAAGTAATTAAAGCACGTATTTATAAAATTGTAGCCAACTAGGGCAATGTACTTTAATAAATTCAGATATTTCTCAATTAAAATAATATAATGAAAACAAAATGACTATGAATTGCTAAGGAACTAAAGACTTTCCTTTTCAGCGGTTCTGCTTTTCCAGTGGGAAAGTGAGTGCAGGGTAGGTATGCCGTCGCGAGGGTAGGGTTTCGCCAAATCCGCTGAAGTCGGTTTCGTGTCGCGCGCGGTACGCGGTACCTTTGTTGTTTCGTCATTTCATTAGAGTAGTTTTCGTCGGTTTAATTTAGAGTAGCATGCTTTTCGGTACCGCGTCGGTACAAGTCGGGAACGCGAAACGGAAATTAGATTTTTGTACTTTAACTGGCTGAATGAAGAAATACGGAGTAACGTAAGGTAGGCTCTTCTGCGTATGGTTTTGTTTTGATAACGCGTTTTGGAAAACGGGCATGTTCAGGTGGCTGAATATTGTAATTGAGCGTAACCCATTCGGAGACCCGCGACCAAAATCCTCTCCGAACTAGCTGGCCGACAAGCAGCCACCGCGTGAATGGGTTACGGTGCACGGATTGGTTGACCTGTTGGTACCATCCGTTGGCACTACTCAGACTTAACGTCTAGAACCGATGAGAGGTCGGTTCCGCGTTCGAACCTAAAAGGTGGAAAATCATTACACGTTAACAACTGCCAAAGAACTCTTCCTAAAATTCGACAGCGAAGCAATTCTAAAATTCGACAGCGAAGCAAAACTAGTAGTCAAAGAAAAATACATCATATACACAAAATATCACACTTGACGAATACAGTATCAAAAATGTGAGTGAATTCACAAAATCTAGGCAACAAAATAATGAGAACTGGTCATGAAAAAGATGAAATACCCCGAAGAATTCAGCTTGCAACTAAAATATTTTATTCAGTTTTGACGATCTTGAAGACCAGCTGCATACAAAGAAAAACAAAGCTCCAAGTATACAAATCTGTGATATAATCTGTGTTGTGCTATGGGTGTGAAACATGGACCCTAACCGGATCATCGGCATATATATTGAACGTCTTTGAATGGCGGGCAATTAGGCGAACCAACCATTAGGCGAACAACCATGAGCTGTATGAAACTTTTGACGGGCTGGAAGTCTCATTGATTGTAAGACTGCCAAAGCTCCAATGGACTGGCTACATGAATCATATTGACGAACAATGGATTCCCAAAAAGGTATTCGTTGGGAGAACTGAAGGGCCGAGACCAGTGGAGAAACCGGGGATACGCTGGTCTGACTCGGTCGACAAAGACAGTTCATAGCTACTCGGATTTCGAAATTGGAGGACGCAGAGACATTTGGAGGCGCTATTTGCAGGAAGCGAAGACAAGAGAGGGGCCGTCATGCTACGAAGAAGAATTGTATTTTTATACTAGTCCAATATGCAATGATGTCATTGACATACTGAGCAAGTGAAAGAAAATATTCGCTTAAATTATGGTTAAAGATCTTAGATTAAGCATGTCTGATGAAAATTTAAGCTAAGAATAGACTTGACTAGATTGCCCATAACTTAAACGTTACTCCCTGAATAAAAAAGATATATATCTAACTTATTTAAAATCTCTTTCCAAATTTTTCTACTGGTTTCTTTATTTATTGAACGTTTTCGAATAATTTTTTGACCTGTATTGTTGCTAAGTACCGTGCCAATTGGTACACAAGAGCGGGCGGTAATTGACAACAGGTCGGATATGGAAACTGGGTTTGTAGAGCTTAGGTTGTGCTTAAAGGGGTGGTGTGAATGGATTTGTGTTGATATAGTGGTGCTTAGAATAAGAAGGAATGATAAGTATAGATTGTATAGCTCCAGTACGTAAGTCTACTTGGAACTTATTCGTGGGGTCTCTGTTCGTTAGTCGCATCCGTTGGTGTGAATGACGTCTGTTGTTTCTTCTACGTAGTCCGTTATTTTCAGGATCACCGTTCTATGTCCTTTGTCAGCCTTTGTCACTATTAGAAGGTTGTCCATGAGTTTTTTTGAATGTGTCTTAATATTTTATATTGGCAGTTTGTTAATGGCTAGTACAGCGTCGATTCAGCGCTACAAATAAAAAGAAAAAATGAGTAGCCGCTTTGAAATGTTATATTTTCTTATTTGTAGCTTTCGTTTATTAAAAATACATACAAATTGTCTTTTCATCAAGTCTCATTTTTCTTCAGTGAGAGTGTGCCAAATTATATTAAAAATTAAAAGGCCTAAACATATTTTAAAGAAATCTAACAAAATCAACCAGAATTTTTGACATAAATTAAGTTTAATTTTATCATTTAGGTAAATAAAACCCAAAAAAAAATCATCATCATCAAATATCGTGAAACTTTTTCTTTTATGCTTCGAATGATCTTCTCGTGTTAAACGGCAACAGAAATCACCTAGCATTGTTGTGCCCCAACGGCATTGAAACCGTCCTTCTAGCTTCTTTATATCCTGGTAGAACCTCTCGCCCTGCTCATCAGTAACTGCACCAAGATTAGATGGAAAGAAAGAAAAATGAGAATGCAGAAAGTGAATGTTTAATGACATTCTGCAACCCAACTTTTCGTATGCTTTTAACACGTCGTTAACTAGCTGTTCCACATTTTCGGCTCTATGGTTCCCTAAAAACCCTTTTATAACTGCTTTTAGTGATAACCAGGCATCAAGTTCCTTGTTTGTAAGCTTTTTGTCGAAATTTGGGATTTCATCAACGTCCGTATTTGTGGTCCCACAAATATTCCTTCTTTGATTTTGGCATCACTTAACTTTGAAAACACTGTCTTCAAATATTGAAAGCTATTTCCCTCTTTATTCATAGCTTTAAAAAATTTTTTCATCAAACCAAGTTTTATATGAAGTGGTGGTAAAATAACATTTTTAGGATATGTTTCACGTTTGATTTTCCGCAAACAAACTCTGACCTTTCTGGCCATACTTTTGTAGCATAGTCTTTCTTTACAAAGAAAACAACAGTATTTTGTAAACTCACTCTGTAACCCGAGCACAATAGCTATAACTTTGAGATCAGCACATACTTTCCAGTTGTAATCTTTGTATTTTATTAAATTCAATATTGATTTCATATTTTCATATGTTTCTTTTAAAACAGTTGAATGTGCTATTGGTACTGATGCATAGTTGCTGCCATTGAGCAGCAGTACTGTCTTCAGACTTGTTTTTGAACTATCAATAAATAAACACCAGTCTTGTGTTTCGTAAGGAATGTTTAACTCACTCATCAAAGTTTCTATATCGTTACAGTAACATATGTTTTCAAAATTTGAATATAATGAAGCCAATTTTTTATTGCGTTTTTGTTGCACGGATACATTTGTGTTACGAGCCAACAAATTCCACTCTTTTAATCAAGATCCTAGTAATTCAGCTTGCCTAATTGATAGATCTAAGTCCCGTATCAAATCATTCAATTCATTTTGATTTATCAGATGTGGAAGGCAAAGAGACCTTGTTGAAGGTTAAAACATCCCCGTTGGCAGCACCAGCCAGAAAGGTAAATTTCTCGTATGCAGCGTAAGATTTCAGTAAAGAATTTGGCTTGCGTACTACTAAACTTCTTACTGCAATTTTCGTAACACTACATGGGTATTTATTGATATGAAAAGAATCTGCCGACGTTTGTATTTAAAGACCCTTTATAGAGGCCCAAATATTTTGCTCATTCAATTGAGTTGCACATTTTTGGATCACATATTGGAATCGGCAGATAATAAATTGTTATAAACATATAAATACAGGTGTTGTCCTTCTCACATTTGCTGTTTATACATTGCACAGTGGTTACCACACAAAGGTGATAACTTGTCGGCTTAAATAGCTCAAATAGATAATTTCAAAAGATTTCCATAAAAGTTTAAACAGCACTTGCGTTGCTATTAATATAAATATTTTCAATAATTTTCTAAACCATCAGGGGCCACCATTTTGAATTTTTATTGAAAACGGCTGCTAAAAATATTAAGCTGTAAATTTTCGACTTTTTCATTTGTCATCCGGTTCGTATAATTTTTGCAGGTTAAATTAACTTGCTTTAATAACTTATAATTTCAAATTTCATCGAAATCTGTTGAGAAACTTGGCTGCTAGAGGCCTACAGAAATAAAAAAAATTTAAGTCATCCCCCTGTATGGGGGGGCCTCCCTTAAACACTTTAAAATATTTTCGTGCACTGCAAATTTCGAGAGGCACCACTTTTGACCTACGTAGAAAATTTTCTCATTCTAGCTCATGTGGTTTGCAAGGAAACTTACTGTGACGTACGAACAAACGGACGGATGGACGGACAGACAGACAAGTCACGATTTCATAATTTTTTAGGGTATTGTAAAAATATTTTAACAATATCCTAAAAATGATGTGCTTTATAAATACTTCGAAGAAAAGTAATTTAAAAATTTTCCATGAAAATTATTCATTATTTCAGTTGCTATTAAAATAGCGAATTGCGTTTGCCTTCTAACCTTTGGGGGCCGCGATTTTGAATGCATGCATTTGATGTTGGATTATTTCAAATCTTTGTATGTTAGGAACTCATCAATCAATGCGGCAAAACTCGTTCAAATCTGATTTCACTCTAGACAGGCAAAATTATTCAAATTTTTGGTGAAAATGGCAGCTAAAAATATTAGGTTTAAAATTTCGACTTTTTTATTTTTCATTCGATTTAAAAAAATTTCTACATAATGCAAAAACTTAGTATAACGATCCATAATCTCAAGTTTCATAAAAATCCGCAGGAAAATTTGACCACTAGAGGGCCAGGAAAACCTGAAAAATTCGCAAATTTAAACCGCCGCCATTTTGAAAATTGCACATGCATGATCACAAAAATATCAAAGTTTCTAGATCTAATTGATTTCTATCATAAAATCAAATTTCATATACAATACGACTTTTAGAGGACTTTCAAATTTTGAGTTTTAGGACCTGACCTCCAGTTTTTTTTACATAACTCTTTAAATACTTATAGTTTCTATCAAAGTTCATGAACATTGGTTGAAAGCTTCGGTCAAAACTACAACAACAACATTTTCCACGTTTTTCGACATTTGAGCGACCGCCATTTTGTTTCAGCCGTACCGACTTTGGATTTTTTATAGTGGAATTCATCACATACATCAGTGAACATTTGTACCAAATTTCATCCAAATCGGAGCTATACCTTTTTTTTTTTTTTTTTTTTTTGTGGAAGGGAGGTGAAGGCATTTACGCCCGCCGAGTCTGGCAGTGTGGGACTCCCATGGAGGATACCTTTGGACTACCCACTAAACACCTCCCCTGTCAATCTGAGAACCTAGCCTGGAACCGTTTGACACATTACTTCGGGCCAGGTCTCGTTTTGTTACGCCGTGGGGCGCCTTCAAGCTGGGGAGTCCCTTTCCTAGCGGGAGGGGAGGGGGGAAGAGGAAATGCCAGAAGAGCGATCCCCCAGCCCCAGCGCCTCCGGCTGCTGTGAGTCCCTTTTATATTTTAGGACTGCCCGAGCATAATGTGCCACCTGGTTCCATTTGTCAACCGATTCGAGCATCACCGCAACTATATTATCCGGGGTGAGCTCTCCCGTCTCCCTGTAGAGTTCCCTTCGCTGCCTGACCCATTTGGTACACGCAAAAAATGTATGACAGGCATTGTCCTCCTCTCCTGGGCAAAACCGACAATCGGGAGACCGTGACTTGCCGATCTTGTGCAGGTAAGACTGAAAACACCCGTGCCCGCTCAAAAGCTGGGTCAGATAGAAGTCAGTCTCACCATGCCTTCGATTTAGCCACGGTCTCACATCCGGGCTGAGGCGCGCAGTCCACCTTCCCTTCGTGCAATTCCTCCAAGACTGCTGCCAATCGTTGAGCGAGCGTTGTCTCTCCTCGCGTACAACCATCTCCCTCACATCCTCGTTTCGGCGCAGGTAAATAGCGCGGTGCTCTCTAGCAAGGAGAGCGACAGGTATGTCAGTCATACAAAAGTAGCAATCATAAAAATGATTACTAGGTTCACGCCATAAAGCTGGTACGGCAAATGGCATTGATGTCTTTTTCCAATTCAAACAAGATATGAGAGTAGCATAGCACGAAATACAAAAAAACTTTGGTATCCATGGTTTAGCTTGATTAACAAGACGTCCAAAATAGAGTAAATATGCACTTCTCACTTTTTCGGAAACATTTTTTCTTTGTGATTTCACAATATACTGTCCGTAAACGTAATAAAATTTATTTGCTGCATTCAAGCAGTTGCTTGAATGCCAGTCCAGGATTCATATTGAATTTTCAAATAAACATGTGTAAAGATGTTTAAAAGTCCAAATTTACTCAATGATAAATTTGTATTGTGCTCCTTGATGTATACAGCAAGGCAGAGGACGACGGCGACCTCAATAATAAAGTTGTGTTTATAAATACTGGTGCAAGGGTTCAGGTTACTCTGACAAACTGAGCCTAGTTGCCTAGGTTCTCTCAGGGATATTGGCTCATGAGAACCTAAAAGATCGGCTCAAGCGAATTTTCATATTCCTTCAGGGAAGTTGCTTGCACTGCTGATGTGTATAATAGGCCGGCAGGCGAAGATATGCTGAGGGACGAGAATCTGCTTGCGCTGTGAGGGAGTTGCTGACGTTGGAATGTTCCGTGCCGCCACAGATGTTGACGTTGTCGAACGATTACTAGAAAACGGTAACTGTTTCTTTCACGCCTAAAGCATAAAGATATAAGACTTCTACTTCTTCTTTGTAGCACTACTGCCCCTCTTGGGCCTTCGCTTAGAGAAAGTTAGAGTAACTCATTTTCATGACCGTATTGATTTCTTCAGAAGTTGGTTTGGTCAGTACCATACTCCCGTGTGCCTGCTCAGCTATGATATGATCTGATTAAATCAGTACATATCACCACTGAGTGAACCCTCAGAGTCTGTCCGAAAAATCCCCTGAACTAAATCACGTTGCTCCTAACGAGATTTGAACCTGGGACCTTCGGCTTATGCGTTCATGTTCTAACCACTAGACCACACAGACCAAAAATATAAGACTATAGAGAGGAAAATCATCAAATTTTCTGACCCAACTCTTAATTTCATTCATACTATGTTTTTCACTAATATTTTCATGTTTTTGTTAATGGAAAGCTCACACTAATTAAATGCTACTAGGCTTCAACATTTTATACTTTAAAAGTTTAGTGTAATTATGTTCTAGACTAGCCGAAATCATAAGAGGGGAATGGATTTTCATATTAGAAGCAAAGCGAAGATAGCTGAATCGGCTTAAAATTTAGTGAGGGGAAAATGAGATTTTTAAAAATTGGGACGCTCACCTAAAATCATATACGCAAATAAAGCCCCTCTATAGTCTTATTTCTCCAAGGCATAAAGTGAGGGTAGTAGAAATAATAATTGACATGTACCTCGAAAACTAGACGTGATGGATACCACATATGTCTGGAGCATTTAATCTATGATTCATTACCTATTCATTCTAGCTAACAGTTAGGAGGGTACCAAAATCGTGTAAGGCAGTGTTGTTAGTTGTTCTTGGTCTTTGTTGCGGTTTGTGTTATATAAGCTGTGTTTCAGTCCCTTACTTACAGCTCTATTTCCTGTGTCATAAAAGTTGTGTCTGATAAGTTTACAGTTTGTGGATGAAGGTTCTGTTCATTGGTGTTGTCATTTTGTTTTGCTTTTTCATCAATTTGTCAAGTTTTTTTGACATGTTTTCATATTTAGCTATGAGCTAAATATCAATGTTTTGTGATACGTAAAAAATTCACTCAATTTTAAATCTGAGTAATAATGAATTTCCTTTAAAATGAAGTTTTTCTTGATGTTTATTTTGGTATGTAAATATTGAGTAAAAAACCCCTTCTGACAAGTGAGTACTATTATACATATACTCAGCTTTTTGAAAACTGGAAAGTTCATTTGCTTATAATACTCTAACATTCAGATGAACTGCATCAAGTTGTTGAGCCAACTCAAAGACTTTAGCTTTGTACATCTATTGAAGCAATTTGGTAACATACTTCCTGATAATGAAGTTCGCGTTGGGAATCACTCAATTTATTACAAATTGACTAAGTAATCTTTCGGGTCTATTTTAGTATTCGAACACGAACTGTATCCATATGTCGAGGTGTGCAGGAGAGGGGTGGGAAATATACTAAATTTTCTCATATCCCCCCTCTCGATTGGAAAAGTCTGAAAAATATCTTGGTGGTGGGTTTCTATAAGTTCAACAGCAATAAGTGCCTCAGAAATCAAAATTCCAATTTCTTAGTAATAGTTCGATTTATAAATTTTACATGTACTTAAATAAAATCAATGAAGTCGATACCTAGATATTCATATTTAAGGTTGATCTGCCCTGTAAGTTTCAAAAGGATTCTATCAGATTTGACGATGTTTGGTGGTTTCATTTTTCTTCTATTACTACAACAACAATATGTTGTTTCAATTGATTTTGGAAAGGATGTTTATCATGAATATCATTAAGGTTTTGTTCATTGAATGATATCAATATTTGAAAAAAAATAGAGATTGGTTTTATTAATTTTTTTTTTTTTTGTGGTAGGGAGGTGAAGGCATTTACGCCCGCCGAGTCTGGCAGTGTGGGACTCACATGGAGGATACCCTTGGACTACCCACTAAACACCTCCCCTGTCAACCTGAGAACCTAGCCTGGGACCGTTTGACACATGACTTCGGGCCAGGTCTCGTTTTGTTACGCCATGGGGCGCCTTCAAGCTGGGGAGTCCCTTTCCTAGTGGAAGGGGAGAGGGGAAGAGGGAATGCCAGAAGCACCTCCGGCTGCTGTGAGTCCCTTTTATCTTTTAAGACTGCCCGAGCATAATGTGCCACCTGGTTCCATTTGTCAACCGATTCGAGCATCACCGCAACTATATTATCCGGGGTGAGCTCTCCTGTCTCCCTGTAGAGTTCCCTTCGCTGCCTGGCCGATTTGGTACACACAAAAAATGTGTGACAGGCATTGTCCTCCTTTCCTGGGCAAAACGGACAATCGGGAGACCGTGACTTACCGATCTTGTGCAGGTAAGACTGAAAACACCCATGCCCGCTCAAAAGCTGGGTCAGATAGAAGTCAGTCTCAGCATGCCTTCGATTTAGCCACGGTCTCACATCCGGGATGAGGCGCGCAGTCCACCTTCCCTTCGTGCAATTCACCCAAGACTGCTGCCAATCGTTGAGCGAGCGTTGTCTCTCCTCGCGTACAACCATCTCCCTCACATCCTCGTTTCGGCGCAGGTAAATAGCGCGGCGCTCTCTAGCAAGGAGAGCGACAGGTATCACGCCTGCAATCACTCTCACCGCCGAGTCGGAGACTGTTGGATACGAAGATGCAATTCTCAGTGCTCCTCTTCTCTGTACCTGTGCCAATCGTTCTCGGTATACCTCCTTGCTGAGAGCGTCGCCCCATACCTCTGCTCCGTACAGTAGCACTGACCCTACAGCACTCATCAAGAAGCGTCTTCTTGATGGGCTTGGTCCCCCTACGTTGGCCATAAGTCGACTCAGGGCCGATATTCCCGAAGCAGCCTTCTCAGCCGTTGCCCTGATTTGCTCAGAGAAACTCATCTTCGAGTCGATCAGTAGCCCCAGGTGCTTCACCGATGGCTTCGATTCGATTTGTATATCTCCAATACTGATCATCCTTACTCTAGGGATTCTCTTTTTTGTCAAGATGACCACTTCGGTTTTCTCCAGTGCTAAACTGAGCCCGCGAGCAGTCATCCAGTCCCTCACTCGGCGCATTAGCATACCTAGCCTAAGTTGCGATTGTTCAACGGTGCGTCCGGTGACCAGAGCCGCAACATCATCCGCATAGCCGACCAAGTGCGACTCATCTGGCATCTCAAGTCTCAGTAGCCCGTCGTAAGACACGTTCCACAGGTCCGGACCAAGGATAGATCCCTGGGAAACACCCGATGTAATTTCCATCCTTCGTTGGCCCTGTGTCGTGTCGTAGAGCAAGCTTTGGTCCTTAAGGTAGTTCCTCAAAAGCCGCATTAGATATTCTGGAACTTGAAAAGAGTTTTCCAGCGTGTCCAGAATATCCACCCATCTAGCGGAGTTGAAGGCATTCCTGACGTCGAGTGTCACCAACAGGACGATCCGTCGCTTGGTGCGACTACATGCCTCTGCCTTTTGGACCGCGTTCACCACCTCTGCAATCGCATCGATGGTAGAACGTCCTGCTCTAAAGCCGTACTGCCGAGGAGATAGGTCCCCAGCAGCACGAATCGCGTCAGTGAGTCTTCCCTTGATGAGTTTCTCTAGCACTTTCCCAGCCGTGTCTAGCATGCATAACGGGCGGTATGCAGACGGCGATTCGGGATTTCCCTTCCCCTTGCTGACCAGCACGACCCTCACCACCTTCCATCGTACCGGGAAAACCCCGTCCCGTAGGCAAGTTTTGAATGTGCTTTATTAATACATTTGTATAATTTTTCCCCAACAAAAATATTTAGTGTTCATACTATTAGCATTTATGTACTATTGATTGAATTAATCAATGAATGGCTCAAGATGCAGGTAAACAATATGTTCGAGACAAAACCCTTCTGGTAGGAGCATACTCCTACCCACCCAACTTGTCTTATCATTGCGGAATGTTGAGAAAATATAATTCTGTCAAAGCAGGCACCTAAAAAGCCTAGGGTAATGATTTCACCACGTGATACGTATAGACCAGTGACGAGTGCCTTAAAAAAGTGTTCTTGACACGGACATCAGTAGGCATCCAAGCATATCAAATTGGAACGAGCGCAAAGTTGATCAAAGTAGTGTGCACTAAAAATGGCCTTTGAATACTAATTCTAAGAATTTACCTATGCATGTTTGAAGCAAGTTTCGAAAATAGCAAAAGGTAACAAAAATTCAGTTAATATCAGTGCATTTGTGAAAGTTTTTAACCGACTTCCAAAGTAAAGAAGGTTATCAATTCATCACGTATATTTTTTTGTTGCTTCTTAGGGTTTTGTAAAAAAACTTTACAAAGCCCTACTAAAATAGCGTCTGTGTTTGTCCGTCTGCTCGTCTGTCCGTCCGTGACACAGCTCTTTTTCTCGCAAACTGTATAAGCTACAAACATAACATTTTTTATATAGATGTAAAGTGATGCCTTCTTCAAATTTTCATTACAAAAAATTCTTTTTCAAGGTGCTTAAGGGGGGTCTCCCCATGTAGGAGAGTGGCCCCTGGAAAAAAAAAATTTTCATTAAAGGTAGCCGATATGGGTATCAAATGAAAGGTCTTAATGAGAACTTTTCAAAACAGTGCTTTTATATATATATGTATATACGAGTATATACATACATACGCATATATATATATATATATATATATATATATATATATATATATATATACGAGTATATATATATATATATATATATATATATATATATATATATATATCTTATATATATATATATATGTATATATATATATATATATATATATATATATATATATATATATATATGCATATGTATATATATATATACATATATTCATACAATATATATGTATATATATATATATATATATATATATATATATATATATATATATATATATATATTCATACAATATATTTATATATATATATATATATATATATATATATATATATATATATATATATATATATATATATTCATACAATATATTTTTATATATATATATATATATATATATATATATATATATATATATATATACCAAATATTTATATGTATACATATAAACATATGTGTATATATATATATTTATATATATATATATATATATATATATATATATATATATATATATATATATATATATATATATATATATATATATATATATATATATATATATATATATATGTATGTATATATATATATATATATATATATATATATATATATATATATATATATATATATATATATATGTATATATTGCGTTTTTACATATTTATAGGATATAACGAAATTTGTGCCTGAAGGTCGCAATTTTGCTTTGATTTTCGCCAAATTTTCAGAAATTAAATATTTCGACTAGTTTTGTTAATCATTCAAATTGGTTAAGCGAAAACAAAATAGAGACTGATTCAGGTGTCAACCCGTAATTTCTGTTCTGACCAAAGTATACCTCCGATTTGTACAACGATTCATTCAAGTTTATCACACACTTGAATGAATCGTTGTACAATCGTAATAAAAAATCTAAAGTCGAACCGTCTGAAATTAAAAGGCGGCCGCTCAAAAGTCAAAAACAGTTGAACAATAAAAAAACACTTTAGGGCCAGCTCAGAATATCAAAATGGCGACTAGACAAAGTTCGAATTCCGAAAACTTCTTAAAGGTACAATTTTTATTGGATTTTGGATCTTGGACTGAATGTGTCAGAACTAAATTCGATTCCTATGAAAGCTGAAGATTTTATTGCAGCAATAGTGAGTTTTGCATTGCAGTCAAGAAAATATATTTTAATAAACATGGTACAACGTATTCAAGAAACTGAGTTTTAAAAGATTTTGAATGAAAAAAATTAAAAGGGGTGAAATAAAAAACTTTTGTACAACAGAAAACCGATTTCAAAATGCCCTAAAAAGGGTGAAATTAATTTTATGGAAGGGGCGCTAAATCAATTTCCCCATTTCAACATAAAAACTTTCATGATGTGCACCATCACAAAAGAAACGGAGAAAAATTTATGTGACACCGCTTCCATAAAATTTATTTCATCCTTTTTGGTGCATTTTGAAGTCGGTTTTTCTTTTTTCATAAAACTTTTTTTATTGCTATATGCAAACAACTCAAAAAACTTGAAGATACTTCCTTTCAAATAATGACACTAGTCTGTTTAGTTTTCTACGGTCATTTGAATAAATCACACATTACGGTAAAGTAGCACATCAACAGATATGGAGTTGAAGATAGAAAATTAAATTCACAAACGGTCGTTAAAAACTGAATTAGTGTTCATAAAATCTTATTTTACATTCTGCAGCGTAGACGCATGTACAATGATATATAAGTTAGTAACAAATGAAAACATTAATTTCACTCGCGATGTAGGTGAGAGAGGTATAACTGTACTCAGAAAATTAAAAATTTATTTTAAATGCAATTATAGCCTTAGAAATATTACAAACGGAAAACTAAGGACATAAAAAATTTATTTTCATCCACGGAATTTTATTGCTTCAATGTGTATACTTGTCATACTGATCAAAAATTAATTACAGTAATAGTTTAGCTGAAACGCTGACTATCAAAATATTGCAATACACGTCGCAAGTGAAGATTTTATCAATCATAAATTATTGGAGGCTGCACAAAAGATTTGTACTAGTCTCATTTCGCAAACTTACATTAAATATTTCGGTTTGAATTCAAATGGTAATGGTTCGACTTTGTACACCGCTATTCCTCCCAAATGGTTATAAATATATTTTTTCGATTGTTTTTGATGAAGGTGTAACAGCGTATAGAAGAAATATTTCCAAAAATATTACGACCATCGAAGAAACATAAATACGGTATTGATTGGATAATCGTAATGAGAATTGGTATTAAGTAGGTACAGGAACAGATGTCAAACGATTGGCGATAACGTCTTCTAAAGCCAATTCATAGGAAGGGTGAATTTCAACCTGTTTAGAGTCTCATCAATCGCTGTGCCAAATCTCGTTCGAATCGGAGTTTTACTGTAGACAGGGCAAGAATCTGAACTTTTTAAATTTCTGTTTTTTTTTAATTTTTCATACGATTTTGATACATTTTTGCAAAATGCAGGAATTTGATTGATTAATCTATATTCCAAGTTTCATCAAAACCCGATGAAAAATATTTTGAAGCTTGCGCATGAATGATCATCAAAATAACAAAATCCTTAGATAGAATATACAATTCATACAAATCGATTCAAAACTGTGACTTCTGGAAGCCTTTGAAATTTCGAGTTTCAATTAGCCGCTACTTGGTTTTTTGATACCTAACCCCTGGGTTTTTAGGTAAATTTCTCGAGAGAAATCAATTAGGTAAATTTCTCGAGAGAAATTTACCTATTGCGGAGAGTATAATATATATATATATATATATATATATATATATATATATATATATATATATATATATATATATATATATATATATATATATATATATATACATATATATATGGGATATAACGAAATTCGTGACCACGCTAGAGGCTGCAATCCGATTTTCACCAAATTTTCAGGAAAGGTGTATGGGGTAAATATCTCGGTTAAGGTCGTGAACCAGCTATATCGGCAGGGCAAAAACAATTTGGCGGCCATTTTAGACGAAAAATCGTGATTTCTGTTCTGACCAAGGCATAGCTCCGATTTGGATGAAATTTGGTATAAAAGTTCACTGATGTATGTGATGAATCTCACAATAAAAAATCCAAAATCGGTACGGCAGAAACAAAATGACGGCCGCTCAAAGGCTGAAAAACGTGCAAAATTTTGTTGTTGTAATAGTGGTCAAAGCTTTCAACAGATTTTCACGAAATTCGGCACTAAGATAGAAATTATAAGTATCTAAATAATTACGTGAAAAAATTGGAGGTCAGGTCACAAAAAAAAATGGCGGCCAGTTGAAACTCAAACTTTGAAAGGCTTCTAAAAGTCGCAGCTTTAATCCGACATATATGAAACTTGGTTTTAAGATAAGTATTACTTAGATCTACAGACTTTGATATTTTGGTGATCATACATGTGCAAATTTCAAAATGGCGGCGGTTTAAATATGCGAATTTTTCAGGTTTTCGTGGCGTTCTACTGGTCAGATTTTCCATCGGATTTTGATGAAAGTTGAGATTATGGATCTCTGTGCTATGTTCTTGTATTATGCAGAAAATTATTAAAATTTAATGAAAAATTAAGAAGTCGAAAATTTTAAACCCAATATTTTTAGCTGCCATTTTCACTAAAAATTGAATTATTTTGTGCTGTCTAGAGTGAAACTCCGATTTGAACGAGATTTGGCACATTAATTGATGAGATCCTAGCCCACAAAGATTTAAAATAGTCCAAAATCAAATGCATGCGTTCAAAATGGCGGCCCCCAAAGGTCAGGAGACAAGCCCAATTCGCTATTTTAATAGCAACTGAAATAATGAATTTTTTTCATGGAAACGTTTTAAATGACTTATCTTGAAAGTATTTATAAATCAGACAGTTTTTTAAATATTTTAAAATATTTTTAACAGTACCCTGAAAAATTATAGTTTTCAATAAAAATTCAAATTGACGGCCCCTGATGGTTCAGAAAAGAATCGAAAATGTATATATTAATGGCAATGCAAGTGCTGATTAAACTTTTATGGAAATCTTTTGAAATTAACTATTTGAGCTATTTAAGCCGACAAGTTATCACCTTTGTGTGGTAACCACTGTGAAATATATAAACAGCAAATGTGAGAAGGGCCAAACGAGTATAAATATGTTAATAACAATTTATTGAGCGCCAATTTTCAATATGTGATCCATACGTGTGCAACTCAATTTAGTTAGTAAAATATTTGCGCCTCTATGAAGGGTCTCCAAAAAGGAACGGCGGCAGATTCTTTTTGTTGATAAATACCCATGTAGTGCTACAAAAATAGCAGTAAAATGTCCAGTAGGAGGCAAGAAAAATTCTTGTTCGAAACTTTACGCTGCATACGAGAAATTTACCTTTCTGGCTGGTGCTGCCAACGGGGATTTTATTTATTGTTCTTTAGGCGCTTATAGTTTCTACCAAATCGCTGGATTTCATCAACATCGGTTGAAAGATTTGGTCACAAATAGAATAAAAAACATTTTGTTTCAGATAATTCAACTTTGGATTTTTTCTCGTGGGAGTTCAATGAGCCTCTGCACCAAATTTCGTTGAAATCTCAGCTGTAATTTGGTGAGATGAAAAATCACAGTTTCTTGCCTGAAATTTCGTATTCGCTTGGCTGATTTGGCTGGTTAAAGATCTTAGCTACGAAATTTACTCAATACACCTTTCCTGAAAATTTGGTGAAAATTAAAGTAAACTTGCGACCTCTGGTATGTATATATATACAGGGTGCGTACGGTATTTGTGGACATGCATAAATGTGACTATAACTTCTCTAATTTTTTTTTTAATTTTTTTTCCTTTTCAGATAAGAAATGGCGCACGACAACATCACTCAAGAAATGAGGAGACATGCTGTCAGTGTCGCTATATGTGCGAACCATACAGATTTAGATATCTCTAATTTTCTTAATTGCGCCCGTTTATTCGTGCATAAGGTTTGCCATGAATTGAAAGCATAAGGAGGCGGTACAGAGTCGATTGCAAAACGCAAAAAGCATGAACATCGTTCTGTGACTGTCCGATTTGCAGAATTTTTTGAGCAAGTGCAAGCGATCATAGACGAGGACCCTTCAAAATCAATGAGGGTCCGTGCGAGTAAGCTTCATGTTTCTGAGCGCCTTATTCGTAGAGTTGTCCACGAGGACCTTCGGTATAAGTCTTACGTGATGCGCAGAGGACAGTTCATGTCAGAACAAACACGGGAACAGAGAGTTCTCCGATCAGAACGTATTTTAAACAAAATCAAACACCCTGAGGCGTCCAAAATGTTATGGTTTTTCTCCGACGAAAAAAATTTTGACCAAGATCAAAAGACCAATCGCAGAAATGACAGATGGCTACGTTCAAATCCTACGGAAGTTTCTGTTGCTATGAATACAAAATTCCCAGCCACTGTTATGGTTTTAGGTATTGTCAGCCACGAAGGACATGTTATGCCACCACACTTTTTTACTCAAAAACTTCGAGTGAACTCTGCTGCATACATGGAGGTTTTTGAGACGGTAGTTAAGCCCTGGATAGAAAATTCGCCAGCGCCAGCACCGGTGTGTATCTAAGAGTGATGGCCTGAGGAGAATTAGTGCACACGTCGAAACCACCTTCTTCTAACATTTTTCTTCTCTAATAATTTTTCAGAAAAATTATTATTCAAAATATGCAACTAATTTATATGTAGCTGCAAACAATTCCATAAAAAGTAATTTAAAAAAAGCTATCGGAGCCATCCGAAAGAGTGATCGATATCCGCGCGACGTTAGATAAGCTTCAAATATAGAGCAAATTTGTCGTATAGATTTACATTAAGTTGATGTGAAAAGGGTGAAATGATCCAATTAAAAAAGTTTAGCTAATAGTGAACATTGCCTGCGGGAATTGCACTCCATTTACCATTTTATTTATTAGATCAGCTGGGGTAGCTTTGGGGTTGACAAATATCGAATCAAAATTGGAGGTAGAAAGAACATAAAAGGCGAGTATTTAAGCATCTTAAAATCTATTCATATGGCAATCATTACAAACATTAGCCACTAATTATGCTTAGGATAAATAAAATGATAAGTTTTTAAACTTAAAACTAGACTTGCTTATTTGCTTGGGTGATAGGACGTCTCCCAATGAGGGTTTTATTCTCCCCTCATTTTATAGAGCCCGGTTGGTGGAATGGGCGCTGGATTTTATTACGTATAGTTGTAAAGAATAGTTGGTTTACTTCTGAGTGGCTACGTTCATCCCCATTCCTAGTTGAGAAGGCGCACGATCGAAATGTCAACCCTAGCACCCCTTCAAGATATGGTCTTTTCTGTCTTTTATTTAATTGATCTCCTTTGATAAAAACATATCTTGCTTTTCCAAAGAACGGGACAACCAACAATGAAGTAGGCTTCTTTTGTTTTTTTTGTGTATTTTTTCTGTGAAGTCGCTCAGTAGTGTCGCCTTACCTACTAATTTGTAGAAATTTTTATTTTTAAGTAGAGTACGCATGGTAAATGTGTTGTAGTATGGCATTGTGGCACGATAAGGGTACGCCAATTATGATCCCATAATTAGCTAACTAATAAGCATGCGTACGTTGTCATAAAGCAAAGGTAGTCCACTGATTTCTGTCTTTATTACAGCATGCTAACTTTCGTGCCAGAGAATTGTCATCCGTAACCTGCATATATATGAAACACACCGAATATCGGTGGTACTTTAAGACATTAAAAAGGAGAGCTAGTTCCAAGCAATGTTTGAAATTGTTCCAGGTTAAATTTGATATATTTGATAAGTAGTCAAAAAGTTTTCCGCTGCTTAGAGTCACATATTCAAGGTGTATACAGTCTCCACCTCCCTACCCCAGCCGTACTTAGTGATCCGACATTGGTTTACCCACGGTCTTTACGACTATTGTATTGCGCTGATGCTGGTAGAGTCATTACTGTTGCTTCTGAAAACAGTTGCAAAATACTTATTTTTATTTGCTAAACTTTTTAATTGGATCATTTCACCCTTTTCACATCAACTTAATGTAAATCTATACGACAACGACACACGTCGAAACCACCTTCTTCTAACATTTTTCTTCTCTAATAATTTTTCGGAAAAATTATTATTGAAAATATGCAACTCATTTATGTAGCTGCAAACAATTCCATAAGTAACTTATTTTTATCCTAACATATTAGTCCATACTATGAAAGCATCATGAAAAATAATCAGAGAAGTTTTCAAAGTGGACAGTCTAGAATAGACTAAATACTCTCAGTTAATCAGTGTTGAGAGAAAATTATGGTATATATGTTCTCGCATCATTCAATTTCTTAATCTGTTAGTCAGTCGGTATGCATTTTGCAACCTGATCGTATCTAAGTTTTCATATTCATTGAAATAAACGTTGTGTTTTTGTTAAATGCTTGTTTTTGCTGCACTAACTCAACAGCAATAGTGAAATCTTAGAAGAAACTGTATCGCGAATTGAAATCATGAGTGACGATAAAATACCGTTACTGACGAAATCAACTATTTGATGTGGTCATGTGCCTTGAATCGTATGGACTGTTGAATATCGTGGACGGAACATGGCATGGCACAAGAAGGATGCGAAAGCAGTTCGTATTTTGACTGCCGGTTTGTGTGATGATGATCATTGGACAATTCGAGACTGTATTATTTCGAATCAAGCCTGATGTAAAATAAAATCTATGTACAAACAGAAAGTCGAATTGAACAAATTCATCCTGAATCAATCGTTTCACAGCCTAAAATTTGACGAGTCACAGTCAATTGACAAATTCTGCTAGGAGATGGTAGCCTTGAAACATCGACTAAATTAGTTGGTGAAGAGTTAACGGTTGGGGAATTGATAACAGAATTACTATCGAAATTTGCCACATTTCGAGGTTCATACCTGATTCAGTCGGCAACTGGTAGATATATCACGTTCGAGAAAATGAAGGAGCAGCTGTTGCTAATTGAAACCACGAAGATCCGAATTGCATGATTCTGGGGAAGCATTAGTGGTGAAATGTGATAAAACTGAAAAGCTGAAAAGTAAAAACAGCATAGCCGTTGAAATTCTAAAAAGGCTGAATGCTTTTCTTGTCACAAAATTAGACATTTTCAGAGTCAATGTGGTGAGTTCAAAGCCGACAAGAAAAGAGAGATCACAACGCAACGCAGTAATAGTAGTGTATCGCCGGTGGGTCTTGTTTCATTGCTAATAAGTGTGTTTTGATATCTTGTGGCTGGATCAGTAATTAAAGTGCACATGCGTCTGGTGCCTTCCATTCGTCACTTTGACGCTTGGTTTCAAATTCATATTGGAAACACCACGTTTGCATCACCAGTTACAATGTTGTAAAGCAAGTTTTCGTCTTTTCTCTTTAATGATATCTTTCGAATGTTGAGTTCTGAGCAATTTTTGGTCATCAGTTAACTTGTGCGGAACAAAATGTGCTCAGACCTTTCGTAAGCCCAAATGATCGATTAATATGCAATAAATCGATGTTTTTGAGATATTTAACTCCAATTCAATGAATTTCAACGATGATTTTGGCTCATTTTTGATAAATTCAAGCATAATTTCGATGGAGTTTTCGTTGATTACTGATTTTGGGCGGCCCGTATGTTCATCGTCATTTATGTCCTCACGATCATCTCTGAAACGTGTAAGCCCCTCATGAACTCTGGCACGGGATAGATAATCATCGCCATAAATTCAATTCAAATGTTTTGGTAAACGTTTTACCGATTTTAAAACAAAATTTGATATAAGGTCTTTGTTCAAAACTCAGTTTTTACCGATGATACAAACGTACTGACACTTTAGACGCAATAACTTCGCTTCAACTAAACGAATGACACCAAACTTTCACTGAAAATTAGGGAGGGATATAACTTTCCAACGTATTATCTCATTTACAGACGGCACCACCAAAAAAAATTTATGACAATAGTCTCGTTTATTTTGGAAAGCACCTTGTACATCACTCTGGGAAATAACGGTCAACAATGGCAGCCAGTATGGAAAGTGGCAAATAGTTTCGAAAAATGGTGAACAACACCCAATATATGAAGGTATTTATGTCCCAAAAATTCGCAAAAACCTACTTTTGCTTGATGCGTTAACCAAAAGAGTGTTCGACATAATAATGTGAGGTAGTGAATTAAAATTCGCCGTTTATGATGGCGAATTCAAAGCTTCTGAAACGCGAATGCCGAACAATTTGTACTTCATGGACTTCAAACCATTTTTGCAGGTACTTGCGTGGCTAGTAGTAAAGTTTCGCTACAGACATGGTATGAAAGGCTCGGCCATGCCAATTATCGTATTACTAAAGATATGTTGAAAAGTGGAGCCGTCGATGGGCTGAACATTAAACCGGCTTCGCTATCCGAACTCAACAGCTATTTTTGGGAAGATTGTGTAATTGGAAAGCTCTGTCATAAGCCTTTCTAACATATTACGTCCCGTGCAACTCACATCAGAGAAATTGCTCATTTCGACATTGTCGGACCAATGTGTAAAAAATCGTTTCGTGGTGCACTGTATGTCGCAACTTTTATTGATGTCTATTCCGGGTTTGTCTGGTCAAAACCGATGAAATCAAAAAGTGAAATAATAGATAAAATATATGAAGTAATTGCCAAACTAAGTACTGGTGGTCATAAACTGCATAAATTACATCGGGATAGCTTGAAGAAAAGTGTTGCGCCAATGTTCGGCCATTCATGAATTCTTGACAAACTATTCATCACAATAAATGGGACGATGCCAGCGTCAAAATAGTACACTTGTTGAAAGTGCGTGCTCTATGATTCATTCGACTGGACTTCCTTTGGGACTCTGGGCTGAAGGAATCGTTACTGCAGCTAGACTTCAAAATGTCATTCCACTCCAACATCTTGGTGGAAAATCACCGGAGGAGTTATTTTTTGAGAACAAAACTGAACGTAAAAAAATTTCGCATATTTGAAAGTATCGCATATGGTCTCATGGATGACTCCCGTTGTGGCAAATGGGAGAAGAAAACAATAGAATTGTGACTCGTGGGCTACGCTGTAGGCCGTTATAGATTGTGGATACCAGATACATCAAATGCCACTGTATCTTGTGATTTTAAAATCAGTGAAAACATTCCAAAGCGGATGGATCAGTTGAAGCTACTGGCTCTTGAACCAGACCAACAATTTAAGATACTTGAAAATAGAGAACGCGAGTCAATGTAGGAGACAGAATTTCACGATGAAGCAGAAACAAAGCTGAAAATTGAACAGAAAGCTTCATCACCATGTTTTTTAAATCAATGAGTACCAGTAGTACAACATATTGAATCGGGAAACAAAAACGACTGAAAATAGTGGAAAGTCTGTTTGCTGAAGCCACCGCCTTTTTAACAGGTATCCAAATTCCTGCAAATTATTACGATGCAAAGCCAGTGATCATAAAGAGTGGAAGAAAGCTGTGGCTGAGGAGCTTTGCGCACTTTACAAAAATCACACCTGGGACCTGATAGAGGCCATCCAAGAGTACATGCAGCAACTTGAGGACTATGAAGATGGGATTGTACGAGCCTGATTGTTACGCAAGAGTTTATATGGAACAAACACCACAAAAATGGCATCAGAAATTCAACGCATTTATACGGAACTTTGGACTTGAACCATCAGCTGCTGAGCCTTGCGTCTAAAAATCAGAGCAACATAATTTGATTATTGCGCTCTACGTGAATAATGGATTAGTAACCGTAGCTAACGAAGGAAAAGTCAAATCTTTGCTGAATGCTATGCGGCACAAATTCGAGATCGCAAGTCGAATCCTCAGTTGCTATTTGGGATTCGAAATTATGACACCCAGAGATTAACACTATTTGTCTAACGCAAACGAATTATACGTAATCCATACTGGAAAAATTTGGAATGTCTAACTGCAATTCCTATGCAACCTTATGATCAGCTTTCTAAAAATAACGGACACATAGCAGATGTACCGGATCGTGAGATAATTGGTAATTTGATGTATTTAGTGGTTGTGACGAGACCGTCTCACAGTTGCAGTTTTGAACAAACATCTGGGAACATCGAGTATCAAGCACTGGACGTCGGCAAAACGAGTTTTGAGATACTTGTCAGGAACACTTGAACTTCTTATTATTACGGCCCAAATTGTGAGAAGCATATTGTTATGCAGGTTTTGCATCATGCCCGGATATCTAAAAAAGTATTTATGGTGTAGTTAGTCTACTGAATGATGGCCCTGTAGTATCGGCATCACGTAAACCAACCATAGTTGCCACTTTAACAGCTGAATCGAAGTATGTTGCAGTTTATAAACAACTGAAATTTGCTAAGTACTGTATAATATCCTCATTTAACTATGAATTTTCGGAAATTATGTATACTATTTTATTTTGCTCATTCTCGGCTGGTACAAATGGGAGTGTTGAGAGAAAGAGTAGTATATATGTTCTTGCATCATTAAATTTCTTAATCTGTTTGTCAAGCGGTCCGCATTCTGCAACCTGGCTGTTTCTAAGTTTTCATATCCATTGAAATAAACGTGATTTTCTAAAACGCTTGCTTTTACTGCACAAACCAAACAATGAGGTACTCGAAAAATGCAGGGAATGGAACATCGGTGTGCACCAAACCTTTGTAAACTTCAAGCAAGCATATGAAAGTGTCGACAGGAATGCCCTTTACAAAATAATGCATAACTTTAGCGTCCCAACAAAACTCGTCCTTGCGGTCAAAGTTACGGAGCTGAACACAGAATCTCAGGTCAAGGTGAAACACCGAATAAACCAACAGCTTCACAATGGAACCAGGATTAAAACAAGGGATGGGCTTGCTGCAATGCCCTTTAATATTGCGTTGGAACATGTCATCAGAAAGATATTGGCTAAAACTTCTGGTATACTAATTTTCAAGTCCACATAATTGATAACATAAGCTGATAACGTCAAAGTTATGGCACGTTGAACTCAAATGCCAAAGAAGCATTTCTGCGCATAGAATCTGAAGCAAATTGAATTGGACAACGAGTTAATGAAACGAAAACTAGATATATGTCTCAAACAAGGAAGAACACTCCAGTTCAACAAACCCTGACCGTAGGAGACTATAACTTTGAAAGTGTGGATAACTTTGTATATCTTGGAGCCCACATAAAAAGAAGAAGTGCCAAAATGGAGGTTATCAAACGCAGCACAAACGCCGAAAATAAAGCCTATTACTCCGTACTTCGTATTATAAAGTTCAGAGTTGTGCACAGGTAAAATAAGCTCCGTATTTACAAATCACTGCTCAAACCTGTGCTGTTATATCGAAGTGAAACATGGGCTGTTACGAGCGAATCCGAAAAGGCATCGGACATATTTGAACGCAAAGTGCTCCCGGAAAATTTATAGCTCAGTAAAACAAGGAACAGAGTAGAGGCTACGTTACAGCGATGAGCTATTTGAACTTTTTGATGAACCATCTGTATCTGCCTGCATAAAGTTACGCAAATTGCAATGGGCGGCCCATGTAGAAAGAATGGAAAAAAACTGACCATCCACAAGAACATTAAAGGGTTGAGCACAAGGCAGACGCCCACCAGGAAGACCGAAGACATGATAGAAGTTGACAGAAGATCCTTACTAGGAGTGATCAACAGGCGAATGAGGTCGCAGAACCATGATGATTGAAGGAAATTAATACTAGAAATAATTAGAATTAAGAAAAGAAAATACTATGACCACCAATTGAGAGGTATCGATGTAAGTCTTGCATGCAACAACACAAGACAAGCATACAAAGAAGTGAAAACCCTGAAAAATGGTTATCAGTCAAAACCACGCACTTTCGTGATGACATCGGAAATACCATCGCTGATGAAACCAAGATTAAGGAAAATCGGGCATCATGTTTCAAGAACTTCCCTAATCCTCTGTACAGCTCCAGAACATTGGAGCCTATAGTTGTTTTTGGAGAGCTTCCACTGGCCCCACCAATTCTGGATGAAGTTTGTTCCATCATCAAAATCCAAAAGAATAATAAAGCGCCGGGCATCGATGAGATGATAGTGGAGCTCATCAAATTTCGCGACAACGGTTTTCAGAAAGCCATTTATAAAATCACTCAGCACATTTGGCAACAAGACCATATGCCAAAAGAGTGAAGCCAATCTATTATATTCCCTATTCACAAAAAAATTACATGCTACAGTGCGAAAATTATAGAGGTATATCACTACTTTGTACGGCGTACAAAATATTTTCAAAGATTTTAGAAAATAAAATCGGATCATATGCGAACAGTATACTGGGGAGTATCAAGCTGGTTTTAGAGCAAGTAGACCGACAAAAGACCAATTGTTCACTATCAGACAGGAACTTGAGAAATGCTGGGAGTTTAACATAGACGTACACCAATTTTTTGTTGATTTTAAGCAAGCATACGACAGGATTGATCGTAATGTACTGTATCAAATAATGGTTTGCTTTGGCATCCCAGCCAATTTAGTCCGTCTTACCAAAATGACAATCACATCGACGATCTCCCAAGTCCGGATCAATAACCAACTCACTGATGCCTGTGACACAAATGTCGGAATAAAGCAGGGAGATTGACTAGCCTCATTGCCATTCAATTTGGCTCTGGAGTATGGGTTACGGAAGCTACCTGTCGATAGACGAGGTACATTACTGTACAAGTCGAGCCAAGTAGCCTATGTGGACGATATCAACATTTTGTCACCGTCATTAACAACTGCCAAAAAAAATCTTCCTGAAACTCGACAGTGGGGAAAAACTAGTAGGGCTACAGATCAATGAAAATAAAATGAAGCTCATGAAGCAGTCGATAAAAAATACCTCAAGCACACAAAATATCACACTTGGCAAATACAGGTTTGAAAATGTTCGCGAATTTGTGTATTTGGGCAAAAAAGTAACGAGAACCAATAATGAAAGAGATTTTGAAATCGGAGGACGCATTCAATAGACCAAGACAGTTGGAGGTGATATTTACAGGAAGCGAAGGCCCAAGAGGGGCTGTAGTGCTAATGTTATGGTATATCATGGTGGTGGCCATCAGAAACATATCTAGTTCATTTCCAGGCAATATAAACCAACACTAGAATGTATTCCTAACTAGCCAAATATCAAATATAATATAGTCCTACCAAGACAATTAGCAGGAAATCAAATAAAACAGCGCAAATATCAGATAATTAAGCAAAATAACTCACTTAGCCTGTTATTAGCCGATTATCGGATATAATATTCATAGTCTTAATTAGCTAAATACCAAACAATCAATTCACTAATCAATGAAATGAGCCCCTAATTGGTTTAACATCAAATATTACCTACAATACAATTAATATTGTCATGGCTCTCGGGATTGCCCGACAATCAGGTCATTAAACTAATGCAACAGAAAAGCAGTAAAAAGAAAAACATCATCATGACGAAACGAAGCAACCTTGAAAAACATTTCCGCAAACTACAAGCGTCAAATTGCTCTATCATGTGTTTACTATTGCCTGAACTTGTAAACAAACAATGAGTAATACACCTGGCGAATGACTCTGCACAAAAAAATAAACAACAACAAACAGTAGCCTTAACCTACATTGCTAACCCGAGAACACGGAAACAAATGAATGTCTTTAAAAAACGAAAACAACAAAAGGCGGAAATCATTGAACGTTCGAGCATGGTTTGCAAAGTTGCCCAATGCATACAAATTTTACGGAATCGACAATTCCTGCTGAGTAGAATTTACCTGGGCAACACACAAAATTGCAATAACAAAATATTAAGCTTCAGATGGAAATCATTGAACTTTCGAGCATGGCTTGCGAAAATTGCGCAATGCAAACGAATTTCACGGAATTGAAAATTTTCTGCTGAGTAGAATTTACCTGGACAACATACAAAATTGCAACAACAAAACATTAAGCTTCGGGTGGAAACAATTGAACCCTTCTCGACTTCTTTCATGCCATCTTCGTTGGCCTCGTGGAACAACTGTACTTCGCCTTCATGGTTCCGCAACTGCTTAGTAAGCTCTTTGCCAAGTTTTTTACGTAGCTCCGCCACCGGCAGATCGGCCGTCGCCATTACTAGACTACTTTTTAAGAAAACAATTCGCAAAATTAGGGGCACTTCTGATTTTGTCAATAGTCAGGGTTTAAACTAAAACATACTTGTTCCCTAATTTGAAGAAAAATCTCAGTTCCATTAATTTTGTGACCACAACTGCTGAGGTGTATGCTGGTGCGTGCACTCCATTTCCTTGATTCACACGAATGCCAAACACAAAGAAATAGACGAATATGGCTGAAACTTGGTGTGCGTTCATTCAAGAGATGCTACTAACTAAACATGACCTCGATACGCGCCAGTGCTGCCATCTTTCGGGCTTTGCACGGTCTTTTCAAACGCCTCTCGTAAAAGCGCTGGAGCACACGCTTCGGTAGTTCAAATTTTCCCATCGGAGGCCGCAGGACAGCGTTGGGTGCTTTGATACAATTATACGTTTCACAAGTGGCTACATAAATTTTTATTTGTTGGGTCATTTTCGGCCAAAAGAAATAAGTTTTCAGCCACCGTAGTATACGTCCGTAACACAAACCTGTCTTTACTATGAGTATACGGGCTGACCGACAAGATGAGATGATGAAGAACAGCCAGTTCACCAGTTGCGCAAGAATACCACCGAGCTGGGAACCAAATCCAACTGCAGCCATTTCCACGTCTAGACCGATGGGTGACTGGAACCTCCTTCGGATGAGTTCAGGTATGGACCCCAGAGCCCCAGAGTACACTGATACCCGAAAATGCAAGGCTAAGTTCCGTACAGCGGACTGAGCAATGAAGCTAACCGCTCAGTGACCTTCGGGGCACAAACATAAGACCGCTACACTAATTTTTGCTCTCTGGAGTCGCGGGGTCAGATTGGAAACAACTGCTCCACCCGGACAATCCATGTTCCGGATAGTAGTAGACCCAACTCGTCCAGGACTGACTTAGTACCAGGACAACGCAGCTCGCGTAGAGTTAATTGACAACCAAGCTTTTGTCCAGCCTTAAAACTATGCCACGTACCAGCACGGCCACAGGGGCACACTCCTTCAATCAGGAAAACCGTCTCTGTACCCAAGGCTTATGCTGGTAGGGATGAAAAGAAGCAACCTTGAAAATCGTCAAATCGCTCTATCATGTGTTTACTACGGCCTGAACTTGAAAACAAACAATGAGTAACACACCTGGCAGATGACTCTGCACAAAAAAAATAAACAACAACAAACAGTAGCCTTAACCTACATTGTTAACCTGAGAACATGGAAACAAATGAATGTCTTTAAGAAATGAAAACAACAAAACGTTAACGTCACAGGCGGAAATCATTGAACGTTCGAGCATGGTTTGCAAAATTGCCCAATGCATGCAAATTCTACGGAATTGACAATTTTTGCTGAGTAGAATTTACCTGGGCAACATAAAAAATTGCAACAACAAAATATTAAGCTTCAGATGGAAATCATTGAACTTTCGAGCATGGCTTGCAAAAATTGCCCAATGCAAACGAATTTCACGGAATTGAAAATTTTCTGCTGAGTGGAATTTACCTGGGCGACACACAAAATTGCAACAACAAAGCATTAAGCTTCGGGTGGAAACAATTGAACCCAAATAAACCATGTCTTGCAAAAATATCTGAATAGAATTGTTTAAGGAGACATCGTTCACCATAGATTTCCGCTGATTGGGAAATTGCGCATCAGCAATTTCCTAGATAGAACTGTTCAGTGCGTACACTTCCGAAAACGCTTCTTTGGCCTTAACCTGGGTGTTCCAGCAGTATCCAGCCAAAACGCTTCTTTGTCCTTAGCCTGGGCGTTCTACCAGTATCCAGTCAAAACGCTTCTTTGGCCTTAGCATGGGCATTCTACCAGTATCCAGTCAAAACGCTACTTTGGAATCAGCCTGGACGTTCCACCAATATCCAGCCGAAACGCTACTTCGGTTTTAGCCTGAGCGTTCCACCAGTATTCAGCTAAATCACTACTTCGGTTTTAGCCTGAGCATTCCACCAGTATCCAGCCAAAACGCTACTTCGGTCTTAGCCTAGGCATTCCACCAGTATCCCGCCAAAACGCTACTTCAGCTTTAGCCTTGGCGTTCCATCAGTATCCAGCCAAAACGCTACTTCCGCCTTAGCCTGGTCGTTCCACCAGTATCTAGTAAAAGCGCTACTTCGGCCTCAGCCTGGGCGTTCCACCAGTATCCAGCCAAAACGCTACTTTGGCCTCAACCTAGCCGTTCTGCCAATCTCCAACCAAACTTTTCTTCGGCCTTAGCCTGGGCGTTCGTTGAGTGCATCACCTCTACCATTTGATTCTTTGGCACCCCAGCCTGGTCAATGGTAAGCGTTGTTCGGGGAGCCCTCGTCTCGTATCTACGAACCGTTTCTCCACAGGGTCCAATAGTTGCATGCTCCGGTCGGCCCTGCCGATCTTATCCCCAAAGGGAGCACTAAGAGGCCCCCTACGCCGCCGCACCACGGCCTGACGACCGCGTACGCCAATCGCCACCGCCATGCGCTTTCTCGCCAGGTGCACCCGCGTGTCAGGGCCAACGAAGTGGATCGACTCCAGAGACAACGACGCCGGTACAACTCATGTTATGTCAAATAAACTATTTACCAAACTCTGTTAGCTTTAAGAATTCTTGGTACGAATTATAACGTTTTTTGAAAAGTACTACTCAAGTCTCTCCTTTTTTGTGGTTTGGTATTTGCACTCCTCTAGTGTTTACAACAACTAGTGAATAGCGGAATACTCTGGGGCCGGAGTAGGAGGCCCCCTCAAAGACAAACAAAATACATCTAGCGTTATATTTTTAGCGTTACACTACGAAGAAGAAGAGTCCTAGAGGCCAAGACCCGCCTGATGATGATGCTGATCTTTTCAATGACTTCCATGGAGAGGAGTAAATAGGACTCGGTAGTAAAGACATATTTATAAATGTAGTTAGGATTTTTCGGAATGGGGTATTTGCATTGTTGGGGACAATCAACGACCAATCGATCACCAGTTCGTAGTACCACTTTAATAATCTCTTCATTGTTATCTTTATGAAGTTTTGGATTGGAAGTGATCTTATAGGAAGAATTAAATCATTATTAGAAATGATATGTCGATTTCTTATATGCCCCCTTTCTGCATGGATTGCAATATATTAGAAAATTCTCGAATAGAGCAGCCTACATTTTGGGTTTGGACTGCAAAAGGTTACGATGGATGCCTAATTTACTTAATTTCTACTGTGTGCTGCCAACAAATTATACTTTTAATGTTTTGGCAGGCAACCCTCCATAAAAGCCTGATCTAATCAAGCTCACAAGCAACTGTAACTGCTTTATAACTCTGCTGACCAAGTCTCGCCTGAAAATTTTCCCAATCAAGTTAGCTGTATCTGCTCATAGTGCCTAATTTTCATGATCATTATGAAGGCATTTCACGTTTCATTGACTGAAATTCTACTATTTAGTAGAACACTTAAACATGATGCGTGTTTTGTGTATTCAATGCTGGATTTGCCAGGAATTGTCATTAGCATTACACAGATTATTATATCTCAAACGACATTTATTTTCTTGTCTTTAATAAATATGGCTCCTTGAGACAGTCAGATTCGTTAGTATCTGGTTGTTTGTGCTCTAGCAAAATTCTATACTAAGACCTGCTAGTTATAATATATATGTATAGTATAAATTTGTTCTCATTTCCATTATTTCAACAGCATGTTTGTATCACATCAAAATTGTAACTGTAAGTCCTGAATCATATTCAACGATAAATCCATAATTACGTACAATTTATTGAATAAAATGTATCCGAGCTTCTCAGAAAAACCCCTCAGACAAATAAAAATTGCATGGATAACAAGGCAGTATTCTGCTCACGTCTCCATAAAACCTTTTTTATTGGAGATGCATTTCTTAATGGCTCACTATATGGAGTATTAAATCTGTAATGACACGATGCCTGCATCTTCCGCTACTTTAAGCCAGATCTCTCCTATTCCCATCCGTGGTTGTGTGATAAGTAAACTTAAGAGTTACATCTTTACATCTGCTTTCTTGGCTAATTCCGCGTTGAGTGTTCTCCATGAGCTCGCGATCAAGGAATGAAGTTACGTGACCTAGAAACCATTCTTGTTGGCACACTTCCACTGTTATCATGCAATTCGAGCTCCCAATGTCGAGCGAGTGCATATTGGAGGTCGATTAACTCAGTTATGGTTGCGTTTCGCGTTTGTGCGGGAACCACCGATGCTTGAAATTATTGAGATTTGTGCGTAATCGCGTGACATGTGCAATGGAAGATACTTTGCGAAGGCGGAAGATCTTGGCGGGTAGTTCTGATTGAAAGTTTGTCTGAGCGTTTTCCAGTTTGCGACAAGAAGTGATGCAGGAGTTCCTTCAGTGTAACGAGAGTTTGTGCCCAACGATGTAACAAGTGAATCAATCATGCTGAATGTGTTTATTTTGAAAAGTGCCATTAGTTTCCTATTTACTTCCGGATGTATATTAGCGGCTCCCCCGTCCCATGCCAAGGCATGGCCACCAATGAAGTCTTATGATATTTGGAGCAATCCTGACGTGGAAGTAAATCAAATTAATAGCCACAGTGCTAACTCGGGAAACGTTGAGATATATGGAGGCACTAATTACAAATTCGTTAATTCAACGGTTTTAAATGGAAAACAGAGAAAGCCCCAAGACAATCGCAGGAGTAAAGGTGAGTTAATTAACAAAAGAGCCTCACACCCAGTAAGCTCAGTTTCAGTGCATACATTAAATTTTCTGTAGTGAGGAAAGTTTGATTAAAGTAATTGTAATATTTAATTTGTTAAAATGCAAGCTTTTACAGCCATCTAATCATAAACATGATTTTCTAATTAATTTGCCAAGTTGGAAATTTCAAATACATATATTCTTCTACGTATTATTTAAAATTTTTTGTGTAAAGTACATAAGAGTACAGGGTTTTAATGGCTAATTACATAGTCAAGTACGTTGACACTACTTTTAAGTATCCAAGCATACATAGTTCTATTTGATTTCAAATAGTTGGTTTACTTCATCAGTGTTTGCTTAAAAGATTTCAAATATGGAAATGTTCAATACGAGGGGAAAAAATAGACAAATTTGATTTTTGACAAAAACACTGGCTTGTTCCAAAAAAACTTAGTATAATATGCAAACTTCAAGGTTGCTTTCTCTCATTGTTTGAACTTAAAAACGTTCGATCTATCTTTGCTGCTTTGTACTGCTGCTAATCTATGGGCTGTGCAAATTCCCTAGGAACATGCTTTGAATCCAAAATGAATTGGCAAAATTTTTTCCAAGATAACTTCAATATTTCATCTCATGCTTGATTATTTGACTAAAGTTGAGCTAAATTTTTTGGCTCAATGGGTACCTACTGCCTTGGTATATCTTTTCTACAGTTTTGATATGTTATTCAAAACCAAAGTCAGAAACTGTGTTTTGATTTTATCCATCCATCCATAGGCTGCAGTAACTTTCTCTGAGTAAATGTAGAGCCACATCAGTGAAGATTTACAAAATAGTCAGAAGCGGCTGCTTATTGAATGCTAAAGCATAGAAAGAAGGCCTACCCATGTATAGAGATTACCCTTAAAAACTGTATCCCGGGTGAAGTATCAAATTAAAGATGTTGACAATAAATTGTAGGGTTTAGCTAAAAGTGATGCGCGTTCCCCATACGAGACTGAAAGAACAAATTCAAGAATAAATAACAACTTTATTAGCAAACAAAAATATGAACTGAAATTAACATGTCGAAAATTCCATGATTACGCATTTTAACTTCACGGTGGTTACAATTCAAGTGATTGCTTGATTGACAGGAGTTGTGAAATTCATTATATCCACTAAACGATTGAAGTCGCTACTTCTCACCAACAGATGCGCTGCGTTCGCTCGAGTGTCGCCACAATATCCTCCCCCAAGTAATTCAGCTAACTTGATTTTTGACAGTCAGATGAAGTCTGTTTGGGAGTTTGCTGGGTTGCGAATCTAACATTTTTAATGCGCGAATATGTTCGAATCAGCTTGGGCGTATTTGCCAATGATGTTGCTGTTGCTGTGGATGGTGCTCATTTCCGGTAGCAACTGCATGTCTTTCAACATATGCCAGCTTAATTCTCTCGGTGGCAATTGTTTCCGACTTTCCATTCCTCTTGATGTGAAAAACCCAATCTGACAGTCTTTCTTCTACTTTAAAAGGGCCATCGTATGGTTGTTGGCGTGCAGTTTTAGTCGAATCAACTCGAACGAAAATGTGGCTACAAGTTTCCAGATCCTTGAAGGCAAAAGCTTTTGGATGGCTATGATGAATTATAGCAGTCGGCTTGATTTCTTTCACTAAAAGTTTAAATTTCATCGCGAATATTGCCGGAGCCAACGTCGAAAAAAAAATTTATGTCCCATAAACAAATTCGGCAGCTGTTGCATCAATATCAGGTTTGAAACTGGTCCTCAATCCTAAAAGGACGAATGGAAGAGCATCAACACATTTTCTATTCTGATGACACATGATGGATGCTATTAAAGATCGATTCCATCGGTCAATTAATCCATTGGATGCCGGATGATATGCTGTTGTTCTTTCCTGGTGCAACCAATAAATTTTGTAAATGAATCAAAGTGTTGTGATTCCAGTTGATAACCTCGGTCTGTTGTTACCGTTTCTGGTGCTCCAAATCTCGAGATCCATTACGGGAAGAAAGCAGTTGCAACTGTATTAGCGCTCGGGCCAACGTGTAAGCTGGTCAATCATTGTAAGGCAATACTTAAAGCCTTTTGATGGCGGCATCACGATTATGTCCAAATGTACATGTCGGAATCAGTTCGAAGGAATTGGAATCGACCCAGGAATATTTTTGCTGTGGTGTCCAACATTCCTTCTTTGACATTCCAGAAAATTTCTTGCCCACACTTGAATGTCCTTATTCCTTCTAGGCCACACGTATTTTTTGCTGATTATCCGTTTTGTCGCTCTTCCACTGGAATGTGACATCAGGTGGAATAGTTCATAAATTTTCCCTTCGCATCATTCTTGGAATGAAGCTACGAATAGCACCTGCAGATACGTCACAGTAGACAGGCGTTACACAATTTCCAATCCGCACGGGGGTTAGTCGCAATGATGGAGATGATGGCTCTTTAAAATATGCTGCAGTTCTTCGTCAGTGGCTTGCTATTTCTTCGATACGCGATAGCGTATCGGCCACGATGTTATTTTTGCTCTTAACATGCAACAATTTTGTTGTATATTGTCCTATGGAATCTAATTGTCGCAGTTGACGAGGTGAAGCGTTGTCGGATTTTTGTAGAATGCATAGGTAAGTTAAGTTACAGCCTTCCACCGAATAACGACAAAATTTAATTGCTTGATACACTGCAAGAAATTTGTGGTCGTATGCGCTATATTGCTTTTGCGTTCAATCCAATTTACGTGAAAAGAAGTATAATGATTTTCCACCTTTTTGGTTCGAACGCGGAACCGACCTCTCATCGGTTCTAGACGTTAAGTCTGAGTAGTGCCAACAGATGGTACCAACCGGTCAACCAATCCGTGCACCGTAACCCATTCACGCGGTGGCTGCTTGTCGGCCAGCTAGTTCGGAGAGGATTTCGGTCGCGGGTCTCCGAATGGGTTACGCTCAATTACAATATTCAGCCACCTGAACATGCCCGTTTTCCAAAACGCGTTATCAAAACAAAACCATACGCAGAAGAGCCTACCTTACGTTACTCCGTATTTCTTCATTCAGCCAGTTAAAGTACAAAAATCTAATTTCCGTTTCGCGTTCCCGACTTGTACCGACGCGGTACCGAAAAGCATGCTACTCTAAATTAAACCGACGAAAACTACTCTAATGAAATGACGAAACAACAAAGGTACCGCGTACCGCGCGCGACACGAAACCACTTCAGCGGATTTGGCGAAACCCTACCCCCGCGACGGCATACCTACCCTGCACTCACCTTCCCACTGAAAAAGCAGAGCCGCTGAAAAGGAAAGTCTTTAGTTCCTTAGCAATTCATAGTCATTTTGTTTTCATTATATTATTTTAATTGAGAAATATCTGAATTCATTAAAGTACATTGCCTAGTTGGCTACAATTTTATAAATACGTGCTTTAATTACTTTTTTTGGATTCTTATTCATTTACAATTTGTTCTCTCCGACAGTTAGCAAATGAAGGGTATGTAACTTCAAAGATATGAAAATTAAATTTTTGTTTCTATTTTGACTTATCGAAATTATTTATTTTGTAATCTAAAATTTAGAGTCTTATGCGTTTTAATTGTTTCTTAAAATGTTTTATGTATTGCTTTTAAGTACAGTGGTAGGTTCTATAGTTCAGGTATTTATAACGGTGGTTAACAATATATATGTATTTAGTTGTAAGTCTATATTTATCTGATTATTTTTTTTTTGTTTATTTTTTCTAAAAATTATGCTCGTTTTAATTATAGACTTTAAATGATGTGTTTTTTTTTTTTCTAACAGACATAAATTCCGTTGATTGTCCAGGAGCTTAAGGGTTTATGCATATTTATTTGTTAAACATATTTTCATTTTTACTAGTAGAGCACGAGGTTTTAAAGAAAATTTAGCCAAATTTAAAAGCTCATTTTATAAAAATATTCATATATCATTGCTAGTTAAATTATCATGTAGAACTTAACTTTTTACAATGTATTTATATTTTTAATTATCGATTTAATTTGCAGTGCCTGATATATTGAATTATAACTTTTCCCGTATTCAGTTGATTTGCAGAGCTCAAAATATGTACTTTATAATTCATACTGAATTGACTTAGAGCCACATTTTCTTTCACAAATTTTTATCCTGGTTATCGAGACGAATTTCTTTGTATTCAAAAAAAATATCTGCGTATATAGTATTTTCGGGTGAGTAGCATAGCTCGATGATACTTATTTTTACTATGTTACTACTCTACCTTGCTCTAATTGTGTCTATAAACACTTCTGGCAATTCAGTTTCTATTTCTTTAGATTAAAAGCATCCTTTTTTAACATGAATTATCTTGGAAACTACAAGAAAAAACAAGACTGGATCAATAACTATACATTATCGATGGTATATTACTCCCTTGTTTTTTCTATAGTTTTGACACTAGTTGTTATACGAGTATACACTACAATTATCAATTTTACATATAAATGGACTAATATTCCAGTGATTGCACACACAAGAAATACATAAAAAAATGCCAACAAATAAGACAAACCAACAATGAAACCACAACTTCCCCTAATCCAAACAATGTAAAATTGAATCAAATGGTACATTAGTCATTAGCTGAAACTGATCTTCACTCCCGTGACATTTAAGGTTTAGCTTTAATTGATTGGTCTAATTATTAGCATGATCATCTTTAATACCTCAATCCTCATCCTCAACACCTTTACTACTACGAAAATACTAAAATTCATTAACCCTGAACCTTCTGACTCTCTTTGACTTTGATACTCCAGTATCTATTTCAATTAGTCCAATTACCATCTGAATTCTAATCTTAAAATTTTATATTCCAAACAATCTGTGATGGGAGCTTCTCCTACATTAATTGTTCACATTTTATATTAGACATTTAGGAGAAAACGTTTTCAGCTATAAATGTTATTTCCTTGTAACAATGACCAAAAGCCGTCCTTCTGTTTCCGAGCTATCTACTCGATTGATATATAAATCTTTCCAATCGGATGAATAACAATGATCAGCCGCACTGAAATACTCGTTCAAGAGCACCGCTTCTAATAACCTAAACATACCTGACAGCTGTTTGTAGTTTGCATTTGCCTCCATATTTCCCAATTTCCCAACAATTTTCGGTATTCGATCGACATCGTTCGAATGATTGTTTACAATGGTTGCGGTGGTAGGGGAGGAACTACTACTCTTTGGGGATGAAAGTGGTGTCACTGGGCCGGAAGCTGAGTTAACAGTCCCATTAAGCTTCAACTTAATCGGGTCAGGTGGTGTTATCGTGTTGTTCTTGCGCTGGCAATGATTCTCCCTCTTCACTACTACCACTGTGTCTTCTGCATCATCACGACCATTTACTTTTCCGGTATTATTATTGCTGCTGATTTTGTTGAACTGGCGAATTCGATTCGTTCCTATGCACTGCATTCCAATTTATGGGGCGATTAACTGCAAGCAAACACGGTAATGCATTCATCGATGTAAGCCGAACGAAAAATTACCTCTTAATTAGATTTAGTCCAATTAGTACCGCGCCAACTTTCCGGGATTTGCAATTTTCTCCCACCCGATCTCACTATTCACAAGAACCTTTTTCCTTCCACTCAAAATCTCCGTTAATTCTCCCGTTCCTTTTTTCTCGTGGCGCCGGACTGTCAAATCCGACAACCACCAACAAAACAGATGTGTGTGGAATGGCACGCCACATGGCGGCAATGTGCATCTCCATTTGTCGCCAGTGGCATAGTTTTTCGATGGCCACGGTGAAGGGGGCATTGCCAAATGGATATGTCTCGAAATGTGTCGGGGTTTTGATTAATATTCTGTTTCAAATATTTAAATCCACAGATCTAAATATTTGGAGAAAAAAAAAATTTTTTCTGCGCAACGATATCCGCACGAAAGATGAAGTCCGCTTGCATTTCGAGGTCATACCCATCTGGCCGAGTGCAAGGGTTCGGGATCGGAATCACCTCGATTCCCGGGCGTAGGCGTCACATTACAGAAGCCTTTTGGCATTAACTTTCCGTTGACTTCCTGCTCCAATAGCCACGTCTGAGGTATTGCAATAAAGAGTAAGTGGAACCTTTCCGTTAGGATGTGCAAGTAAAACTGCATTTGCCACCAGTTCTTTGCATTTTTCAAATGCTTTTTTCGCTTTCGGCGACCATTGCACTGGTCATTTGTCACGCTTACGCGCTCCTTTTATGAAGTCAAGGAGTGGTGCTTGCACATGAGCCGCATGCGGGAAACAGCTTCGGTAGAAGTTGATTGTGCCAATGAAGCGACGTAGTTCTTCGACAGTTTTTGGTTTTTCAAGTTTAGTTAGTGCTTCAATTCTGTCCTGTGGAAATCAAATGCCTGATGCATTGCCATTGAATCCGAAATATCGAAGCTCTTGCTGTCCAAAAACGCATTTTGCCACATTAATATTTAAACTATGTTTTAAGGGACGTTCAAAAACGGCTTTTAAATGATTGCGATGTTGCTGAGAATATTTTGAGGCGATGAGATTGTCGTCTTTGTAACAGTGACAAAAATCCAATCCACGAAGAACAGTATCCATGAAACGTTGATATGTTTGCGCTACATTACAGAGGCCGAAAGTCATCACTTTGGACTCAAACAGCCCAAACGGGGTGATGACGGCTGTTTTTTTACGATCCTCAGGTGGAGGGGTTTTGATGGTAGGCCCGATTGGGACCCAGCGTTGAAAAAAATTACACTGTCAGCGAACTGGCTCGTAAAATCGCTCAAATGGGGAATAGAGTATCGGTCAGGGATAGTGATACTATTCAAATGACGATAATCTCTGCAAGGCTACCATTCGCCTGTTTTCTTCCGGACTAAATAAGGGCAAGGCCCATTTGCTGTCAGATGATTGGCAAATGTTCCTTTCTAACATAAAATCAAACTCCTTTCTCGCACTTTTAAGTTTCTCCCTAGATAGCCTTCGAGAACGTTCTTCGACCCGTGCACCTTGTGCTATAATGTGGTGCTAGATTCAATGCGGCTCAGCGTTTGTGCATTAAACCGTGTTATTTGGTCATACTCTGCCAAAAATTGATGATATTCATCAGTTATGTCATACGTGGGGATAGCTAGCACTTTCATTGCGGCTACTGATGCAAAATCTTTAGATTTGTATTTTTATCCACTAGCTTTCTAGCTTTTAAGATACTGCGGCTCCTAGGATTTCTTGTGTGACGTTAGCTACTACAAAAGCCCAGGTAAATTAGCGCCTCAATCCTAATTCCACTGCCACGACTTTTGATCCGTAGGTTTTTATAACTGAGCCGTTTGCGGTGTAGAGTTTCAAATTGGTGGAATGTTGCTTGTTGCACGAAGATCTGGGTATGACTGATATTTCCGCTCCCGTATCAATCAAGAATTTATATCCAAATTTTTTTTTGTAAATGGAAAGATGGCTATTTTGTTCATTCCGACATGCGTCCGCCGATTCGCATGCCGTTGAATCTAGTTTTTTTGCTGCTCCGAGTTGATGTAAGGCGCGCGACATTTTTTGGCTCGCTCACCAATCTTGGAGTGGTAAAAACACATACCATTTTTCTCGAAATTTTTGTTTCGCGAATATGATCTAAATTTAGATCTTGACTGCGAACGTCCACACCGTAGATGCTGAATTTCATGAGACAGCCTTCCGATTTCTTTTTGTAACGTTTCTATGTGTATAGCCGTTTTTTCATTCGATGCGGTTGTTGAGGTAGCCGATGTCCATGGACGCGAAATTTCCACTGTTCTATCAGCCTGCGCCACTAATTTGGCAATATACCTGGATGTTACCTTGCTGCCTACTAGGATCCCGCGAATATACCCCGGCATTTGTTCAAGGAACAATGCCTTTAAAATCACGTCATTGAATTGGTCATTGGCTAAACTTCGTTGTTCGTTGAAAAGAGACGGTTTTTCTTCTCGAATATCAACACTACGCACAACACGTGACGCAGTTTCGCTTCACTTGATTCCGCGAAACATTCTAAACTTCTTCTTTTAATCGCGTCATATTTTCCATGCTCGGGCGGATTAATAGCGATATCCGAAACTGCTTGCAAAACCGAACCGTCCAAGTTTACTATGACATATCGAAATACAGCTTAATCAGGCACCACATGGAAAATTTCAAATGCCATTTCCACCGGAACGAAACACAAACCCGGATTACCTTGAATAAATTGTGGAATTGTAACTTTGTTCGTGGAATGCATAAACCTGTAGATTTCAGATCGCGTGAGGCTTTCTTCTGTCCGTTTAGGTAGGTCAGGAGAGGTAGACATTATTAAAGTTTGAATAGTTTTTGTGGAAATATTAAAAATGGCGTCACTATTTGTGTTTGGCGTCACTATGACCTACTATAACTTATATCGTCTTTTCCTTTTTTGCGTGTTCAGTGTCACCACTGTGGGGTTCAGCCAAATGCGATATGCGTTCCCCATATGAGGCGATAAGAACAAGTTACAAAATAAACAATAACTTTATTAGCGAACAAAAATATGAACTGAAATTAACATGTCGAAAGTTACATGATTACGCATTTCAACTTCACGGCGGTTACAATTCAAGTGATCGCTTGATTGACATGAGTTGTGAAATTCATTATATCCACTAAAAGACTGAAGTCGCTACATCTCACCAACAGATGCGCTGCGATTGCTCGAGTGTCGCCACAAAATTTCTGAACTAGCGACATCAAGCGAATCCTCCGGAATCGAATTAGAGTCGTAGAATTTTTTGATCATACCTTTTATATTTGTTGATAAGAAACTAAAATTATCTTTTTGAAAACAATTTAATAAAAAAATCATTTAAAGTATTCAAGGTTGGTATAGGAGTCATGCTCAACTTGTTTATGAATAGCAAAGTTCTTTCAGTTCAAGTGAACTTTATGTTATTTGAAATATAATTTGTGCTTCACTTGCGTAAATAATACCAGGTGATTTTAACTTTATTTTTAAGCTTTAGAAATAACACTCTTATCGCTCTCTTTTGTCGTTAAAAAAAGTTTGAAAATATCTCTTTTGATGTTTGTTGACATTTAGGGGCCGTAATACTCATAATTCAGTTGTAAAAATTTCTCTGGTTTTCTACTTAACAGAAAATGGGAAACCTTTAAAATTATAGACTTATTAAATAGAAATCAAAGTATTTGAATTTTTGCCTTATCTCTCCTTTTTATCTTTTTGCCTCAAAATAGACCTTCCTGAAATATCATATCGATGACGAAACACAATACAGAGGATTTACGGTTTCCAGGATAAATTGAAATCATTTGAATTTCGGGGGTAAAGTATCCTTTCTAAATATGTCCTAAATTTTCAAATCAGCGTCGTCAGCATTTACGGGGATCAATATTTTGAACATTTATACAAATTCATGGCAGGGATTTATCGTTATATGTTTCTATAAGGAAAACAGGAATATGAAACTATCCATGTGAAAGGATGGTGTCCTTCTTGATATCTTAAGGGAGTCTCCATGGGTTTATATGAAAGAATAAAAAGAAATCAATAAGATTTGAAAGATCATACGGGCGGATTGTTTCACAGTTCCAAGCAATAAGACTTCCTGCAATCGTTTTCTTATGATTTCTATTAAAGATAAGGTGAATTCTGGTTTCCAAATAAAAATCTGTAAGATGAATAATATTAAAATGCTACGTTATTTGTTTTAATGACAAATATGTATATTTCGGGAGTGAATGTGCTTCCTTCATCAGTGTCTAATTTAAAAAAAACTTTTAATTGGTTTCCTCTTCAACAAGCATTCTTTGCTTAGTTGATACCGATTGACAGCATCAAGAAACACTTTTTACTGATAGGATATGCATCATTTTTAACAACCTGATTTTTAAGGGTTTTGAACTTTTAACAGAATCCTATTAAAATCGGTTGTTTTTGCTTGTCTGTCTGTGTGTCCATCTATGTATCAAACCAGTTTTTCTCTGAAAATATATGACAACTGCAAACACCAAACTTATTAAGTAAATTCGAAGTGATGACCTCTTGAAAGCTTGGGTGGAAAAAAATCAAAAGTTCTTAAAGGGAGCCTCCCATATAGCTAGGGGACCCTTAATTTTTTTCCTAACGGTAGCCTTGTGGAATGCCAAATGCAAGAGTTGATGAAGAATTTGAACCAAAAAATCGGAGAAGTCCTCAGAAAAGTAGTCCTTCGCGAATGCAACAACAACAAAAAATACCTTAGGAGTCGAAATTCACTTAACTGTGTCAGGAATAGTATGATGTGTAAACTTTACATTCTCCCCAATGAAATCCCATAGGTACCCTTAAATTTCTCATATTCTGTTAGTTTCACAACAATGTATCCATATGAATGCTCATAAAAAATAAATAAGTGAAAAACAACTAATTTCCTGTTGTTTTTCACTCATTCAAAGAGTCCCAAGTATGCAACTTTGAACTTGTGACTGCTTCCTAATTGTATTAGTGAAAAATACTGGATACCAATCAAAATAGCGCCTCCGTGACTAAAAACGGTGAAAATGGTTTTCAAAAGAAATCAGTTCCTTAGATGGAGTTTCGCATTGAGGCATGAAAAGGACCTTTGTGATGTCGCTATATGAGATATCTTACAGAACTTACTCATGCACCAGCAGTATCTAGCACACCAAAGAGTCCCGAATCTTAGTATTACTCACTACTTCTCTTGCTTGACTCTGGTAACCTAACAAAAGTTGGAACGTTCACTTAGCGGAAACTGAGTCGTTGGATTCGTGGCTATTTGAAGACTAGTAGATGAAAGTCAAAGTCAAGAGCGCTTTATTCCATTCTAATCGCTATAAACTCTCAAAGAATATAAAACAAATTCCAAACAATACAACTGCTAAAACTTAATGGTTCTCTAAATTTATACGTTATCAATCATAAAAATTTAATCAAAAGAACAATATCAACTTCAAATTAGTTATAATTATTACATATTTTATTATTAAATAAGAAAAATTCAAAAATTATTTATAATTTCATCACAACAATGAACTTTTATCCTACACCTAATATATATACGGTTCCAAGCCCATTTCAGAAAGAGGAGAGAACCCCTTGTTTCCCCAACCCACAGCTTCCATGATTCCTTATCCTAAACCCTATGATTAAATGGTAGTAAATGTTCTTGGGTCGCACATTGGGTTTACTGGCTCCCCAATAATGGGACATAAAATGCCGAAAAGTGCTAATAACTGTGACTATAAGTACAGCTTTGCTACTAAATCCTATTTACACCTCCTTTGTGAGGGTAAAGGTGAGTCTCCCGCGCCTGATAAGGGAACCGAAGTAATAACCATGCTGCCGAAATGCAGGTTGGGTGACGGGCTAACTACCCGTCCCTGAAAAAGCCAACAATGTTTTGAAATATATAGAAGGGCCTTAAAATGAATTGGATTCATGACAATGACCTCGCAAACAGAAAATTGACTATGGCATTAGATCCTGAAATGTCAGATCAGTCACTTACCCTGGCGCTGTTAAAGACCTTCCGCAACAGGCCAGTCAATAAAAATTAAAAATGCTGGCAATCTAGGAAACGAACTGGACTGAAAACGACATTCAAGACATGAGATCGCACACAATATTCAAAAGTGGGAAGTCCACTGGAAAACGAGAATTCGGCGTGGCCTTTATTGTGAATAGGAAGTTCAAATCGCCCGTTATTTATTTTAAGGCAGTCAATGGATGGTTGTGTATAGTCCGAATAAAAGCGATAATTCTTCAAAATATGGCTGATAAAGGTACACGCCCCGTTGACGCAAACGGCGAAGAAATGGGGAAAACGTTCTACAATTACCTAAAGAGACTTATCGGTTCATTGCCTACAACCAACATAAAGCAAATTCTGGGTGATTACAACGCTAATGTTGGCAATCAGATATCACATCAGGGAAATACTGGAGGATATAGCCTCCACGATGAAACAAATGACACCGGCCAGCGCCTGATTGACTTTGCATGTAGCAGAAATTTAGTCATAAGTTCGATTCGCTTCCCTCATTGAGGCATGCATAAAATGACCTGGGTACCACCAGATGGTGACATACGAAACCAGATCGACCATGCTTTGATCCAACAACGTTAGGCGCGGGGCATATATGACGTCCGTACATACCGAGGAGCCAATTGTAACCCGGATCACTACATGATCAAATGAACATATCAAATGTCGTATGTCAAAGGCGTAATCGGCAAAAACCAGCACGCTACACAAATTTGACAACAAAAGGCTCTGAACGGCGTCTGTGGCAAAAAAATTCATGGCGACCCTCGACAATCAGCTGGCTTCCATCTTATCAGATGCAGCGCTGAAACAAGCGACGAGCTATGGATGGACATGAACGCGGCAATTAAGACCGTGGCAGATAACATAATTGGACATCAAGCCCAGCGGAAGAGAAATAATTGATTCGATGATGGATGCCAGAATGCGTTAGATGAAAATAATTAGGCGTACAAAGAAAACGTAGGTAGAAAAACCAGGACGAAGAGAGAACACTTTGAAGATCTCAGAAGAGTAGCGAATGAGATAATTGGAATTAAGAAAAGAAAATACTTTGACGACCAATTGAGAAGTATAGATGTAAGTTTATTGAACAACAGCAAAAGACAATCATACAAAGTAGTGAATGCCAGAAACGTGGTTATCAGCCCAAAACCACGGTATGTTCTGATGACGTCGGCAATATCATCGCTGATGAAACCAAGATAAAGGAAAGATGGGCATCATATTTCAAGAGCCTTTTCTATCCTGCCCATAGCTCCAGAACATTTGGGCCTTTAAATGTTTCCGGAGAACTTTCCTAGTCTCACGAACTCTGGATGAAGTTTTTTTCCCCATCAAAGCCCAAAAGACTAATAAACCGCCGGGCATTGATGAAATTCCAGTCAAGCTTATCAAATATGATGGCAGCAGCATCCATAAAGGTATTTGCAAATTCATCATGTACATTTGGTAACAAGAACATATGCTGAAAGAGTGGACCCAATCAATTATATTCCCTATCAACAAAAAAGATTGTTCGATGTACAACAGAAAATAAAGTCGGAACACACGCCAACAGTATTACTGGGGAGTATCAAGGTGGTTTTAGAGGTAGATCGACGATAGACCAAATATTCACTGTCAAGAAGGTACTTGAGAAACGCTGAGGGCTCTACATTGACGTACACTAGATTTTCGTTGAATTTAAGCAAGCATACGACAGGATTGATTGTGACGTACTGTACCAAATAATGCTTTGCTTTGGCATCCCAGCCCAATTGGTTCGTCTTACCAAAATGACAATGACATCGACGAACTCCTAAGCCCACATCAATAACCAACTCACTGATGCCTTTGACACAAATATCAGACTAAAGCAGGGAAATGGGGTCGACAGCGAAACAAAAATAGTTGGGCTTCAAAGCAACGTGAATAAAACAAAGCTCATCACGCAGTTGAAGAAAAATACCTCAAGTACACAAAATATCATACTTGTCGAATATAATATCAAAATTGGGGGTAAATTTGTACATAAAGATGCCAAAATAACGAGAAACGCCATTGAAAGTGACAAAATACGCTGAAGAGTACAGCTCACAAATAAAATATTTAAGTCAGCTTTGACGATCTTGGAGACTAAGAAAACAAAGCTCCAGATATACAAATCTGTGATAAGACCTGTGTTATGCTATGGGTCTGAAACAAGGACCCTAACCCAAGCATTTGCAAACTTATTGAATGCTTCGAAAGACGGGTTCGATACAACCATAAGCTGTATGAAATTTTCGACGAGCTGGAAGTCTGAACGATTGGTCTGTGGTAGCTCGAATGGGCTCGCCACACGAACCGTACAGACAAACAATGGATGCCCAAGCTGGTATTTACTGCGAGAACTGAAGGGCGGAGACCAGTCGGGAAACTGAAGAAACACTGTTCTGACTCGGTCAACGAAGACTGGTCATCACTGCTCGGATTTCAAAATTGGAGAATGTGGTCAATGGACCGAGACAGCAGGAGGCGCTTGTTGTAGGAAGCGAAGGCTTAAGAGGGGCTGAAGCGCCACGATGAAGAAGAAGAAAATGAAACAAGTATTCAATTATATATGCATTTCTTTTAAGTCTGGGCTTGAACCATACAAGAATATGCAAACTAGGTATACCGACTGCTGCGGTGCTAAAGCCTGCAGGGAGTGTAAGTAATTGTAGGATTTTCATCTGTTTTTGCTGCGGAGAAGTCGGCCAGGTTGTGAAGGCCATTAAAAAGTGCCTGAAGGAGAGAAGGGGGAAGAGTTGTCTTCTGAATTTCTCTGGTGTCTTGTATCATAGCGGTGAGTTTTTTTGATTCGTTTTTGATATGAGTCTGTGTGCTCTCTCTTGCAAGCAAATTTAGTGGTGAAATTCTCTGGGTCTCATGTAAATAAAACAAACCCAACTGAGTGGTCTGGGAGAACCTAGTTTGGATTGTTTTAAACCCCACTAAGTGGTCTTTTAGAACCTAGTTTGGATTGTTTTGAAGTAGTTTTTGTTTCCAAGTTCCGATAGACAAAGTTTTTTTAGAAATTCTTTTCCATGTTTAACCTCATGAATAGCTTCACACTGCTTAAAGTTTGAACAAGGATCGCAAAACTTGAGTCAGTAGGTGTGACCTATTCTAGTCATTCCTCCTTCCTTAGCCCGATAATTTTGATGAAAAACGACGGTTCGGACCAGATGTGTGTAGACTTCTAAAAATTAAATTCCAACCCGATTCCAGAAAGGATTCCATAGCCTTTAATTTCTTTTAAGATTGCTAGGATGGGCAGGGCACATTATTTTTTGTACTTAGACATGGTGAGGTGGTTTCCTTGTATTCCGCTGCACCCCAATTCCATCAAAAAGACCGTATTTGGTACGCCCGAAGATCAATGGGATGATTTCTTCCTACCTCTGGCCACCGTAAAGTATGTTCTTTGACGAACGATTTTGCATCAAAAATAGTTGAAGAAGGCATGCACAACAACTGACAAACAGTCATGGGTCTTCGGTAAGTGACCGGGTTGCCCTCGTATTTTCATCCATTTATTTCAAGATTCTCGATGAAAATGGCTCCACTTTGTATTCTAACAAGGGTAAAAAATAGCATGATTGCTTGACTGCCTGTCCACGTAGTCATCCTATGAGAAATTATCTCCCAAATTATCCCAGTTATCTAATCAAGGTATACACCGATACAATTTCTATTGACTACGGGGCCATTTACTGCAGATCATAGAGGGTAAACCTAGGGTGATTGCGTACTTTAGCAAGTATACCAGTCCTGCAAAAAGTATCTACCATTCTTCTGAGCTCGTAAAATAAGGCAGTCGTAAATGCCATCAAACATTTCATACAACATCTGACAGGTCAAAAGTTTACTGTTGTCACAGCCTCTAACGTCTTGAAAGGCTTCTCCAACAAAAAGGGATTTATCCCCCCATGTGCATCATCGGGGGGCTTTCGGTATTATCTATCGAGCTGGTGGGAGGATGGTACATGTAAAAAATTTGTCTCTGACAAACGAAAACAGTGATTCAAGAACGCCAACTCTGATACACAAAGTCCCTTTCAGTAAGATCGGACAAAAATATGTAGACATCACTACTCTCGAGAAAAACTGGTTGGTAACAAAGGGATGGAGAAATTTATAACATCTAACCTTTCTACTGAGAAATGAAATGAAATTCATTCTGTAATTTTTTATCGTAAGATCCAACATAATGATCGCATTCGTTGCTTGCCCATTGTTCTCCGCGTACTTTGATGGTGAGTACTCAATAAATTTCTTGAATCACTGATGCACCCAGGTTGAAAAAGTATATTAAAACAAGTTGAAGTAGCACGAGAATCAATTAGGGGCCCCTCCCCTATAGCACCTTATAAAATTTTTTTATAGCGAAACTTTCAAGAGCTCACCACTTTACACCTACTTACAAAAATTTATATTTCTAGTTTAAGTGTTTTGCGAGAAAAATTGCTATGACATAAAGATGGACAGACAGGACGCAATTTTATCAAGATTTTGTGAAATAATTTAACAAAACCCCAAAAAGTAGCAGTAATACTCTAAGATCGACTAATACTTTGTTAGGGGCTCCCGCACTAGTAAAGGCGGATCAGGGTCACTCTTTCGCGAGCATGCAATTCATATATTTTTACGGTTCACGTTATTCAGTTACACGGGCAAGTGGAGTGTGTAATGTCCACATTGAAAAATGTACTTATGGTGGTTATCAGGCGGTCAGCTAAGCAGATGATGTTGATCCTGTCGAGTTGATCTGGATGCAGTTAGAGAGAAAGCAGTCCGCAATATAAAGAAAAGTGCTTTATACAATAATTGATAATGTTACCGTCTGTTTTTTTATGTTTATATATTTCAAGCCTTTCTAGAATGTCAAGGTTCGATCCTTTGCTCTGTCAGGCTCGTGTTCGTGGTTTTGTAGGTGCGTCACATAATTGGAGTCTGCTTTGATGTGTAAGAAAGATCGTAAGTGCTCTTTGTATCTTGTTGTTAGTTTCCGTGTTGTCCTTCCTGTATATACCATGTCGCAGTCCTTGTATGTGAGTTTGTATATGCCGCTGTTCTCGTGTATCGATGTGTCATTCAGTTTTGGTTTCAAGTTGCTTCCAATGTTGTTGTTAATTTTGAAGGCAGCTTGTATTTCTTAAGCAACCTTGATAGTTTGTATGTCTCTTCGCCTACACATGTTAACGAAATCTACTGTTGGTTGTTCTTATGATATTTAGTCAGTTGGCGTTCCTGTTTTTGCTTGTAGTGTGTAACAAGTTTATCAATGTGACGTTGTTTGTATCCGTTATTATTAGCTATTCTGTAAATGTTGCTTAGTTCGTTGGAGTGGTTAATAGGAGTCATGGGGATAGAGTGAAGTCTCTGTACCATTGATACGTACGCTGTTATAATGTTACATTTGTGGTATGATCAGTTGTCGTTGGTTTTCTGTATATTTTGTAGTCTAATCGTGTTTGTTCGCTTGTAACTGTTAGGTCCATATAGTTGAGTTGTCCCTTTGTTTCTTTTTCTATGGTAAAATTTATATTCGGGTGCATTTCATTCATATAGGTGAGTAATTCGTTTGTTTATTTTCTGGTTGTTTTCAAAATTTTGGGTATAAAGACTTCTTTAAAAAATTATAAGAATATTTTTGATATTATCGACGACGTTGGATGTCCCATACCCAGACCACTCTTAGCAATGCATGTGTTGGTATTGAACTTAAAATAGTTTTCCTTGATTGTGGTTTATATAAGACTGAGCAGTTGATCTATAAATCGTCGGCTGTTCTTGAATGAAAGTTTTTCTTTTAGTATAACCAGTGTTTCATCGACGGGGATAGACGTACAGAAGTTGGTGATGTCTAGTGATAAAAGTCGACTAGTATCAGTTAATGTTACAGAGGGGGTAAAGTTCGCTAGATCATGGCTATTCTTTCATGTGTATTTGTCGCCAAGGCGCATGACATCAATCATTATCGTTGCCAAGTACCGTGTTGATTGGTATATGGTATGATGGATGATGGATGACAGGCCGGAAAGGGATATAAGGTTTTTGCAGCTTAGGTTGTGCTTTAAGAGGTGGAGTCTTTATTTACCAGTTTGTATCTGTTGGCGTTAACAAAGTCTATTGTTTTTTTGTACGTAGTCCCTTGTTTTTAACATATGATGACCGTTGTATGTCTTTAGTCAGCCCTTGTTATTGCTAGTAGGTTATCCGTAAGTTTTTTTCTGAATGTTTCTAAATATCTTATGGTCTTCGCGGAAATTCATTTTGCTTATGCGTATTTTTTGTAGTATATCTACTGCAGTATGCCTTGCATGTGTCTGTTGTTCCTGCGGTAGTTTATCTAAACTGTCGGTTGGAGATTATGTTTTAGTTAAAAATGAAGATTGAAACCAAGCAAAATTAGCTTCAGATTGTAGAAATCCTGGATGGCAATAGATACATTCTGAAAGCAAGAAATTCTAACAGGACCTATAAATTCCCCTATGATGGCATGAGAAGACTACCTGACCAATATGTTCCAAGTGAGTCAGACATTTCGGCCGAGGGTGAAGTAACGAGCCCGTCTAAGAAAATATAAGAAAAAGCGAAGAAATTGCACTACGTTCCAAATCGCAGTCATAATTGGTAATATTTTCACACTGAGAGTGATGAGTGGATGATATTTTGGTGGGGATTCAGTAAAAACAACAACTACCACGGAAAAGTGTCAAATGGACAAGGCAAGAGAAGGTAAAATCTGTGAAACGGGTGAGTGGTCTTTTCAAAGGCGTGTCAAGAAAATATTATTAATTGATACAGAATAGTGATTTAAAAAGAAGAACAGTAATTTTTAATACATAAATGTATAGATAACAGGTTAACCCACATTTTGTTTGGTTTTCGGTTCAGTAACATTATCCATAATTGATTGAAAAAAATTAATTACAATACAAACAAGTTGGGTAGACAGACCTATGCTCATGTCAGAAGGGTTTTGTACTCAATTTACAAAATGCAGTAACCAGCAACGAATAAAATCAAGAAACATGTCAAAGACGATTTTATTGGAGAAAATGTGAAATTCGAGGATAATACTTTTATTAACAAAGTTTAAAGAATTGTGAATTCTGAGGTATTTGTTTTAGTTATACCCATAAATATCTTCCTTGATAATTTTTCCAGATTTTTTAGAAACATATTTTTCATGTATTTCCCCCTCTGTGCCCCCACTGAAGCAAAAACTGTCAGTTTAAGAACTGTTTTGAAAATCTCTCATAGAGAACTTTCAGTTGATATTCATATCGGCTACCTTTCATGAAATTTTTTTCAGAGCCCACTCCTCTGTACTGTAATCATCGATTCATGGCCTATTTTTTCGAATCCTAGAATGGTTACAAAGCCCGTTTGCTAGGAGCTCTCTCCTGCCTCTTCGACTTGTTTCAATTGTATGTACTCGTCTTCATGATACCTATCATTCCTGAAATTTTCATGCAAATCCCAGCAAAGCTGTAGTGTCTGAGTCGGTAAAAAGCGCATATGGCTCCATAGCCATATGTTTCCATAGTAATACAGGGCATATTGTTCCATAGTAATACGGGAAAATTCAATCCGCTATAACTTCGTTAAATACTATTCGATCTTTATGAAACTTTCAGAAATGATCAATCTTATAAATAGTCATCTGTTTGCTATATTTTATTGAATTTAAGGGTACCGTTTAGATTTTATTCAAGAAAACATAAAATCGATAAATCATACTATTACTAACAAAGTTGAGGAATTTTGACTTCTCATGTATTTGTTGTTTTTGTACTCATTAAGGCCTACATTCATGATTATTTTTCAGATTTTTCGGATGGATGGTTTCCAAACGCGAGGGGGGGGGGGGGGTACGCGAAAAGTTCGTACATTTCCCCTTCCCCTGCCCCCCTCGGTACCGATAAGGCAATTTTAAGACCTGTTTTGAAAAGATCTCATTGAGACCTTTCCAATGACACCCTACTCGACTACCAATGGTGAAAAATTTTTTTTGAGGGGTTACCTCCCTCTACGGAGAGACCCCCCTTAAACCCCTTTGAAAAATTTTTTACATATATATATATATATATATATATATATATATATAAAATATTTTTTATATATATATATATATATATATATATATATATATATATATATATATATATATATATATATATATATATATGGCTGTGTGTATATATACATATCTATCTTCTTATTAATTCATTTTTTGTTTGAGCATTATAGCCGTTTTTGGGCCGACGCTTAGAGATAGTTAGAGGACCTTATCATCTTGATTGAATGTATCAGCCACCCAAAAAGTGGTATGATCAGTACCACGCTTTGGCCGAATGTCTGTCCACCCAGCTGTGATACGTTCTGATTTTAAACCAGTATGTATTATGACTGAGCGGGCTTTCAGTTTGTACGACGAATCACTCGAAGCAAATCTCGTTGCTATTAACGGGATTCGAATCAGGGAGCTTCGGCTTACGCAGCGAGTATTCAAACCACTTCACTGCGTGGACTATATATATATATATATATATATATATATATATATATATATATATATATATATATATATATATATATATATATATATATATATATATATAATTCATATATATACATATATAGTATATGTATATATATATATATATATATATATATATATATATATATATATATATATATATATATATGTATATATATATATATATATATATATATATATATATATATATATATATATATATATATATATATATATATATATATATATATATATATATATATATATATAAATGCGCTGATGCCGCAAGAGCAGTGACAACAGTCATCCAGTTTATTAGCGAAGCTGGACCAACACGCGCACGAAAGTAATGAAGTACAAAAAGATTTAACCGAAATGAAAGCGGAGCTCGGTAGTCTGAACAAACAAATTTAATGCGTCGAGGAAAAGGTTTACCAGGTCGAGGAAAAGGTCAGCCAAGTCGAGGAGAATATGGACCATGAGGTGGAAAAAGTGAAAATGGGATTGGAAGCAGCAAAGGCAGTAGTAACTACCTCACCAGCCCCGCTTTTGACCGCAGCGCAAAGCACATCCAGAAATGTAAAAGCACAAACATTTGACGGGCAGACGGTCTGGAGTATTTACAAAATACAGTCTAAAACCGCCACTGGGACAAATCACTGGAATGAGCAGGAACGACCAACTGCATTAATTCTTGCTCTAAGAGGCTCAGCTGCTGAGCTTTTGCAGACTATCCCCATTTAGTTGCACTCAAACTGGGCTGCTGTAATGAATGCACTTGACATGCGTTATGGAGACGATCACCTGAAGCAGATTTATTGGTCACAGCTGCGGCATCGGATACAAAAGTCTGGCGAAAACTTACAGCAGCTAGCCCTAGACATTGAGCGACTGGCACATTTGGCTTACCCAGCTTACGACCCAGAACATCAAGATGACGCAGCAACAGAAGCATTCATTAGCGCATTAAAGGACCAGGAATTGCAACAAGCCGTGCGTTCAGCCCAAAAGCAAACGATTAAGGACGCATTGGCTTATAGCCTGAGCTTTGAGGCAGCGAAAAAGTGACTGGTACCACTGCCTGGGTTTGCAAAGTAGTGGCAGGCGAGTGCAGGTGTTAGGGCGTGGAAATTGAGCGAGAGTGGCAAGTAAACGGTGCGCCTAGATGCTGGAATCAAGAAGAGAGAAGGGGCACCTGCAAAAAGACTGCAAGAAGCGAAGAAACTTGAGCTATTGTTCCGAATGTGCAGCTAGGAGGAGATCCAGACCGAGTCAGGAGCCCAGAATGGAAGCCCTTCAAACTGAGGGGTTGGTCAACAAGCAAGAGCCAACTTCGTGGGGCAAAGGTTGGCTAGGAGGATCGACGTCCCCAGCACCACCATCACCGTTTCAAGACTACATCGTGGAGAAGCGGACTTATGCCTTCCAGGTCAAGTTGACGGAGAACATTGCACCATAACAATCGACACTGGTGCAACCCGATTGATTATCCGACCAGATCATATGAGGCAACAACTTCTTCAAAAGGGCAGGATTTTCTCACTACGGACAGCTACTGGAGAAACTCCACCTGTCCATGGAGAAGTCAACCTCCAGGTACAGTTGGGAGACCTTGCGTTCCGACATAATTTTCTGGTCGTGAACATTATAGATGACTGCATTCTCGGAATGGATTTTCTGCAACCACATGGAATCCCGTTGGATTTGGGCAAACGGGTATTGAAATGGCAGAATGTTGAAGTATTGATGGAGGATCCCGGCGTCTAAATTCCCAAGATGAATGTGGTAGTATGTACCGATTCTGATGTACCGAAATCTTCCGAGAGCATTGTATAGGCCAGGCTTGATAGTGATTCTGGAGACCACCGATCTTATCTGATGGAGCCAATGAAGACATCAGCATTGCGCAGTTTGATTGTAGGAAGAAGCCTTATAAGATCCATAAGGAACGGATACATGCCGCTTAGAGTCCTTAACACCGCAGACTCAACCACGAGCATCAAAGCGGGAGAAGTCATCGGCAGCTGCCAGCCTGTTTCCACCATTATCTCTTTGGAAGCTAGTCTCGACTGTCATTGTAAAAGGAGGCAAGACACCGACAAAGCCCGGGAACTCACGTCCGCAATATTGAAGTTAGTCAAATTGCCAGTGCAGCTATTCATGCGAGCCTCTAATCTGGTCACCAAGTACAGTGATATGTTCTCAACAAGCCCAAATGACCAAGGCCGAACGAGTCTGGTAGCTCACGTCATAGATACACAGGGAGCCAAGCCAATCCGACAAGCACCAAGACGTCTTCCTATAGCCAAACAAGAAGAAGTGACCGCACTGATCTCGGACATGGAAAAACAATGTGTTATTGAGCTTTCTGTCAGTCCATGGGTCGCGCCAGTCGTTCTAGTAAAGAAAAACGATGATAGCACTCGTTTTTGTGTCGACTATAGGCAGCTTAACGACGTCACTAAGAAAAATTATTACTCACTTCCACGCATCGACGACATCATGGACACTTTAGCCGGCACAAAATGGATTTCTACACTCGATCTCAAGAGTGGCTACTGGCATGTAGAAATCAACAAGGAGGACCGAGAGAAGACGGCATTTTCAGTTGGGACTGGATTGTGGGAATTTGTGATGCTGCCACTTGGGCTTTGCAATGATGCAGCCACCTTCCAACGCCTGATAGAATACGTGCTATGAGGCCTAACCTCGTAGACCTGTTTGGTGTACCTAGATGACGACGTTGTTATCGGGAGAACGTTCCCGATTGTGACTGGCAAATTTGAAACTAAGTCCCGACAAGTATACCCTTTTTGCAGCTGAAATAAAATACCTGGGACACGTCGTATCCGCAGAAGGGGTCAAAACAGACCCTGAGAAAATTGAAGCCGTGAAAAGCTGGCCAACACCAAACAATAAGCACCAACTACGAAGTTTCCTGATTCTGGCGACCTACTATCGAAGAAAACCGAATAAAATGTCCGTATGTTGGAATGGAAAATGCCAGGCAGCCTTTGAGACCTTGAAGGAGAAGCTATGCGGATCACCCGTGCTGGCATATTCAAAACCCGGAAAAATGTTTGTAGTTGACTCCGATGCGAGCAATGGCTGGATTGGAGCTGTACTCTCCCAGCAGATCGATGGCGAAGAAAGAGTCCTCTCGTATTACAGTCGGGTTCTCTCAAAAAGTGAGAGGAACTACTTACGTGACTAGGAAGGAGCTGTTGGCTATAATAGAGGCCACGAAGCAGTTCCACAAGTACATATACGGCCAGAAATTTGTTCTTCAAGCAGACTATGCATCGCTGAGATTCAAAAACCCCAAGGGACAAGTTGTGAGGTGGATCGAAAGATTGCAGTCATACGACTACAAAATTATTCATCAGAAGGGCGGAGTTCATCAAAATGCTGGCACCCTAGCTCGTCTTCCATGTCCAGCTAACTGCAGGCATTACCGATGGATTAAGGAAGAGGAACCAACCGTTGATCTGCGACTGATAACGGCCGAATTCGATGAAGGCTGGTCATTGGAGGAGATTCAAAATGCCCAGCTAGCCGATGAAGACGTCGGACGATTACTCATATGGAAGGAGACAACCTGGTAACCTGAGTGGAAGGACGTTTCGATGCATTGCGCCACACTGAAAAGTTGTTGGGCCCAATGGAACTCCCTTCAGGTGGAGGGTGGCGTACTCAAGCGGAAATGGGAAACGAAGGATGGCAGCTCCTATAGGATGCAGACTATACTTCCCAAAAGCGGAATCCACGATGTGAATAAGGAAATGCACGAAGGATCCTCGGGAGGCCACCTTGGTGTTAACAAGACCTGAGCGAAATTGCGGGAAAGGTTTTACTGGTTCCACGCTCGAGAAGACGTAGAGGACTGGTGGCGTAGATGCATGATTTTCGTTTCCATCAAAGGTTCAAAGCGACGACTGAGAGGGCAAATGCAAACTCATGACGTGGGGGTACCATATGAAAGGATTGCTGTTGACATCGCAGGACCCTTTCCTGAATCCGAATGGGGAAATCGATACACGCTGGTTGTAGCCGATTATTTCAGCAAGTGGCCTGAGGTCTACTCCATTTCCAACCCGGAAGCAACTACTGAAGCCGAATAGCTACTGTTAAATTGGGTCAGTGTGTACGGCGTACCTTTTGAACTACATTCGGATCAAGGCCGAATCTTTGAATTACTAGGTTTTGGCGAAATGTGCAAGCTATTGGGAATACGGAAAATGAGGACAACACCACTGCATCCCCAATCCGATGGAATGGACGAACGTTTCAACGGCACACTCAGTAAAAGCCTTGTCAAGAACCAAAGGGACTGGGACCAGCACATCGCCTTATTCTTGATGACCTACAGAGCGGCCGAACATGCATCGACAGGCAAAGCCCCAGCCAAAGTCATTTTTGGAAAGACTATTCGTCTGCCGGCTGATATAAAGTTCGAAAAACCCCCTGAGAAACGCCAAACGATCTCGGAGTACGTAAGTGAGCTAAGGCAACAATTGAAGCAGATACATCAGACAGTGCAAAAACACCTCGAATCGGCTGCCGACCGCATGAGGACAAGGTATGATCTAAAGGCAAATTCTACTTGCTTCAAGGAAGATGACTTGGCGTGGCTATATAACCCACTACGGGGGAAGGGTAGCTCTCCGATATTGCAGCATGATTGCGAAGGACCATGCCGAGTTACAAAGCGTATCAACGATGTCTTATATCGCATACAGGAACACAGTAAGCCGAGAGCAAAAATGAAAATCATTCACCTGGACTGTCTTACCCCATATTATATCCAGGGAGACTTAACTACCACTGGCGACACACCTTTTTGGGGCGAAAAGAACTGAGGTTGGGGTAGTGTTACATGTGCAAACCTTTCTGCGAGCTGTGTGTGTGTGTGTGTGTGTGTTTAAATATATATATATGTTATGTATACATAAATAAATATAAATATATTGTTACATGTCCAAACCATTCATTATGATCAATAAACGAATGTATTCGAAACCACAGGAATCGACCAAGTAGATCCATGATCTGAAAGTGACTTCACTGCGGATATTCAGAATTGCTCGAATATTCCAGATAGTTCTCGTCAGAACATTCGCCAATATACGAGAAATTGATTGAATGACTAGATACCCTATATAAAGCCGAGCTGAATGTATGGGAAGGTAAATAGTAAAAGCTGCCATGCGAGTGGAGTGCGAATTAAAGGCGATATTGATTGATAGTGAAGGGCTTTGCGGAATACATACAGTTGGAATATAAATTGAGGGACAAGTGAAAAATAATAACATTTTAATTATTTGTAAAATAGTGAAATTAATGATATATATATATATATATATATATATATATATATATATATATATATATATATATACACACACATATATATATATATATATATATATATATATATATATATATATATATATATATATATATATATATATATATATATATATATATATTGTCGCGCGTTATTGTGCGCGGCCAATTATTTTAATGTTTCGGGAAAGTGAAAACGCAATGTCTTTTAAATTAAATTAAAAGAGTTTGTTTAATTACTTAAAAATGCAAAATCACTTATTTAACTATTTCACAATTTTAAGTTTCTCTACTAAAAGTCTAACTTCCACTTGTCCATAAATTTCTATCGCAATTGTCTTCTAAAATCACTTCACAATCAACGAAAATCACTTTTCTATTACTCGATCAATATCGCTTTTCTATTCGCTCCACACTATCGCAGATTTTACTATCGCGGTTCCAATGAATGATCCCCCCATTCATTCAGCTCGCCCTTATATAGGGTCTCCAGCCGTTCAATGCACCTCTCGTACATTGGCGAATGTTCTGCCGAGAGGTATCTGGTATATTCGAGCAGCTTAATGAATGGAGCAGTGACTAATTTTCCAACGTTGATCATGCTTGGTGTGTTCTCGTGGTTTCGAGTAAATTCATTTTGTTGATATTCTTAATGGTTGTGAAAACAATTGCGACAGTAGCTCGCAGAATTATGTGTACATGTAACACTGCCCTCACCTGAGTTCTTTTCGCCCCGAAAAGATGTGTCGCCAGTTGTAGTCAATTCTCCCTGGGTGTAATAGGGGCAAGACGGTCCAGTTGCACGATTTTCATTTTGGCTCTCGGCTTACGGTGTTCCTGTATGCGATATACGACGTCGTTGATTCGCTTTGTAACTCGGTACGGACCCTCCCAATTATGTTGCAACTTTGGAGACCTTCCCTCACGCCGTTGCGGGTTATATAGCCACAACAAGTCGTCTTGCTGGAAGGCAGTAGAATTTGCCTTTAGATCATACCTTGTCTTCATACGGTCAGTACCTGATTCGAGATGTTTTCGCACTGTCCGATGAATCTGGTTCAACCGTCGCCATAGCTCACTTGCGTACTCCGAGATCGTTTGGGGTTTCTCAGGGGGTGTTCCAAACTTTATATCAACCGGCACACGAATGGTCTTTCCAAAAATCACTTTGGCTGGGGCCTGACCCGTCAATGCATGTTCGGCAGCTCTGTACACCATAAAAAATAGTGGGATGTGTCGGTCCCAGTCCCTTTGGGCTAAACGAACGGCTTGTTGCAATTCTTGGTCCTTTAAGGAGCTGATGAATGCTTCTGTTGCTGCGTCGTCTCGATGTTCTGGGTCGTACGCTGGGTAAGTCAATAGTGCCAGTCGCTCAATGTCTTGGGGGCTAGCTGCTGGAAGGTTTCGCCATACTTCTGCATCCGATTCTGTAGCTGTGCCCGATAAATCTGCTTCAGATTGTCGCCTGCATAACGCATGTCGAGCGCATTCAATATAGCAGCCGGGTTTGAGTGTAAATCAACGGGGATAGTCTGCAAAAGCTCGGCAATTGAGCCTCTTAGAGCAAAAATTAATGCAGTTGCTCGTTCCTGCTCATTCCAGTGATTTATCCTAGCGGCGGCTTCAAACTGTATTTTGGAAATACTCCAGACCGTTTGCCCGTCGATTATTGGTGCTTTTACATTTCTGGATGTGCTTTGCGCTGCGGTTATAAGCGAAGCTGGTGTGGTGGCTACTACTGTCTTCGATGCTTCCAATTCTTTTTTCACTTACTCCATCTCATGGTTGATTCTCTCCTCGACCTGGCTGACCTTTTCCTCGACCTGGTAAACCTTTTCCTCGATCTGGTCAACCTTTCCCTCGACGCCTTTAATTTGTTTGTTCAGTCGACCGAGCTCCGTTTATATTTCGGTTGACTGTTTCTCCAGCTTCTGTGTGATGTCTGCTTTGATGTCTGCTTTGATTTCGATTGCTTGTTGGTCCAGCTTCGCAGTTGAATTAGATGACTGTTGCCGCCGCTCTTGCTGCATCAACATTTGCATCAGTGCTTTTTCTGGTTCCTTTGATTTGGGTGTTTCTGCGTCTCCCTTAAGCTCCGCCCTGGAAAACTCATTTTTTTCCACCAGTTTCCACGTTACATTTCACTATTGTGCATTTTTTTTTTATTTTATGTTTAAAAGTTTTTCACTTTCAATATTTTCTTTCTCGCTTCTCGACACCACTGTTGCGCGTTATCGTTTGAGGCCAATAATTTTAATGGTCCAGGAAAGTGAAAACGCAATGTCTTTTAAATTAAATTAAAAGAGTTTATTTAATTACTTAAAAATGCAAAATCACTTATTTAACTATTTCACAATTTTAGGTTTCTCTACTAAAAGTCTAACTTCCACTTGTCCATAAATTTCTATCGCAATTGTCTTCTAAAATCACTTCACAATCAACGAAAATCACTTTTCTATTACTCGATCAATATCGCTTTTCTATTCGCTCCACACTATCGCAGATTTTACTATCGCGGTTCTAATGAATGATCCCCCCATTCATTCAGCTCGCCCTTATATAGGGTCTCCAGCCGTTCAATGCACCTCTCGTACATTGGCGAATGTTCTGCCGAGAGGTATCTGGTATATTCGAGCAGCTTAATGAATGGAGCAGTGACTCACTTTCCAACGTTGATCATGCTTGGTGTGTTCTCGGTGTATATTCATTTTGTTGATGTTCTTAATGGTTATGAAAACAATTGCGACAGTAGCTCACAGAATTATTTGTACATGTAACAATATATATATATGTAGTCCACGTAGACTGTATATAATGTAAAACCTTGGGTAGCAATGACAATAACCATCAAGATAATATTTATTTTTTGGTTGTTTATACTATTTTATTCTTGTAGTCACTGGAAACTTTGAAGTTGCATCTCTTAGTGACTGCCGCATGAATTTGTTATTGCGGTAATATGGGGCATACTAAAGTGTTGCCCAGGGATCTATCCTTGGTCCGGACCTGTGGAACGTGTCTTACGACGGGCTACTGAGACTTGAGATGCCAGATGAGTCGCGCTTGGTCGGCTATGCGGATGATGTTGCGGCTCTCCTCACCGGACGCACCGTTGAACAAGCGCAACTTAGGCTAGGTATGCTAATGCGCCGAGTGAGGGACTGGATGACTGCTCGCGGGCCCAGTTTAGCACTGGAGAAAACCGAAGTGGTCATCTTGACAAAAAAGAGAATCCCTAGAGTAAGGATGATCAGTATTGGAGATAACCAGATCGAATCGAAGCCAGCGGTGAAGTACCTGGGGCTACTGATCGACTCGAAGATGAGTTTCTCTGAGCAAATCAGGGCAACGGCTGAGAAGGCTGCTCCGGGAATATCGGCCCTGAGTCGACTTATGGCCAACGTAGGGGGACCCAGCCCATCAAGAAGACGCCTCTTGATGAGTGCTGTTGGGTCAGTGCTAATGTACGGAGCAGAGGTATGGTGCGACGCTCTCAGCAAGGAGGTATACCGAAAACGCACAGGTACAGAGAAGAGCAGCACTGAGAATTGCATCTTCGTATCCAACAGTCTCCGACTCGGCGGTGAGAGTGATTGCAGGCGTGATACCTGTCGCCCTCCTTGCTAGAGAGCGCCGCGCTGTTGACTTGCGCCGAAACGAGGATGCAAGGGAGATGGTTGTCCGCGAGGAGAGACAACGCTCGCTCAACGATTGGGAGCAGTCTTGGAGGAATTGCACGAAGGGAAGGTGGACTGCGCGCCTCAGCCCGGATGTGAGACCGTGGCCTAATCGAAGGCATGGTGAGACTGACTTCTATCTGACCCAGCTTTTGAGCGGGCACGGGTGTTTTCAGTCTTACCTGCACAAGATCGGCAAGTCACGGTCTCCCGATTGTCGGTTTTGCCCAGGAGAGGAGGACAATGCCTGTCATACATTTTTTGCGTGTACCAAATGGGTCAGGCAGCGAAGGGAACTCTACAGGGAGACGGGAGAGCTCACCCCGGATAATATAGTTGCGGTGATGCTCGAATCGGTTGACAAATGGAACCAGGTGGCACATTATGCTCGGGCAGTCCTAAAATATAAAAGGGACTCACAGCAGCCGGAGGCACTAGGGCTGGGGAATCGCTCTTCTGGCAATTCCTCTTCCCCTCTTCCCTCCCACTAGGAAAGGGACTCCCCAGCTTGAAGGCGCCCCACGGCGTAACAAAACGAGACCTGGCCCGAAGTAATGTGTCAAACGGTTCCAGGCTAGGTTCTCAGATTGACAGGGGAGGTGTTTAGTGGGTAGTCCAAAGGTATCCTCCATGGGAGTCCCACACTGCCAGACTCGGCGGGCATAAATGCCTTCACCTCCCTACCACAAAAAAAAAAGCTAGTATATCATTGAGTGAAGCGATTTTAGCGGCAAAGTACTAGGCAGAGAAATTGATGAATACGAGTTGAAAGGCCGTTCTAAATCCAGAATATATTTGTACTTACTTTCCCAGATCAAGAAAGAAATGAATGTATGCCTAGTTCAGTAGATAAATAGAGTCATGTAGCACTTTGCGTTTCTGCAGTTCTAACCATTGAAACTGGCTTACTTGAGTAGCCAGAGGAGTAGTAAAACAAGGCCTAGTCCAAAGTAACGTGTCTAACGGTTCTAGGTAAGGTTGCAGATTGACAGGGGAGCTGTTTAATTGGCACTCCAGGAGCCTAATGCATCTGAGGGTATCACATTCAGGCCGTAAATAGCCATACCTCTCTACCACAAATAACAATGAGGAACAAAGACTAAAAAAGAAATCCCTGATAAGCTGAGAAAAACTGCATTCGGAAACAATATTTATGTGTGCAATAGTCAGTCTTTGGATTCCAATGCCCGGCTTGGGCTGCCGCGCCATAGATAATATTGATGGATAGTTAGTCTATTTTAAGTGAAAACTGTGAAAATAATTGTAAGATCTTGCAACGGGAAGAAATAGTTTTTAGTATCCCTTTCCGTTGTCCAAGTCCCAATAATAATAAAAGAGTATACATTCTTTGTTTCTTTACATTTATGTAAATTTGGTGGATCTAGCAAAAATTGGTATGTACTGTTTATACAGCAAGAATGACTGTTTGCTTTTGCCCGAGCCAGCTTATTAATTTTAAATTATTATTTTACAAGCATGTCTTGTATAGCCAGAGCCAGCTTATTAAATTTTAATTATTATTGTATAAGTGCTATAAATTTTTAAGCCACATTATTTTAATCGTTAACAATAATCCTCCCCGTTTCGTTTTTTTTTCTTGTTATTTAGTTTGATACGTGGCCGGACGCAGGCAGAGATGTCCTATCTAAAGATGCCTGAAGAGACTGAGCGTTAGATAGCCCCGAGACGCCATTTGAGAATTGAGGACCCCGTGTTGTCCGCTGAAATATCTGCAACTATATCGTCTACTGTATCCACCAAAAAATCATTGATTTTGGTTCGGTGACAATCTGAAATAACTATATCGCTAAATCTGGCGTTCAAGAATCAACAATGGATTTACATAATAAATTAAAATTTCGATCTATATTTTACAATTTGGCTGGGTATACTGATAATATTTCCAAAAATCAGAAAACATCTGATAAATAATCCTTCAAACATTCTAGGTAAAAATACCCAATATGTAATAAAAAATACTTCAATTTTCTCACTTTTGATAATGTACCTTATTCAATTGACATGCCTGAGTTCTCCAAGTAATTGCACCGAATTACAAATTAGTTTGGTAGAATGGCTTCTTAACTAATACTTCGCAGCAGCGAAAAAATCATAATTACGTCCTAAATTGGAAAGAGCGGTTCCTGGAGTTTGTGTAATTGAATACTATGACAAGTGGTTCAGCCCTCACTGCTATTACGGTAGTAAATCTATCAACTCCAATATTAAAATGAAATATTATTCTGTTATTGAAATGTTAACTTATACTCGTATGTAGTTAAAAGCAGCATTATAGTATTGGTGTTTAAAAGAAATTAGACGATAAGTTGTACAGTTTTTGGAAGCTCATTTTATAGCTTTTGGGTTTTATTTCAACAATATGTCTCGAAATCAATAGACGTTATTGACAAGACAAGCTATAGAGTCCTTAAGATGTTTCATTCGAGATGCCACAAATGCCTATGGCTCGCAAAGAAAGATTAGATGTTGGGGCGTTACCGAGAATTAATTTAAATTCTTTCAGTGATTCCTGCTAAGTATCATAGACAGTATCAATTGAACATGGAATTTCCTTTCATCGGAAATAAAATCAAAAGTAATGTGGAACAAAAACCAAGGGTAAGGCATCTTCATTTGATAAATTCCATTCAAACGTAATCTCCTTAAAAAAAAATCAATGTTAAAATGAAATTAATGCTTCTTACTTTTCTAATTCATTGCCCTAAAACTATCCAAAGCGTGAATTGACGTTTGGATTTTGGTTTTGCTATGCTACTACTCGTATATAATTTGGAATCATGAATATTTTTACCTTTCTAGAGGAACAGCAAAAGTCCAGATTAGATGTGATTATTTTCTAAAAGAAAAACTGAGCATTTACAACGGCATTGATTAAAACATAACAGCAAATACTCGTATCAATTGAATTCAATATCTGTGTTTTTAGCAACGATTCCTCTTAGTTTGAAATTTAATAAAGGCTTCTGCAAAGCAGCTTGTTGAACAAGTTTACTCACTCCAAGGGTATAAAAGATACACGTTTGACCTTTTGAACAATAGATGAAACAAAATACAAAGCTTCATTTCCGTTTTGATAGAGAATGAAGGTTTTGTTCTGCCCTGCTTGGATATATCAGACAATGGACGGTTGTCCTTTTGCGATGTTCTTGTTGAACCACAACCCAAGCATTCTCTCCTAGGTAATGAAATTGGATATTGAATGTGTGTAAATGAAACCAAATGCTGTGAATCCTTTCCATCCGAAACTCTTAATAACGTCTGCAAGAATTCAGTTCTGTGCTAACCAAGAATGTCCACACGTTGTGGGAAAATTCGTTGCAAACTGGAATCAACCCAAACAGTGCCTATAAATACAAAAGGTAATCTAAGCTTATCTGAAGTGGTCACAAAGGTGGCAAAAAGTTGTAGATTTATCTTCACATCTATCATTTTGAGGAACGAAAGTTTTTACCAATGAAATAGGAAAGCTTAAATTAATTTGTGCATTTCGTTTGAACAATATTACGAATTATCCTTGCGAAAACACTAATATGTAAGTTGCTGACACCTGGGACTATAAAAAGGATCTTTAAGCATCCTCGATACCTTGGCAAGAATCTAACATGACTATAATCAAATCAGCGCGCATTGATGAAGGGTGCTTCTTAGCTAGAGGGTTAGCTGTCCAACCAGCTGTACCACTTTTCGGCCATTATTTTCATTATAGTTTGGTTAAAAAATTATTATGAATAGATCCATATTTGTGTGACGCCAGGAAATTATTAAAATTTTCTTTGCAAATCTATTTTCGATTCGAGCCTATTTATGTCGCAATATAGGAGTGCAATTACACGTGACGCACGGGCGGCAGAAGGGTCTCGAAACTAATAGGATTTTGTAAAGGTATTTTATAAAACCCCCTAAAAATGATCTTTCCGGCACGGCCGGTTAATTCCAGCGTGCTAGTTAAATATTCTATTTATAAAAAATACACGTTGGCACCACCAGCCGGACGGACCAGTTTCTCGCGGACACCGTTAGTTGCAATAAGTAAATAAAAATCTGATTGATCACTCCTTCGATAGTCAAACACCGTTAAAAGAAAAATTCTGTTATATAAGTGCTTCTAATGTAAATGATTTCAAAATATTTCCATAAAAATATGCAGTAACAGGCCACAGCTACCGCCTAACGTAGGTTGTGGCAATGACAGATTATCCTGCAGCTGTCAACTCGAAGACCAAAAGTCAGTTGCTAGTTGGTGAGAAAACTTTTGATAGGAGCAGGTTGGTAACCGTGGCTGATGAAATATTTGGTAGTACCACTAGAAAACTTAAAATTATAATTTAAAATTTTAAGGGGAACGACAAAGTGTGCGCAGGGGACGGAAGGAGACAAGAACATTGATACTGTTAGCACCTATTTAAGTTTGCAACAGTCGTTTTGCTCGAATAAATAATTGTTCCAAGCGAGAAATCGCAAGCTGTTATGGCTTCTGAGATGATTCAATAGATTTGAGTTCGAATGGTAATACCTACGCGACCCTCAAAGCACTACAAAGGCAGAAAATAGGTTTGGATGATGTTGGGTACTATTATTATAATCGTCAATTGTGTCAGTGCTTTGTCACGTATGTATTTTTCAACCGTCTCAAGTCTTAGGTCCTCGTATATGTCAGTGGTTCTCATGTACCATGGAATTCTTAAGATCTCTATAAAAATTCTATTTTGGAAGGAATAGAGTTCTTTTTTGTTAGTCATTGTCTTCTGGTAGAAAGCAAAACTACCGTATAGTAGCGTCGGTTGCGTAATTTGCTTCAAGACGAGGTTTGATAATTAAGTAATGAGACTGGTTCAATGAAAGCCGTATATTCAAAAATTATTCTACAACTCTGCCATTCCCTTCAAAGTAGTTCCCTTGGGTAGCTATACAACGATTCCAGGCGTTTTCCATGCTTCATAACATTTCTGGAACGCTTCGACAGGGATGTCCGCGAGTACCTTCGTCACGGCCGCCTGGATGTCCGTAATCGACTCGAAATGGGTTCCTTTGACCACGGATTTTGTTCTAGGGAAAAAAAGTCACAGTGTGACAAATCGGGCGAATAAGGCGGCTATTGCAACACGGCGACCCCTTTAGCGGCCAAATACTGGGACACGCTGAGGGCGGTATGGCACAGCGCGTTGTCATGATGAAGGATCCAGTTACGAGCGAAGTCTGGGCGCACCCTGTTGAATTCGAGTACTTGGCGATAGGAGGCTTGATTTACGGTTTGTCCAGATGGAAGAAATTCTTTATGGACGATTCCACGGCTATCAAAAAGACAATAATCATCGTTTTCACTCACGACTTGCTCATGCGAGTTTTTTTTGGGGCGACGGAGCTTTGACGTTTGGTTTCCGGGTCGTATTGGAAAAACCTACAATTTGAGCGTACGTTTCCGAAGATGTTTGGTCCAATCTGGCCAAAATTTTATCGCGAAGCGTTGCTCTTGATTTCGTTTCTCCATTTTTGTAACGATCACCACCAACACACGTCTACAAGCTGGAGCGATGGTAAATATATCAATAAAGAGAGGGGAAGGATGCCGGAGAAGGGGAAGGGGAAATTTCAAGGTCGCAGATTTACCACAAGCGCGGCAGTAAAATCAGTCTCATTACTTACTCGTATCAGGAATCAATTTTTAGGGCTGTCTTTTGGATTTAATGAGTGGATATGGAGAGGAATGTAGTCCAATACGTTTATTTTGTATATGTTGTTTTCATGTGAGGCTTCTGTTGAATGTAAGTCCAAGGAATCTAGCCATTGGTACCCAATCTATGGTTTCATTGTCAACGATAAGTCTCTGTGGAGTTTCTAGTGGTTTTCTTGTGATGAATAGGTTCTGTCTTTTATCAGAATTATTCTTAATTTTCTATTTACGTTGCAAGTTTGAAGTGATAACTCTTACTTGTCGCGCAGTAATAAATATACAGATATCATCAGCGTAGAGTGATTGAGGCAAAGTGGGAAAGTCTGCAGTAAATATATTGTATAGGACCGGTGATATGGGCGAGCCCTGAGGAACTCCAGCATCAATTGGTCTCAGGGTTGAGAGTTGTTTGTCAATTCTGACACGTAACATTCTGCCTTCCAAGAAGGAGCCAATAATTTGGGTGAGCTACAGTAGCATATTGAACTGATGCATTTTGAAGATAAGTCCTGTATGCCAGACTTTATCAAAGGCCTCAGCTATGTCAAACATAACTAGGCCTGTTGAATTCTTGCGATTTAATCCTGTTCTGATGTGTTGGATCACTCTTACCAACTGGAGCTCAGTAGAGTGTGTAGCTTTGAAGCCATATTCTTCCTACGGTATAACAACTTTGTCGAATACAACCTCATTATGTCAACGCAGAATCAACTTTCCAGTTTTGTGAAAATTGTGGGTCCTTCTCAAGTTTCGGGAAGACAATAATAACCGCTGATTTCCATATTTTGGGATACATTTGCAAACGGAATATTGCATTAATAATGCCAGTAAGTGTTTGTAAAAAATTGTCTGGTAGCTAAGAAATCAGTGTGTTTGTAATAGTGTCATTTCCAGGTGCTTTGTGTTTGTTGAGTGTCTGTATGATGTTTTGATTTCGTTCATCGGGAGTCTGTTGATAGAAGATTCAATTCTTTCCTCGGTTTCAAAGTCTTCGTCGTCAGAAGAATTTTCACGGAATTGCATTTCTGGAGAATCTGCAAATGCCTAACCTGCATCGTAGAATTACATCCTATTGAGGCCATGAATAGGTGAAGCCACAATTTCACTGTTTATTCGTAAGTATTTGGACGTTCTCCAGAAACTACCACACCCAGGCTCGAGACTCTGCGAAAAGCTCTCCCATTGCTCGTTTCGGAATAACCTTATCTTATCACGGAATTCGTTTGTCATCCGAGTAGCGTTTATGCGGAGCGTAGGGCTACCTTTGGACGTAGCACTTCTCCGAACTTTATCAGTTGTTTGATGTTTTGAGGGAGCTCGTAAAGATTCTCGGAGTTATGACCGTGGTCGTCTTTTGCCTGTAAAATTTTCTGAGTTAGATTCTCAATGATGTTGTCAATGTCGTCGGCTATTTCAAGTGGTTGAAAATTAGTTTCATTAGCCAATGCGACCAGCATAGGGACAACAATGAAGATGTTTTCTATGAGAAGAGGACTGGTTTGTGGTCGGAAGACAGTTTGTCGAGGACATTTAACCCAACATTTTTTGTGAAATTTTGCGATATTCCAATGTCCAATGCAAAGCCACATCTTGATCTATAATGTGTTGGCTCATTAGGGATATGTAGAATGAAATGGTTGGCTTCGAAAAATGTATTGAGCGTGATTCCAGCGTTTGTGCTACTCACAGATCCCTATAGGTGGTGGGTTCCATTCAGATCTCCTGTGATGAAGATAGGGCCTTCAAATGCAGCAAGTGCTCTGAGATAATTTAATAAATTTCTACTTCATGGAAGATTGTAAGCAGAAAGCACAATGAAATCTAGAAAATCAGTTCGCACCTTGATTGCTGTGGCCTCTAGCTTTTGAAGTGTGGGTGTATTATTGAGATAATGACTCATGTTTCGTCTCACGAGAATGGCCGTTCCACCTCCTCTACCCGTCATCCTGTAATTTCTGTACAGAATGTAGTAACGGATGAGGAATCATTTTCCAGGCTTCAGAAAGGTTTTTTGAATCATTATGACGTCGAATTTATGCACAAATATAAATTGTTTGAGATTACTAGTATGCTGAAGCAAAGAATTTGCATTTCACATCAGAATTGGAACGTGTTTCATTAAACTCATTAGTGTTTTGTTTTGACGACATTTTGAGATGCAGCAAACATGGTTTGAATCATGTTTGCCATCATCTCTTGCATCATGTTTTGAAACTGTGTCTGTATTTTGGCAAACATTTGGTCCATGTTATGAAATTGATTTTGTGTGCTTGGAAGTGCCTGTATCGGAGTTATTTGTTTTTGTGCTGGTTGTTTGGGTTAGGCCAAAGAAACCTGCGTGAGCAATCTTCTCACGTTCCTTGGATTTCTGGGAGCTTGTTGGATGTACTCCACCACAGTTGACACACTTTGGCTTCTCGTCAATTTTTTTTGGACAGTCCGCAAAATAATGAAGCGATTCGCATTTCACGCATCGAGCCTACGCTTGACAGTTTTGAGAAGAGTCTCCAAATTGTTGGCAGCTGTTGCACATATCCTACCCTGTATAAAGACGCTGTACCTACACGATATACATAAGGTGACAAACGGATTTAATGTTGTAAATGCTTGTGTCAGATTTAGGGAGGAGAACCTTGACTACTTTAGAAAGACCTTCCCTCATTTTGATGTAGTAAAGTTCAATTGGGTTGAAGCTTTGTGGTTGTAAGTCTTCCTTGATCTCTTGAATGAAAGTCCATACAGGCCCCTAGTGACAACATTCAGGTGTACGAGTATATCCTCCGAAAGTATGTAGGTGTGGTATTAAATTTCATTGTCAGCTAATGCTTTTGTCAGTTGTCTATGATTTGTAGGTGCAGATAAGTATAAGATGTTTTGCGTTTTAATAATATCAAGTTTTTGAGACTGTTTTGAGGGCTCTCGAAGAATGATTGGTACTGTTTTCGGTGCTTGTGTTTTTAGTGCAGGTTGTGTGTTTGTAGTGTTCGGCTGTGTTGATTTTGGTTTTGGTTTGGTGGCTATGTCGGTAAATGTCGTAACTGGTTTTAGCATGATGCTGTCCTAAATCTTGCTGGAAGCCAGTAAAGTGCCCCGCGAGGACACTTGGCCGTTTATAAAATTTTTGATGTCGATCTTGAGAAAACAATTGCTTAAAGAATCTTAAAGTATATGTTATATTATAGCACGCAATTTAATATCGTCGCCATATGTAAGGTAATAGGGTGGGAAATGGGTGGGTGTTAAATTGTCTTATGCTTTCAACAGAAGTTTAATTTTTTTAGTAGGTTGGTGTTATAATGTATTTATTGTGCAAGAAAACGTAGTGGCTTTTTTTTAAAGGATTCTTGTTTAATAGCGTATTTGCAAACCATTTCGGATCAACAGCTCATAGGCTATGACTGGATGGTAAATCGATGTGTGTTTTGCATATGACTTAATACTAAATGCAGCGTGTCTGCCGAAAATTGAAGTCGGGCAGCTCAGAGGCAATCATTTATTTCTTTAGGGACTTACAATTAAAAATAGCGTGTCCGTTGGCAGCTTATGTCAACGGCTCAGAGGCTGTTGTTAAATCTATTGGTTTTCATTCCAGCGATTGTGCAAATTAGACATACAAAAAGTGTGTCTGCTGATGGTTTTGGTTTGGGATCTTGCTGAGATTTACCGACTTAACTGCCACTATTTTTCGATTCGTTCCTTTTAACATTATGGAATGGTACATTTAGTGCTAGATGTATGTTTGAGAGTGAAATAGGGCAAAATTCAAAAGGGACAATTGTTTTTTGGGTAAATTTTTTTATATTGATGCATTTCTAATAACAAAAATTCGATTTTAAATTATCTTAGTTTCATGTTTATTTGCCCTGGGAAATCGCCGTCCTCACGTAAATTATTTTTTATATTTGTTAAGCGTAGTTTATTTATTTCGTATGCTCTTAAATGTTATTGCATTTAAAATTATTGCCCAGATGTCTATCTATTCAATTATGTAGTTAAATGTTTGTTTTTGTTTGCTCTTTTAATTGCATCCCAGACAATTCGAATGCTGATTCAATTCAAAAGATAAGACCTTAATATGCATGTTTGGTACGCGTTATTGCTATTATTATAAATGGTATTAAATTTCGATAACAATGGGCACGCGTTTGCTTGCTCGCTATTAAGTGTTCGTTTAGCTTATTTGTGTTTAATATTTACTTGTAATGTTTAGTGTTTTCGTGTTGGCTGACTGAAATTTTATATCTTTATAAATTGTACGTTGGGTTTGAATGAGTAAGAAGTTAGTTTGAATGATCTTCAGATACGTAAGATAAGATTTAAGATATATGAATGAAGGAGTAAATGAATGAAGAATATGGATTAAAGGTTTCTGGATGTTAATATTAATTTTTGCTTAATTGAATGTTCAATACGACTATTAGCTTTTAAGACTGATCTTATTTGATGGACAGTATGAGTAGGACTAATATTATATTTGAATATTGTTATTATATAATTATATATATTATTTTAAAGGAAGACTGATTTGGTGTGATCAATAATTTTATATTTGGATATTCATACTTACTTAATGTTATTTAAATTATTAAAATAATTATTTGATTCCTTTTTAAGAAGATTGATCTAGTTTGATGGACACTATGAGTAGCAATGGTGTCATACAGGAGTTGAATGGTTTTGGATATTGGCTGGGGGATAGATTGTCAACCCATTTAAATTTACTACACAATGCACTGCACTGTAGTCTTTGCAAAACCGATATCCTAACGGCTGCGCCAATTTGTTACATAACCAGTATACCCTATGTATACTGGTATGAACTGGGAGCTCAATTTGATGTGTATCCTATATACATCATCAAGGTACCCGGGGAGAGATCTCGCTGTACGACACTTACCTGCTACTGTATCCATCTAAACGAAATCGACAAAGGCAAAAGTTGTTTTTAATTTTTAAAACATTTACTCGTATATTAACACTAAATTGATTAATTATCTAACTATCAATATTGGGTGAAGCGCTTTTCACTTTAACCCCAGCTTGTAGTGCTTCACTGGTGAGCGCCAGCCTGTTTAGGGAGTCAACTTGACGTGCTAATGGTTTGGGGTGGCCACACGGCGTGGAACGCCAAAAAGCCGATTGAGGATCTTGGCGCAAGCCAACACCTCACCACTTACCATTTCGTTGTACACTTTCACTATAACTCCGTCTAAAATATTATTCGCGTAATTACTCGTTGAAGTTGAAGAATGGGTAGTAGCATGCTCCCTTATAGACTCGAACAAGACTGCCTCTCAACAGTTCCTCCACGACCGTAAATATGAACCCAACTCAAGCTTTTGTTCTACTTTGCTGTTAAAATCGCTGATGCGATGAGAACGTGTGTTCTCATTTACTAGGAACTTCTCCTCTCCGCTACGCCTTTTTAATTTGTAGATGATGAGAGCCAGTGTACGACATTTACGATATTATCGTAGCCAGCTTGGGGGAAATATTTTGCATGTGAGAGAAGAAAGGTTTTGCCCCCAAATTCGCCGCAGCTCTCAGTCGGCTAGCAAAAGTTTTTATATTTGATCGCTATAAGCTCCCTCAACTTACTCATACATAGAGCTTCTCGCTTGTGATCAATCGCCGGTGTGTACGCGTCATCAATATGCTGAAGCTTCACAGCGGCATATCACCCGCAACGTGCATAGTAACGGAGTTCTACTCGCTCGTTCATAACATTAAGCCTTCATTCGCTGGCGCTAAACGGTAGGCGAGGAGTTTCCTCCACTCGTTCATAACAGTGGAAGGGTAGGGAATATCTCATCCTCTTTTTAGAGTTTTGTAAAATAATTTTACAAAACCTTACTAGTTTCGAGACCAGTCTGTCCGTCCGTCCGTCCGTGTGTCACAGCAGTTTATCTCGGTAACTACTTAAGCTGGAAACATCATATAGGAGAGTGACCCCCTGAAAAAAAATGTTCATTGAAGGTAGCCGATATGGGTACCAAATAAAAGGTCTTGATGAGAACTTTTCAAAACATGTCTTGATTTGGCAAAATTTGCTTCGAGGGGCGCACAGGGAGGGGAAATACACGAAAAATTTGTATTCCCTCCCTCGCGATTGGACACCTGTGATCCGAAAAATCTGAAAAAAATCAGGATTGTAGGCCTTGGTGAGTACAACAACAACAAATACGGCAGAAGTCGCAGTTCACTGAATTTTGTTAGTAATAGTACGATTTATCGATTTTATGTTTTCATGAATAAAATCTTAACGGTACCCTTAAATTTGATGAAATTCAGTACGTAGATGTCTATTTATAAGATTAATCTATCTGGATTGAATTATATTTAGCGAAGTTATAGCGGTTGGAATTTTCCTGTATTACTATGGAACAATATGCGCTGCATTTATTACTATGGCAACATATGGCTATGGAACAACATGCGCTTTTTACCGACTCAGACACTACAGTTTTGCTAGGATTTGCATGGAAATTTCAGGAATGATAGGTGTCATGAATATCTTTCAGCATCGGTTCAGCTAGTGGTAGCAGTAATTGTAAAACAAAATGGTGGCTGTTTTAAATGCGAAGGTTGAATATTTTGAGTTAGTTTTTCCCAACTTCAACGTTTCAGGTGCATGCTTTGAACACTTGATTCAATTTAATGAATGACTGAAGATGGGTACCTACAATTAATGCTCATAAGTGAAACAAGTCAAGGAGGCGGGAGAGAGCTCCTAGCAAAAGGGTTTTGTAACCATTCTAGGATTCGAAAAAATTGGCCATTAATCGATGATAACAGTACAGGAGAGTGGCCCCTGAAGAAAAAATTCTTCAAACGTAGCCGATATGAGTATGAAATGAAAGTTTTCATGGGAGCTTTTTGAAACAGTTGTTAAACTGTCAGTTTTTGCTTCAGTGGGGGCACAGGGGGGAAATACATGAAAAATGTGTTTCCTCCGTCGCGGATGGACATCTGAAATAATTATCAAGGGAGATATTTATGAGTATAACAATACCAAAAACCTCAGAAGTCGAAATTCGTTCAACTTTGTTAATAATAGTATGATCTTCGTATTTCATATTTTCTCCAATAAAATCGTCTTTGACATGTTTCTTGATTTGATTCGATCTGGTGACTGCATTTCGTAAATTGAATACAAAACCCTTCTGACATGAGCGTAGGTCTGTTTACCCAACTTGTTTAACTTCTATTTCTTTCTATTGTCTATTTCTTTCTATCTTCTCTCTCTCTCTCTCTCTCTCTCTCTTCCGTCTTTCTTTATTCTGGCTCTTTCTATCTTCTGTCTCTTTCTATCCTCTATCTCCTTCTATTTTCGATCTCCTTCTATCTTTTATCTCCTCTTCCTATCTTCTGTCTCCTTCTTCCTATGCTCTATCTCTTTCCTCACCAACCTATTTTCGGGTCTATTGTATTCACTGTCTATTCGCTATTCTTTACTTTCAACCTTGCACAAATCAACCATTGATTGCAAGAGATGTTCACTTGTCAACGTCTCCTAAACGATTAGCGTAATTTGAAGTGTGTTTCTCTTATTTACCCAAAAGATTATTTAATTTTATATTTTCGAAACTAAATACAATGTTGAATTACGATTTGAGTTTTAGAAAGAAATATAAAAGTAAATTACCTAAGTGTCGTCTAGCCTGATGAGATCTGGCCAAATTAGACAATGCACCAAAGCTAAGAATAATCCAGCCAAAGTACTTTGATCAAAAGAGTGTTCTTCTCCGTGTTACAGTAATGCCAGCCAAAGTTTTACCGATGGCCGAATCTTTATTAGGGAACGAGTCAGAACCTTCTGATCTCGATTCTATAATTTCTTCCACTATTTATCCAATTTCTCAAACATAAATTACTTAATTTATTACGTACTAACCTCATTAACCAGCACCCAGATTTGTGTGGTCTTGTGACCCACAAATCGATTAACACCTCATAAATTCATCATATGCATTTGTTATTCCATAACCACACAAATGCATATGTTATGTAATCTTTTTCTTTGGGTCATACATTCTTCCAAGTGCATGTTCGATGACCCAAGAATGCATGGCAATGTTTTTGTTTACTTTTCGGAATGGAAGAAAGTGAAAGCGAAATCGTTGAGTGCTGACTCTTGAGATTTAAATATTTCAAGTACGTTCCACTTATTGACTTATTGGTAAGCAATATTTTAAATGTTTGTATGTTCACGTATAATTGTATGTACGTTAATTTGTATGTAATTTGGATATAGTGCATTTGATATTGAATGAATGTTTCTAATAATTGAATGAATGTTTTTGAATCTAATATTATAATTGAATGAATGTTTTAGATTAATTATAATCGAATGACTGTTTTAGATTATGTGAGAGTGAATGTTTTTAAATTATGGGTGATCATTACAACAATTACTGGATTTGTACGTACTTTTCTCTGAAACTCTCCCCAATATGCGAAAGGAACACACACGCGTCTATTGTAAGTAATTATTTGCTTGTGTGGAATCCGCTGCCAATTTACCCACATGTTTTATTCCAATATTTCTGTATTGAATCAATCAGATTAAATGCGAAAGTCCCGTTTGCCCGAAGGCTACAATGAACTTTCAGATGAATGTACATATCATTACAAATTTTTTTGAATGTCCCTACATGTTTAATTTTAACAGTATAATACTCTAGACTATCAAAAAGAACTGCTGGGCACAAAACATTGTTTTGAGAACGATTATCCGAAATTGATGTTGAATGCGTGGAATGATATGTTAAACAAGATTTCATTGGGCCTTCAAGTAATCCGTTACGAGAAAATCCTTTTGCCAATCCGTCTGCCAATCCTTAAGCTTTTACGCTATCCACCCAGATATGAGTATGGTATGAAAATGTTTGGCAAAGATTTTCACTGTCGTCACTAAATTAAAGCACAATTGGAGAAAAAACTGTTTTTCAAGTTTTAGCTATTATAATCCCATAAGGAAAAGACCGAAATTTAATCAAGATTTAATGGGATTGCAGATAAAAACCACGAAGGCGAATTTGAGAAACTTATGTATATAATTTTATATAATAGAAGAAATACAGGTTGAATAAAATATTGTATGTATGTATGTTGAGGATAGTTGAGGGCACACGAAATAAAATGAACAGAAAGGCACAAGAAATGAATAAATAACATGGTGGTTAGGCCGATGAATGCAGGTGGTTTTCTTTCACAATGAAATCACAATATTTTAAGAAAAAGCATATCTATCTTGCAAACTTGAAAACTCAGATAATATATTTAAAATATTGTTTTCAGGCTCTATACATTCAGCTGTTATAGAAATGCATGCAAGTGAATAAATCTGATGATATATAAAATCGATAAAATCCCCGTCGGCACCACCTGCCGGAAAGAAGAATTTCTCATAGAAGGCCTTAGTTTCAAAAGGCAAATAATAATTTGATTAGCTGCCACTTTGAATGTTAAACACTGCTTAAGAAAATTTTTATGTCGTACAAATACTTCCAATGTAAGCTATATCATGTTCAACACATAAGCTGCTGCTAAAATTATGGATTTCATTTATTATCTGACCTTTAAGCCTTTAACATCGAATTATTTTAAAAGAAATCTGGCCGTATCTCATCGCCAAGTATGTCAAATTTCGTTTGAATCGGAGTTGAACTCTGAACAGAACAAAAATATTCAATTTTTTGAGAATGGCAGCTAAAAGTATAAGTTAAAATATGCGATTTTTATGTTTATTGTTCGATTATCATAACTGTTTGCAGAATTAAAGAACTTGCTATAATAATCTAAAATTCAAGTTTCATCAAAACGATTAAGAAACTTGGCCGCTAGAGGACCACGAAAACATGAAAAAATCGCATCTTTGAACCTCCACCAATAGGGAACATGATATGCAAATAACAAAATCATTATAGCTAATTACCAACTACCTCAGTATCAAGTTTCATATGAATCAAATGAAAATTACGACTTTGAAATTCTCAATTTTGACTAGCCGTCATTTTGAAATTTAAGTTGACCATAACAATTTTTTTATTGTTCCCTAGATACTTAAATTTTCATTAACCTCGTTTGAGGAATTTAGTCACAGCCGCCAAAACAAATTTTTTTGTAAGTTTTTCAACATTTGAGCGTCCGTAATTTTCTTTCTGATGGTTCGACTTTAGAATTTTTTTTGTGATCTTCATCTCACAAATCAATGAGCCCTTGTACCAAATTTTATCCGAATCGGATTTAACATATATAGGATGATTCATTATGAAATTTGATTTTTAATCTCAAATAAAAGGCATAAAGTTGGATTCTATTTTAATGTGAGTCGAAAGAACAATCTATGACATTTACTTTTTAAAGATTATTTCATTTAAATGTTGACCGCGACTACGCCGTAAATGGTTCATCCCATGGGTCCAATTTTGGATGGCACGTTTGAGCATAGCAACCGGTACCTTGAGAATAATACGACTAGTGTTGGCATCCAAAGCGTTGATTGAAGCTGGCTTATCCCTGAACCAAGAGAGCTCGTGTAACCCTAAAGAAAATATTGTAAGAGTGTGATACCACTCAATCTACGTGCCAATTTACTGGCTTAAAACGTTAAATCAGGTTCTCACTCGTTAGGTCGACGATGCACACCATAACTTGCTCTAAGAGCACAAACACATTTCTCACAGAACGCTGATTTTCATAATACATCTGAACAATTTGGATTCGTTGTTACAGTGCAAGTCGTTCCATGATGATTCGCCAAACAAAATTTAATAAAAATCACATTACAGTTTGACGGGAGTAACGTGTGATCTGTCAAAAAAAGCCTATTCAAAATGAAACCTCATAATGAATTACCCTTTACTTTGCTCAGAATAGAAATCATGAATTTCATTTAGGGAGCCGTCATTTTGTTTTCGTTCCAGCGATTCATCTAGTTAACGAACTTAGCCGAGACATTTACCTAATATACCTCTCTTTTCAAGATTCAAGGTCTTTATTTGGTGATTTTTCATTTTTTACATATATACAATTCATCAATAGCTTAACTTAACAATATACATGTGGATTGTGCCTTAAGGCTTTTCCCGGAGTTCAATAATAATTTACTTTTATTACATTATAATATTAATTTTTTTAGAAAAAGCAAACTTTAAAATGTTGACAACCAGAGCATTATCATACATTAATAGATTATAAAAGAAATTTGTGAAAATTATTTGCTCTAATAACTAGTTTTAAAATTGATTTCCTTAAAATCAAGTACATTTTTTCCTTAAGACTACCTTAAAACTACTCATTCGCTGCATCCATTGAGCGGTTGTCCGTCGCTCTCTTGACTACTTCCGCCTTATGTTCCTTGGCTCTCCTGATTCTCGATTCCACCAGCTTTTCTGCATACGATTTTATTGGCTGCATTCTTGTCTCCTGGTACAGCACCTCGTTGGGGTAAGACCGTCCGTCCTCCCGTCTGTATAGGCCTGTGCAAGCTCGAAGGATTTTTCGCTTCACTGTTCCTATCTTGCCCCATTTTGTTTTTGGAGCTCCATTCCATATCACCACCGCATATGTGATGATCGAATGGATCAAGGTTTTATAGGCCAAAACATTGACTTGCATGCTCGCTGTCGAATGTTTCCCGAAAAGAAGTATAGGAAAATAGTACGCATAAGTCACTTTTTTCAAAATATTATCAACGTGAGCACTAAAGGTAGCTTTCCTGTCGAAAACTACCCCCAAGTACTTCATTTGCCTAGAGCAGCGCACCATCTGCCCATTCAACTTAACCCTGGAGTCACAGATGCCTCTGGTACGACGACTGAAGTTTTTGTGGGGGGGTCGTTGAAGACAATCAATTCACTTTTCTTTGCATTTATCTTGATTCCCCATTTCCGGTAATATGCAGTAAGAAATTCCTAATATCCTTGGAGCCGCATCCTAGCAAAGCAAAAATTGTGCTCAGATGACCACATTAACAAGTCGTCAGCAAAGAGGTTCACCTGGATTCCGGGTTTAACATATATTCATCCCTTACGCCCGGGATGTCAGAGGTGAATACGTTGAAAAGAAATGGGCCTAATATAGACCCCTGTGGGATCCCCGAGTCAGTACTAAATGGGTCTGAACTAGCTCCACCAGCCACCGCTCCGGCAGAGAATTGTAGGATGCCTCCAAATATTATCCTTTCTAGAAGCTTACCAATGTTTCAAAGCATCGAAATCGGACGAGTATCGACTACGTCAGTACGGCCTGACTTCTTGGATATTGCGAATATTTTTCATTGCCGAGGGAAGTGGCAAATGTTAATGCAGATATTTAGAATGGTCGCGAGGAGAACAAAGAAAATATGGGGAAGCCTTTTAAGCATATAATTGGAGATTCCATCAGCCCCTGCTTATTTTTTTTGGACTTTTGCTCCAGTGCCAACAAAGTGAGCCTCTCAGGACTGACCTACAGACCATGCCCAGTAGGTGTGTTGAATTTATACAAGCAACTCATTCACCGATTTTTCGGTCTATTGATTGAAATCCCCTTCAATTTTCCGTCAAAGTCAGCACTTACTGCTGGCCAATCGATTCGCTTGTATGGAATGAAAAGTTGAGGATCTGCAAACTCAAGTTTCACACCCTTTTTCACTTTTAATGTCAGTTCTTCCAAAAGATGGTCAGACTCGATGTTAAGAACTCCATACTCGAAATTCCTCCAACTGTGGGAGAGATTTACCAGATTGGCAGACACAATGAAGAAGTCAATAATAGACGAGCTTTGGCGGAAGGTGGGCTCTCTCGGGGCAATCGGTATGAGATCCATATTTGATTCAACCAGTTAGAGATAACTGTTCCATAGTCATTAGATGCAATATTTCCCCACAAGGTATGCTTTGCGTTAAAATCACCTCCCATGGCATAGAAATCGAGTTTTTTGCACAGAGTAAGCACTGTTTCAAAGTCGTCAATGAGTTTCCTCACCGAGTATCCATGTTGAACATAGATCTCCACGAACGCAAAGGTGCACCCTCCCAGCATAGAGCTTATTATTTCTGCTTCAATACATTTCAGACTTGGAAGTCAGTGCTTTTGGACTTTCAGGTGATCTTTGTGATAGCAACTCCGAGACTTCCCTCTGGATCATCACACCTGATGTTCTTGTATTTCCCCAGATGCACTCTGTGTCTTTTTTTGAGTCTTGTTTCCGAAATGAACAAGGAGTCCGGTCTACGGGCGTTCAAGTATTCTTGAACGAAATTCCTTTTATAGCGTGGAGCTAGTGAACATATGTTGAGAATGGAGAGTTTAATGGAACTCATCACGACAACATACTTTGACGGCGAATTCTAAGTACGCAGCTTTTTTCTCACTAGAGTTAGTGGGTTTGTTAAAGTGGGAAATAAAAGAATCCACTTTTCGAATGAGCGTGAACAAGTCACACCCGAACAATTATTGGCAGTCAGTGCTCAAAACCGGATTTCGGTCATTCTGCAACAGCTGGGGTTACTGCATTAGTTGCTGTTTTTGTTGCCGTATAGGCTGAGGTGCAGGCTGCTTCTTTGAACCTTGCAAAAGGCTAGAGTATGAGACCCCTTCACATACAGTATTTTTAATAGAGGTGGTGATGAAATCCCTCCTTTCCTCTTTTTTCTTTTGGAAGTTCTTCCTTCTCTCTTCAACTTCTTTTGCCTAAGGACAACCTCTGAAAGTCACCGGGTGCCCCTTGGCATTGCAGTTGATGCAGAAGATCTCGTCTTTTTTCTCGTCCTTCGAGATTGGACATTCCATGGACTTATGCTGCTTGCCACATTTTACGCATCTAACTTCGAGTCTGCAGTAAGAAGCGACGTAGCCAAATCTTTGGCAGTCGAAGCACTGGGAAGTGCAATTTTTTTTGCAGACACTCCCATTGTATCTTCTGGTACAATAGGAACTTTATGTCCATTGCTTTCTTCACTTCAAAGTCCGATTTGAACTGGACTAAGAAGGGCGAAAGCGTCCTTTTTTTCCTCCTAGATGTTACAGTGCAGAACTTTTTTGCTGAAAGGATATCTTCAGCTCAGCCACGACATCATTCTCATCGTATGAGTTGTGCACGCCTTTTAGAAGGAGAGTCAATTTTCTCTCTCCTGGAAGGGTGTGGGTGTAGCAAGCCACCTTCCCACACTTCAGAAAATTAAAAAGGCAAGTGTGCTCCTCAGCCGTTTAAGGGTGGAGCGAAGTTCATGAGGAGCTGTCACGTTGAACTCTGGCTCCTTTTCAGAGTTTCATGCAAAGTCTTCAGGTCAAGCCTATAGCACACTATGGGAGGCACTTTCTCCTTTTTGGTAGCAGCCACGCTTGGCTGCTAGGGGTTGAATTCAATCAATCACCCTCAATTATTTCTGATTCTACTAGCCTTTCTCCCACATTGACAATCCTGACTTTCAACCAATGAAATTCATATAAATATCAAATTTCTCAACGATTGTCAGACTGCGAAAGCTGCAATGGGTTGGCCACATGAATCGTATGAATGAACAGTGGAAACCCAAGAGGGTATTCGTTGAGAAAACTGAATGCCAGAGACCAGTGGGAAAACCGAGGAAATGCTGGTCTGACTCGCTCGGCTAAGACAGTTCATCTCTACTGGGATTTCAAAATTGGAGGATGCGGTCAATGGACAGAGACAGTTAGAGGCGCTATTTGCAGGAAGTGAAGGCCCGAGAGGAGCTGTGATGCTAATGGAGTCCGAGAGGAGTTGAAGTGCTAATGGAGTGCCCTGATTGGAAATCGAAACGCCGTGGGAATAGTTCACCAGCCTCATATACTTTTTCTCCATTTGAATATAGCTTTATCAACCATTAAGTTAGCGTTCAAAATTAAAAACAACGTGAATTCTTTCAAACAAATGAAATATTCATGCAAATGTTCATTATTTTTGAATAGATCAGAAGTTAAGGCTGGAATATTTGTTGGAAATATATGGAGCCTTCGAATCGCAATAAAAACCATCAAAATGGATATTAATTTTCAACAGAGGTAGACACGAATGTATATGCAGTGAATCTTATTCAATATTTAAGATAACACCAACATACAGTCGCAAAGGATTCAGAACAATTGCAAAGCACAACAAAAATGAATATTCCTATCTATAGAGACGTTAAAACTCCCATAACGCATTCGAGAATAAGTTAATAATGTGCACAGAACGCTTCAAAGCTTCCAAACCAGATTTGTAGCTGTCCAATGAAACATTTCCTGTAAGGAGCTTTCCAAGAGAAAGACTAGAATATTTTCCCATTCTGATTCGTATTTCACCGGAAGACAGAGTCGTATTCTACCGACGAGATTGCCTTTGGCAACGAGAATACCAACCAACTCACAAAATACTCCCTTGGCGGTAGCGTCCTCTGTGTCGTCGAAAGAATATCTACAGTGGATTATGATTTAAAGGCTAACTCACACATGTTTCAATGAAGATACAGTTGTCCAGGTGCCGTCTTCAGAACTGGTTAACTCTGCAATTTATATTATGTATATTAGGATATGATCCTGTCGATATAGTCATAACGATGCTTTTAGAGAAATCGAGTTAGCGCAAATATAAATGTAAAGCTCAGAAGAGTGTTTCTTTTTTCTGGAAAATATTGTTCAGTGATGAAAATTTAATAGAATAGTATTTTCATGGAGAGTGTAACGTTGAATGTTTAACTGAATAATATCTTCTTTCGCACCGTGTTGGCAGTTAACGGAATTTTATTATTCATGGAAGTTTGTAAGTCATGCTTTTTATTTGTATTTATGTTCGAATAACTTTTCCACTTAATGCCTTAGCACTTGGTTTTATTTAGAAATTTATACTCGAATAACACTGAGATGGTGAATGGTGGATTCAAGATGCGCCCATATTCTCATCAGGCGTCAATTCATGGACGCATCGATTGATGGTTTCACTGGGGAGGGGGAAATTGTTATCAAACTATGCTCTCTATACAAGCTTGATGTTTTTGTAGCGATTAATTGTAATTATGGTAAACTTCATGTAATCATTGAAGTAAACCAAATTTCCAGCAATCATATCTTCCTATTTGGGTCGAAATATTGCGGAGTGTATAGGGTGATCCAACCAAAACGCACTATCTTAATTGTAAATAAAACAAAAAGTATTCAAAGAATTATGTTAATATTTTTTATTATAATAGAAAAATCTATGACAATTATGTGTAAAAAAAGTATGGTCCAAACGCCCGCCACTGCTATGGTGGCATACTTCTATCTGATGGTCAATATTTTTAATGACTCTGAGACATAATTGAGGTTCAATGTCGTTAATGTGCTGAATTATCTCATCCTTCAGCTCGTGAATTGTTCTTGACTTATTGACGTGCAATTTTCTTTTCAATATCCCCAGAGAAAGAAGTCCAACGGTGTCAAATCAAATGATCGTAGCGGCCAATTAACATCGCCACAACGTGAGATAACACGGCCACTGAATTTCTCGCGCAAAAGAGCCATTGTTTCGTTGGCTGTGGGGCAAGTGCCATCATCCTGTTGGAACGACATATCGTCCACGTCCATAACCTCAATTTCTGGCCACAAGAAGTTCGTTATCATCTCGCAATAGCGAATACCATTCATGGTAACTGCTTGGCCGTCCTCATTTTCGAAGAAGTACGTTCCGATGACGCCGCCAGCCCATAAACCGCACCAAACAGTCACTCTTTGTGAATACATCGGCTTTTTAATAATCACTCGTGGATTCTCATTTGCCCAAATGTGGTAATTTTGCTTTTTAACGAATCCACTGAGGTGAAAGTGTGCATCGTCGCTGAAGATGATTTTCTTTGTAAAGTCACCATTCCGTACTGCGTATTGCCAACGCTTGAAATGGTCAGTAGGCTTCAGCTCTTGGGTCAATTGAACCTTGTAAGCGTGCAAATTCAAATCTTTATTGAAAATTCGCATGAGTGATATTCGTGAGATGTTCAATTGTTAGGCTCGACAACGAGTCGGGGTTGACGGCTCTTCTGCCACACTTTCGCGAACAACAGCAATGGTTTTCGCAGAACGAACTGGGTGAGCATCTACAAGTGATTTCACATTTCCTACAGGCCCAGTTTTCTGAATTTTACACATAATTCACATATTTGGTCGATTATGCTGACAAAAAAAAAATCCCGAAGTGCACGAAATGCATTTTGATTTGAAGGCTCATTTTCGTAAAAGTCTTCAACAACATAAACGCGCTGCTCAATTGTATACCTCTCCATGGTGGAATTTGTCAAACACTGAAACAAAGAAATGTCAAATTAAGTTGGGCGAAAATTTGACGTTAAGGTGTGGCTCATAATTAACATTGTGCATTATGGTTGGACAACCCTTTACTTATGTACGAGTATGCCTAGTCTTGCTTAAAATCAGCAAATAATTGTGTTTTTAATGCGAGTAGTAGAGGCTTTTTTGATAATATATCCAACAAGGGAAATTGAAAAGTTAATATTCGAGACGCTACTAGAAACTTAATCTGAGCTACTTTCGAATTTCCATTAAAATAGAGGATGGGTTTACAGTGGTAGAAAAAATAATAAAAACAAGGTTGTTCCGGGGCATTTATTAATTAAATTAATTTTATTCGAACTCAAATTATATAAGGCATATACTGATTGATATATTATAGTGTATAGCAAATATTTGATGCAAAAGTTTTATATAAACTATAAAAATAATGGTAGAAAACAATTTTTTTTTTTCGATTTTAGCCTGCAAAAAAATAAAGAAACGAACCTAAAATGTGTTTTTATTTTGAGAAAGTAATTACATTACCGTTGAAATGTATTATGTTCTTTTAGCATTTTTTCGGCGATCCTTTGTTTTTTACTGCTGCGTATCTTTGTCCCATCGAATGGACCAACTTGGCATACATTTTAGCAGGAATGGAATACCACGCAGCTTGAATCTTTGATCACAATCGTTCCTTGCTTGTGGCTCTCCAGTCCCCTATCTTGCTCGTTAGAATTGCCTATTGGTGTTCTATGGAATTAAGATCGAGCGATTGCGATGACTATTTAATATCTGCAACGTTATTTATTACACCTAAGCCACTCTTTCATTTGTTTGGAAGAGTGCTTAGGGTCATTATCTATCCCAAATTCCGACTTCAGGGGCATATCCTCTCCAGTGACTGAGAGCATTGTTGTGTTTAAGAATTCTATCTAATCGACTCCACGCACTTTATCCTTTATCCAAAAAACTGGATCAATCCCAGAAGCCGAAGAGTACTTTAATTGCTTTCTTAGTGCATTTGGAATCGAATTTGGTGTTCTTCGGACGTTTCAGATTCCCATCCAGAATTAAATAAATTAATTTTGGTTTCATCTGACCATAGGAGTTGCTCAAATTTTCACGGTGGAGGTGTTTGTGTTCGAAATTCGATCTTTTTTGAATATTTCATTTGGTCAAATATGGAACCTTTCTGGAGGATCTTCCAAAAATTTTGCTTCCGAAAACCGGAACTTTATGGTAAGACTGGAGATTAGTGGTGCGTCAATTTGTTTTTAACCTCATTTGAAAAAGCAAATAGATTTCTTTTGGAGTGTCGCTCCAGTGATGTGTCGAAACAGGGAGTTTTTTTCGTTTTCTTCCCGCGTACACTTTTTTCGTTGAGCAATTAATAATTTTGGATATCTTATCCATTGTTTTTCTATCTTTTCGCAGGTTTCTAATCAACTCGCGCCCGGTATTCGTACAAAAAACTACACGACCCATTTTAGCAAAATTCCGCTTCGAATTTTTCTGTAAATTAATACTGATACTACACAAAATGTTAATATCAGAATATTTTGTTGAACTAAGACTGCACTGCAGGTGGAAGCTTTTGATGTACGAGTATACGGAGAATCTCCTTTGTTTCTATTATTTTTTCCAGCCTGAACAAACGTCATATTCGCAGTTTTTATCGTAAAAGGAATTTAAGAACTGATAAGAGCAAACTGCTGCATGGCTGAAAAGCGCAGTTAGGTAGCATTTATTTACTGAAGTGGTATTCCAGAAAGACCTTTTTTATGGAATTCTGAATCCGGTAGGAACCATAGTTTCTATAATTTTTTCCACCCCATATATATATATATATATATATATATATATATATATATATATATATATATATCTATATATATATATATATTTTTATGTATACTTGTATACATTTATATATATATATATATATATATATATATATATATATATATATATATATATATATATATATATATATTTTTAAATATACATGTATACATTTATCTATATATATACATATATATATATATATATATATATATATATATATATATATATATATATATATATGTATATATATATATATTATATATATGTATATATATATATATATATATATATATATATATATATATATGTATATATATATATATATATATATATATATATATATATATATATATATATATATATATATATATATATACATATATGATTGTCCTTGATTACTATGCCAAATATGAGCGCGATCTTTCAACCAGTTTCTTTACAGCAGCTGCTTAGGTCGGTACACCTCAGTAGTGCGTTGCGATGTTGTGATTTTTTGGGATATTGTAAAATCATTTTACAATACCCTACTAAAATCGCGTCCTGTCTGTCCGTGTGTCACACCACTTTTTCTCGCAAACTACATAAGCTAGAAACATAAGATTTTGCAAGTAGGTGCAAAATGACGCCCTTTTCAAAGTTTCACCACGAAAAAAAATTTATAAGGTATTTAAGGGGGGTCTTCCCATATAGGGGAGTTGCCCCTGAAAAAAAGTTTCATCGCATGTAAGCAATATTGGTATCGAATGAAAGGTCTTAATGAGGACTTTTCAAAACAGGTTTTAAAATAACAAGGGAAGGGGAAATGTACGAAAATGCTGTGTCCCCTCTCGCGATTGGACACCTTTGACCCAAAAAATCTGAAAAAAATCCTGAATGTAGCCTTTATGAGTACAACAACAACATTATATGAGAAGTCAAAATTTACTCAACTTTGTTAGTAATAGTATGATTTATCGATTTTATGTTTTCTTGAATAAAATCTTAATTCGGTAAGCAGGTGACTATTTATAAAATTAATCTGCCCTGAAAGTTTCATAAAGATCGAATGGTATTTAACGAAGTTAGAGCGATTTTAATTTTCCTGCATTACTATGGAACAATATGCGCTGTATTACTATGGAAACATACGGGTATGGCTATGGAACAATATGCGCTTTTTACCGACTTAGGCACTACAGCTTTGCTAGGATTTGCATGAAAACTTCAGGAATGATAGGTGTGATGAATATCTTTGAGAATTGGCTCAGCTAGTGGTATCAGTAATCGTCAAACAAAATAGTGGCTGTTTCAAATGCGAAGATTGAATAATTTTGAGTTATTTTTCCCCAACTTCAACGTTTAAGGCATATACTTTTGACACTTGATTCAATTTAATGAATGACTGAAGATGAGTACCTACAATTAATACTCATACGTGAAACAAGTCGAGGAGGTGGGAGAGAGACCCAAGCAAATAGGCTTTGTAACCATTCTAGGATTCGAAAAAATTGGCTATGAATCGATGATTACAGTACAGGGGAGAGGCCGCTGAAAAAAAATTTCATCATAGGTAGCCGATATGAATATCAAATGAAAGTTCTTTATAAGAGCTTTTCAGACCCGTACTGAAACTAACAATTTTTCCTTCACAAGCGCAACAAATACCTTAGAGGTCGAATTCGATCAACTTTGCTAATAATAGTACATGTTATTAATTTTGCTATTTTGCCTATAATATCAAGATGGGACCCTTAAATTTTCCAAAATCTATAATTTAAGTTTTTTAAAAGTAATTGTATATGGTTCACAAATTTCACAATGATTGAACAATAAACAGCTAAATCACAGCCGATTGAATATTCAACAATTACAACAACATTAACACGTGATACTAGGGAGATACACGCTTGCAACGGACCTAGACACTACAAATATGTAGGAATTTTGATAAAAATTTTAGAAATGGCTTGTAATATTGATATGTTATCATGACTAATCAAACGACGGGGTCAAAACACTTGAAACAAAATGGTGGCGAGTTTAAAATCATAACCATAATAATTATTCGAACCCAATAAATATCACGATCAACTACCATATTCACCAGATTTGGTCCTGTGTGGTTTGATGAATAATTAAATATTTTGCGTGTTATTTGCAATTTACGGATACTTTTTTGTCACAACGTGTATATATATATATATATATATATATATATATATATATATATATATATATATATATATATATATATATATATATATTCGTACGTCTAAAAAGTATTGCGCCTTTTTGTCATTTTTTTTATTGAATATTTCTTGTATTTGAAATGGAGTTTATTTAAATATATATTGTCCATTATTATCTGTGACCTTTTGTCATTTTTTGGGTAAAGCAATTATACCATCTGTGTAGAACTTCTGTATCGGCGAAAAGCTTTGCCAAGTGATTTTCACAATCCCTTCTTGAAGTGAATTTCTTTTCATTAAGGAAGTTTTGCAAAGACCAAAACAAATGGTAGTCTGATGGTGCAAGGTCTGGACTATACGGCGGATGCATCAAAACTTCCCACCCAAGCTCTGTAGATTTTTGCCGGGTCGTCAAAGATGTGTGTGGTCTGGCATTGTCATGATGGAAGACAACGCCCTTTCTATTGATCAATTCTGGACGAATTTTTTGAATTGCTTGTTGCAATCTCGTTAATTGCTGACAGAACAGAGCCAAGTTGAGTGTTAGGCCAGGTTGTAGCACCTCATCATAAACAATTTCCTTCCACTCCTGCCGTACACACAGCATGACCTTATTAGGTGTCAATCCTGGCTTTGAAGTCGTTTGTAATGATTCACCTGTTTTTGACCATGATCTTTTTCGAACAACATTCTCGTTTCTTACCCATTTTTTTATCGTCCTTTGATTTGCCTCAAAAAGCGCTCGATTTTATTTTGTTTTATCAACATTTTGCAAACGGAAATTCTTCGAGCTTCTTTGTGTATCCAGCCTTACGCAAATGGTTCAAAACTGTTTGATGATGGATATTCAATTCCTTAGCAATGTCATGGCTGCTTATGTGTCGGTCTTCTTTCATTTTTCGTAAGATTTCATCGACTTTTCCAGTGTTTGGTCGACCTGAGCGAGGTGCATCTTTGACATCAAAATTTCCAGAACTAAAGCGAGCGAACTATCTCTTGGCTATGGCTTTTGAAAAAGTATCTTGGCCGTAGACACCACAAATTTTTTCACGAGCCTGCGATGCATTCTCACCTTGATCGTAGTGATATTGTAAAATATAACGGATTTTTTCAGAAATTTCACTCATTTTTAAACAAATATAGGGTTATTCATTTTACGCTTGGGAAAGTAAAGCTAAAGGAAGCACATCAACTATTCAGATAGAAACGAAATTTTTATTTAGTATAAAGATTGAACCTTGCCATTATACGTGAAACATAACATTATTCAAATGTCCTCCACGGGACTTCTTACAGGCCTCAACTGCGTAAACACGATCTTTCGTATAGCCCCATAAAAAGAAATCCAAAGGTGTTAGGTCGCAGGATCTTGCGGGCCAATTGACATCTCGAAATTACGCGTCCTGGAAATTTCTCTTGCAAAAGTGCTCGATTAGCCTGTGTTGTGTGGCTTGTGGCTCCATCCTGTTGGAACCACATATTCTCCAGATCATAATCTTCATTTTCTCTCCAAAAATAATCGGTTAACATCAGTCCATAGCGGTCAGAAGTGACTCTAATGGCTCTTCCGTGATCATTTTCAAAAAAAAAAAGAACGGGCCAATAACACCACTAGACCATAATGCACACCATACGGTCATTTTTTTCCGGATGCAAAGGCTTTTCTGCGATCACTTGAGGATATTGAGAGCCCCGTATGTGGCAATTCTGTTTATTTACGTAACCACTGAGCGAAAAATGAGCCTCATCACTAAAGAAAATTTCGTTCAAAAAATCGTTATCAATGGCTTGTTGTTCAATCACCCAATTCGCATACATTCTGCGTTGTGCATGGTCTTGAGGCTTAAGTTTCATGAGTGAGTTGGATTTTGTACGGATAAAGATGCAAATCCAAATGCGAAATTTGCCACAATGAGCCGTAAGACAAGCCCAAATGTTGGGTACGTCGAGGAATCGACAAACTCGGGTCTTCCTCCACACTTTGAGCAACGACAGCGATATTTTCAGCAGAACGAATGTTGCAATGATGCACAGGCCTTGCAATATCAATAACCGATCCAGTCTCTTCAAATTTTCTCACAGTGTTCGAAATTGTTTGCTGTGTAGGTCGACTATGTCGACCGTAATCGGCTCGTAGAGCTCTAAATGTTGATACAGCAGAATCACCATTTTTATAATAAAATTTAATAATTTTATCGTGTCCTTCGACTGTTGAGCGATCCATATTTCTAAATGGCAAACCTTCAACTAAAAAAACACGCTTTGGATGACATTTAATTCTGACAGATGTCAAACGGCAGGGTTATACTTTCCCTACCACGAAATGGATAACCCTGTACAACTTTTTACACGAATGACGAGATACAAAACTATCCATATGAAAAGTGTAGACTGGAGTCTCACCTTTCAAAAGCATGTCAGTTTGACTCAATCTGATTGGTATTGCCCGATATATGACAACGAACAGCATCTAGTGACAAAAAGGCTCAGTACTTTTTAGACTACCCAATATATATAGACTAAATTTGTAACACTTTATGTATGTATCGAATTCTTCTGAGTTGAAGTAATGTAACTCACTCCTATCTAAGTGATTCTCTCGATCAAAAATATAAGTTTTTGTTGGGCTTTTAAGAATTTAATCAACGATCTGGTCGGAAACAAAGTCATGAAAATAGACGTATTAACCATTCAAACTTGCTTGTATGTTTACTTTATCGCAATCCTAAAAACTACTCCGCTTTCGCGAGAGAAGTATAACTTCAAGTTCACTACCAAATGACTCAATTCATAAACACAAGAAGCACTGAATATTTAACAGCTGTTTCTTCGGCTATGCTTTTCAGGAAGCCTCTACAATCACTGTTGCTCTCCGAAACACAAAAAGCTATCTGGTGGTCACGTACCCAATTCCTTTATAGTCAATAATTGACCATTCAATAAAATATTAACTTTTATATATCCAGTTTTTGCTTCGCCAAGATTTTGCTGAAATTTACTAAAGTAACTCTGTGGAGCGGCCTTAAATTTCTCAAATATAAATTTCATCAACACACACCCCCATACTTGTTGAACCTTTTACAAGCATTTTTAACTGACAGGAAGTTCCAGGTCAAAGTAGGGGAAAGCATTTCCCCAGTGAAAAGTATAACTGCCGGTGTTCTTCAAGGCTCCTGCCTAAGCCCATCTCTATATAACATCTATACGTCTGAACTCCCTTCTGTACCAAACTGCCAAGTTGCAGCTTTCGCAGACGACATTTGCATATACAGCATAGGCGCAGATCCAACTTCCATTATTTCCAGCCTTGAAACGGCGTTAGAACTTACTTATCAATACTACCATAGATGGAAAATTAAAATTAATGTTGCAAAAACGAAGTCAATTTACTTCACCAGGAAGCGTAAGCCTGCTCACCTATCCAAGCGACCAATAAATTTTTTAGGGCAAACTATTCCCTGGAGTAAGGATCTTAATTATCTTGGACTTATATTGAGCATATTAGCTCCAAAGCGTTTAAGGCCGTGCTTTCGCTTTACCCCCTTCTTAATCGTAATTCACGTCTCAACACTAGAAACAAAGTCCTCATCGTCAAAATGGCAATCCAACCGATCATCCTATACGGCTCACCTACGTGGATCCAATGTGCTAAATATCTAGTAACAAAGCTTCAGATCACCCAAAATAGATACCTGAAAATGGTACTTAATAAACCGTTCTACTTCTCTCCTGAAAAGCTACACAGCCTTGCTGGCGTTAGTCCAATTTATAAGCTCGCTGCATCGCGCCGTGACAAATTAATCGCGAAAGCAAATGACTCGCCCAATCCGCTAATTCATGCCCTGGCGAATTGAAAATCAGCAGTTGCTACCACCTATCTTTTGGCCGTAACCTAACCTCCTAGATTTTAGCTAGTTATAAGTAGATAGTTAAGTTATGTTAAGCTAGTAATAAGTTCAGTAGACGTTTTTGCCTAATTTTCCTCTAGCTTATTGTAATAATTACATAGAAATACGATAATACGCATAGTTTTAAGTAATGTTCAAACAATGGTGAAATGACTTTGTCAGAACACATACTATATTATAAGGCCTCTGTACCGCATACATTCTAATAAAGAAAATTATATGTTAAAAAATAATTATCATCAAGCGAATGAATGAGTTCAGCTATTCAATTATGTGTTAGATGTTGTGACAAATGCAAGACATTGACATTTCTAGTTGAATTGAAATCTTTCGAAAATTTACGCATCTTACTGTTTGAGTGAAGTAGAAAACACATGGCTATGTACAGGGTCGACTATGAAAGTAATGCGCATGATATTATTGTTACGCGACTATGCATCAGAGTGGTTAAAATGGGTCGGAAAATGCGGTGGGAGTCTGCCCTTTTAATGCAGCCAGTCACCAGATTACTTAGAGCAGTCTAAGTGGAAGGACGTGCCTCCATGTGAAGTGTGTTTTTCGACTTTTTAACATGGCGCGATGGACTCTTCGTTTGAACAATGATACGCTATCAAGTTTTATGTGTGGCTTGAAAAGAATGCAACTTCAAGGGCGACTACACTTCAGTCCAGGAGGTAGAACAAGGCATTCAAGGAAGCCGGGAGGAGAGAACCGAAGACCCCCGTTCGGGATGCCCAACAATGGCCAGAACTGATGAAAACGTGAATCGTATGAGCAAAGTTTTGCATTCCTACTGGCAGAAGAACATCCAAAAAATCGCTGACGTCCTAGAAATATCCACATTTGTGGTGCGCATTTGTGTCAAAAGTGTTGACGGAGCACCAAAGAACGTTTCAAGTTTCACGACCTCAGGATCTGTTGAAATTTCTTAACACAGTTTCAATTGAAAAGGCAGAGAAGCAAGTGGCACACATGAAAACATGTATTTGTTGTTATTGTACTCATAAAGGCCTACAGATTTTTTTTTGATGAACGGGGTCCAATCGCGACGGGGGTACGCGAATAGTTCGTACATTTTCACTTCTCCTGCCCCCTCGGTACCGGTAGGGCAATTTTCAAACTTGTTTTGCAAAGACCGCATTTAGACGTTTCTAATGACACTCTGCTCTACTACCAATGGTGAGAAAAATTATAAAGGGTCACCTCCCTATATGGAGAGACCCCCCTTAAGCCTCTTTAAAAAAATTTTCCACCTCAAAACTTTTAAGAAGTCAACACTACTGACCTTTCCACAAAGTTTCATGGGTGTAGCATCTATAGTTTCGAAGAAAAAGTGCTGTGACATACAGACGGACGGACGGACGGACGGACGGACTGACGGACGCAGGTTGTGATCGCAAAAGGGTTTTGTATTTTAGTACAAAACCCTAAGAAATGAAGCGCGGAAGATGACGACTCTTTCGTTGGTCAACGACACCAATAAAACGTAAATATCAAAGTTTTGAAAAAAAAGATCAAAGAAGTAAAAAAAACCTATTCAAAACGCCGATCAAATACTAAGCGCTGAAGGTTCCAACGACAGTGCATACGACCACGCTATCCTTGAAGCGATGGTTGAGAAAAAGTACCGCCGATTAATATATTCAGGTAGCACGGTAGCAGTATGGTATAGCTTTTGGCAGCTGAACAAAAACTTAAAAATTTTCAAGTAAAACGAGTCAGCCCTGAAAAAAAAGCATCAATTAAAATCGAATCACTGGCTAACTTCAAGTCAGCGCGAGATAATTTAACTAGCTTAAAAGTTTCGCACTTTACACACACGCCAAAGGAAAAAAATTATGAGACTTTTCTGGTGGAGGGGAGAAAGTACAGTTGATCTCCTTAAAGTGTTACCGGAAGCAGCACCAGATTTAAAATTTATTGCTGCCAAAAAATTCGCAGCAAGGATATCAACAATTGAAGGCAAAACGTCACAATTTTAGTTGGTTCAAATGACGAACAATAGCAGTTCGAGTGTCCTTCAACAGATAAAGTACTTAGATCTAAGAATGGTGAGATAGGAACGCCTTCAAAACAAAAAGGTCAGCCAGTGTTATTGACATCAACAATTTAATTATATTATTTAGCTGCCAACTGCGCCATGCATTATAGATGCATGAAAAACAAGGATATTCTCGCCAAAAGAAAGATTAAATGGTATTAACTGGCGTATTTAGGCATCCAGCATCATCAGAAGGATAGTCCCGATATCAACACGTAAAAATTAAATACATGCTCCATCAAGCTCGGGATATTACTTGCACTTGCTGTTAGAGAACCAGGAGTTAATACTGTAAATAATGTAACTAGCAACAATGAGCTGCTTTTTAAGACCTAGCAACAACTTAATTCCTTATCGGAAAGAATCGAAAGATTCGAAAATCAACTTTGTTTTTCAACGTTTAGATCTTTCAAATGTCTCAAAATAACTTGTCATTCAGCCACATTCTGATGGATGGGCATCATCTCATCTCGATCAATGTCAGTTCCATTGTTGCTCTACATCGAATTCATTGCTATGCAAAGGCCTAACATCACGGTACTCACTGAGCTCGTTAAAAAAATAAACGAGCAAGCCGTAATGGGGTCAGTGGTATCGGGATATTAGTAAGACGACCCTATATATACTTCCCAACACAATGATATTCAAATTCAAAAACTTTGAGTTTCTTCCATTATTAATATTTTACTGCCAGGTGAGGATAACCTCTTATTATCTGGTCTTATGCAACAGGAAGAAACGTTCCTAAATTCAAAAAGTAGCTCGATTCCTTGTTTGAAATACTCGAATTGAACAGGCTGTACAGTTATTATGCTCTTGCCGACGATCTTAATGCTCGACATACATCATGGCAAAATTATATTTTGCCATTGTAATGTAAGTAAATCCTCAAAGGGATGATGTCTTCCTCATTGCAATTCAAAACGAAAGTCATCCGCTAATTTCATATAAAGAGATTGGGAAAAATTTCCCAGGAAGTTTAATTGAGGACCTCAAGAGCAATGTCTCCCTTCTAACGGCAGTAACTCTTGCCCAATGATTCCTAATGATAAGCATCTCACAAACGATGAAATATATCTCTGTTTGTCAAAGTCAGAGGAAAAATTTGGAAGGATATGAAACACCAACCATCACAAGGTTGAAAAGATTTAAAAGCCTTCTTATCACACACGTCATCAATATTTATCGGCGATTTCTGCACTATAGCCATTACTCATTGGTCTTGTTGAATTACACTTTAAGAATGTCCAGAATTTAATCCATAAATACTGCAACAGTGAAGTCAGCAACCAATAGGTGGAGTAACAGAAGGATAAAATCCGACAGGGCCCAGGTGTCGTTTTAACAAAAGTGAATAGTATATTTCGTAACAAGTCTAGATCATCTAGATAGGGCTAGTATCGAAACAACCGTTGATGCAGAAGGTTATTTAGATGGGGACCTTCGCTCCGGAAAAGTTCTGCTGGTATTCCATCTATTCCAGGAGCCTTATTTTTTCTGAGGTCCCGTGCTGCTGCCTTTACTTCGTCTCTGATTGGTGGTGAGACTGAGACCTCTTGCTCTGCTTCTGGAATGTTCACAGTTCCTGCCGTTATTGGAGATGCCATGAAAAGCTTCTGGAAACATTCCACTCATATGTTCTTAATTTCGACTGGTTTGCCTATGATTGGTCCTTGTATACTTTTGCATAGACTTGCTTATGGAATGAAGCCACCTCTTAGTTGTTTAATAGAGGCATTGTAGTAATTGAGCACGTTCTCGAAAAAGAAAACAGAGCCCCGGATGTTTGGTATCGTGTGATGCACTTAATTTTTAAATATCCTTTTCATCAATAATGGATCTAGAACTACTAACTAATAAGCTGAATGGAGATGGTGCTGTAAATTTAAAATATCAGAGTAGAGTAGTAAATGAACTTTAACTTAATTCTACTGGTGATTATCCAATGCAAGTTATTTATCATAACAAGGCAAATATAAAAAGGAAAATGTGAAAAAATTATGCAGCAGTATGTACTCTTAGTAAGTTTAGGGAATAAGTTGAAAACAACCGCAAAGTAATATTTATATGTATGCACCAAATCAAGTAAATAGACATACATATGCGTATTATTTTAGTAAACAACTAGCGAAAAAAAAAACATTTCTTCTATTTTGCGTAACTCTCCTTCCATTACGATTTAGTTTATTTAAACATTCCCTCATTTAAATGTACATCGCGCGTTTTCGCTCTCTATTTTCAGCCTACATTTAGTATTAAATATCTCAATACAATTCGCGTGGAACAAGATCAGGAATTTCATGAATTCATTGTTTATAACAACACAGTAGCATTAGTAAAATATTAAGTTGGTCTTGTATAGTGAATTCTTTTAAAAAAATCTATGAATTAAAATAAAAACAGTCCTCATTTTTACAAAAAAAAAAAACAAAAAAAAACGAACATAGGTACGTTAAGTTTAAATGATTTTGTCTTAATGTTAATGACATAGAATGAAAGAGAAGAAAATTCAAGATAAAATAGAAATTATTGAATATACTATTGGTAACAATAGTGAACATGCTTCTCATTTCCGAACACTAAATTCAAGTTATAGCAAACTCAAGAATAATAATACGCGGTTAATTGTAAAAGCAGGAGAAAAATGCTTTAAACAAAATCCAAATAGCCTATGCCGTGTAAATGACAAATTACAAATTCCGAAACAATCAGCGATTGAGCGAAGGAAGAGCGGTGGCGGTAGCGGCGGTATGACCGGTTGGTGCTGCTGGTGCTGTCGCCGAGAGATTTCGAGGAGTCTGCTCGAAACCGCCACACAGCGCGGACGCCGCGTAGAGGAAGAAAGAAAAGAACGGTAGAAATATTGGAGTAGAAATAGCGCTTTCTTAGTCATTCGCGCCTATATATTTTTACGTGAAAAGTGCTAATAATGGCATTAAGTATCGAAACTACATGCAAAGTGAATTACCAAATGTGTAAACAACTTGTCAGCGCGCATGCAGTGATTAATATGGCATTGGTGAAAGTACAGCGATCACCAAACACAACGGGCTCATTACAAATGCTCTATTGCAGTGATGTTTGAGAAAAAAATAACGTTTGTGTGAATAGCGGTTGCATTATTTTTGCGCGAAACGCTTGCAAAGTCCGACGAAATAAGATTGTGTAGCTTGCTTGCGAAGTGAAGGATGCAATTCTGTGTTTTGTGGTGCTCGCCTGTTTTGTGTGTAGAAATTGCGAGGTTTCCAAGTGTACGCTCCACTTGTGGCTGTTTTTTTGCCAATTAATGTAGAAAAATCACGCACTTTGTGCTTTATTAGCCATACACATTTCATGAAGTTCGCATGGATGTTGCAACCACTTTTCCTTTCTCAGTGCCTACAATACGCCCTATGCTTGCTTTCGCAGCCTTGGGACACTCGATCTTGTGAATACTACACCAAAACCTCGGTTTTTTTTCATTCAGCAAGGACTTGGGTGTATTTGATTGTCTGCTTGGCAATTTGTTGGTTTAGACTTCATTGCGTAACAACGGCCTGTGCTAAACGATGAACGCCAGTTGGGATTTGGTACGTACGCTCAAGTCACGGACGTGACGAACTATAAGCTGGGATAAAAGAATATAAAAAGTAGAAATAGAACGGATTCATGTTAACCGAGTACACAATCAGTATTGGAAGTTGCTACGAGTGAAATTCTGTATATCCCCCTAAATAAGTGAACTTGTATGGAAATATCCAAGTCCTTTGAAAATCAGATGTCAAAGAAAGATTATATTGCCTTAGTAAATGTTAATATGAAGCAAGATTTTGTTATAGTTTGTATTCATATAGGAGAAAAGCACCCGCATCGTCATCGAGCGCTCGACGGACCATGTGGGGTAAGTACCCTTTTATTGCCGTAATTTTTCATATATATTTCAAATTTTGTATTTAATTTTTTTTATATTTCAAATTTTGCATTTAATTCTTTTTTTCATGTATATTTCAAATTTTGTATTCAATTTTTTTTTATATTTCAAATTTTGCATTTGATTCTTTTTTTCATGTATGTTTCAAATTTTGTATTTAATTTTTTTTATATTTCAAATTTTGCATTTAATTCTTTTTTTTTTCATGTATATTCCAAATTTTGTATTTAATTTTTTTTTTCATGTATATTTCAAATTTGTATTTAATTTTTCTTTCATATATATTTCAAATTTTTGCCTCATGTTTTTTTTTTAAATTGCTTTCTTTTCATAATTTGGCCCTTTTAAATTAGTATTTTTTTCTATTTTTATAGCAACTGATTTTTTTGTAAAAATATTAGTATATTGAACTAACCAACTTTCTTTGCTTCAATTATATTGCGATTTTCCCTTGAAGTTTAAAAAATTATTTAAATTATAAATTGTAAGAACAAAATGAAAATAATGAATCGCTAAAATCTAAAAACCTTCGGTCTTTTCATTTCTTGGAACTCTGACCGGGTATAGGACCCGGTACGGTGGCAGGCTTCCACCTCAAAACATGAGCCAGCCACCGGGTACTCTTTAGTCCTTCTTCTGTTTCAGGTGACGTCGCGGGTTGAGTGGCCCAAGCAGAGTGCGCTTTATGACAAGAGTTATGCAATCGAATTGCATAATTCTATGGCATAAATTGGTCACCGGAGTACTCCTCTTCTGATGGGAAAGTTTATACAAGTCAAGTTGTATGAGTTTTTCACTCAGAAGAGGAATACCTGGCCACTGCAACAAATATGGATTTAAATCCGGTTGGGTGGGTGCGAAGGGGCTCCATCACCACCCGGTTGCCCTTCTCTCATTTGTGGGCCATGAGCTTCGTCGGGTAACGACAAAGTTACCCTAAGTCCGCCCCTTTTTACATGTTCCACTTGTTCTCGGAACAAGTCCTTTTTCTCTCAGTGTAGTTACCTACACTTTTTGCGACTTCGGTCGCCTCGTTTTAGTTTGACCAAAAGAAATTCGTGAGTGCGAAATTTTTTTGTAGTGGGTCCTTGTGCTGGGGAAATGAACCCGCCCCACGACACCACAATGCTAGCCTGCCAGCGCATTCACGCGTCCCCAGACGAGGGCATTCTCGGCAGATATCTCCATCTTCTTCTGCCGAGGCAGCAGAACATCGGTGCAGTCCTTTACGGACTTTTGAAACATTTAAATTCACTACAGCGTACGCTGATCTGACTGCATGTAGATGCGTTTATCTGTTGGGTCTTGGTGTTGATGGTAAGTCGTTACTTTCTGCGGCACATTTTTTTAAGCTTATATATCTGTATATGTATTAATATATACATATATTTACACATTATGTATATATATATATATATATATATATATATATATATATATATATGTATATATATATATATATGTATATATATATATATATATATATATATATATATATATATATATATATATATATATATATATATATATATATATATATATATATATATACATATACAGTGAGCGTCAAAAAAAGTAAACACCTTAGATACTTGTATTAAGAATTTAATTAAAACAAAGTAATTAACACAAAATCAAAAATGTGTATAAGGAATCAAATTATTATTTAATAAGGACTGAACACGACATGAACATTAAACAAACGTAATACACAACAAAGGTAAATTCACTTTAACCAAAAAAAGGCAAAATTTCACGCGTCAAAAAAAAGTAAACAAAACATAACAGAACTTTAATAGAAAAAGTCGATTTTTTTTTAAATTTTTAAATATTTCATTTGTTTTTCTTTGGACTTAAGCACCTCGTTTAGTCTTCTAAGCATCGACGCAACAAGTTTTTTTGTAACATCGGGAGAGATTTCGCTCCATTCTTCCTTCATAACTTTCTTTAAGTCGGCTTTGCTTGAAATGACCCTTTGTCTCACTTTTCTGTCAAGGTGTTCCCGCAGATGCTCGATCGGGTTAAGATCTGGGGACTCCGGGGGATGATCAAGTGTCTTAGAGTCCGGTACAGTAGCCTTTATTTCACAATTTTGGACGTATGCTTTGGATCGCTGTCCTGTTAAAAAACAAATTTCCAGACAAGCTAATTTTTCGACGCTAGGGGCAACATTGTCCCTCAAAATGGCTAAATAATCCATTTCGTCCATTGTGGAGTCAATAAAAACAAGATTACCAACACCAGTTGCCGCCATACACCCCTATACCATAACTGAGCAGCTACCGTGCCTAACAGTGTTGGTAACACGCTTTTCTTTGAAGGCTTCATTCTTAACACGCCATATTTTTGGGGCCCTTTTCGCGCCGAAAATTTCGAATTTGCTCTCATCTGTATATAATACGTTTTTAGCGAAGCCCATATGCTTGATCTGATTCGCCTTGGATATGTATGGCTTTTTCCGTGGTATTCTTCCATGTAGACTATTTTTATGAAGCGCTCTCCTGACTGTTTTCGTACTTACTGGTTTGCCTGATGCCTGCGTTATGTCTTCTGACAATTTAACTGCACTTGATTCTGGATATGCCCTTACTTCTCCTACTACAGCTCTAACATTAGTACCACTAAGCCGCTTTGGGCATCCAGAACTCGGTAAATCTTCAACGATATGATGTTTGGCATACTTATCAATAATTTTTTTTACTGTGCAGTGGTTTCTGCCCACGATTTCACCAATTTCACGCAAGGATTTGCCTTTTTCTTTTAAGTCTATTATAATTTTCCGAGTATCAGGTGATGTTTGCTTTCCCATAGTGAAACTATTTTCTTTTACGTCTTTATTTTTAATATTAATCAGAACAAATGCACTTAAAACGACTTTTGGTGAAGTATAGTACGCGAAAAGCACAAATTTGTCACCAAAAGTTAAGGTTCTTCCCCGAAATATAAAAGAAGCGAAGTAAGTGTTACCACTCTTTACTTTTTTTGACGCGTAAATTCTGAGGCATTTCCACTTTGGGGAGATTTGTGCAATATTGCCACTTGTTTTTATTCCATGTTTAAAAGTAATCAATCTCTGAATGGTTTGGCAGTAAACTCATTAATATTACTTTTTATCGCAAGTCAATAATAGCTTTGTAATATAACAATTTAAAGATGAAAACTTGGTGTTTACTTTCTTTTGACGCTCACAGTATATATATATATATATATATATATATATATATATATATATATATATATATATATATATATATATATATATATATATATATATATGAATATATATACATATATCGTACAAATATAGGATATAACGAAATTTGTAACCACGCTAGAGGTCGCAATTTCACTCCAATTTTCACCAAACACTTCGGTTAAAGTCGTTAGTCAGCTATATCGGCCTGGCATAAACGATACGGCTGCCATTTTAGATGGGAAATTGGGACTTCTGCTCTGACCAAATTAAAGCTTCGCTTTAGTTGACTCGTAAACAATTTTATTTTTTTTAACAAAGGTAGACAATATGGGTGTCAAATAAAAGGTTTCAAAACAGGTCTTGAACAAGAAGCATTTGCAAGGAGGGGTGCAGGGTGAGGGGAATGGGCGAAAAATTTGTGTCCCGCCCTCTTGTGGTTGGACACCTTTGGACAGGAAAATAGGACAAAATCACGAAAGTAGGTCTTTATGAGTACAAGGTTAGTAAATACTTCAGAAGTTAAAATTCGATCAACTTTGTTGTTAATAATAAATTTTATGAATTTTCTTCTATAAAATTGATAGATGATCTTTAAATTTGCTTAAAAATTAATATCTAAATTTTTTAATGTAAACGCATGTTTTCTTTCCGAGCTAAATTCACTGAATATACGTGTGAACCAAGCTTTGATATTCAGAAGACGTTGTTTGATTTACTAACTATCTCTCCTGCTATTTTTACTTGTCTTCATACAGTATTTGACTTTCAAAGTTGGGGCCAATCAAATGATTATTTGTTTTTAAAAATAAGGTTGCCTACGAGAAATTCGCCTTTCCAGCTGGGGGTGCCAACTGTATTTTTTTTATTCCTTCCTTGCATTCTTCGTCGTACCAGTCGTTCCTGCTTTTCTTCGGCTGGTGCCCGAAGACCTTCTCAGTTGCTGCTGTTACTGCATCTCTTACTGTCTTTCACATGGTTTTGAAGTCATCATAACTTTCTCCCGCCAGCGGGGATACTCGTATGTTGATGCGATTTTCCAGCGTTGACATCTGTGTAGACGTTACTGAGCTATCATTTAGCATGTGTATCTTGTACCTCGTAGTAACTGATTCTCCTTGTTCACAACCCTAGGAGATGCGGCATTGGAAATTGATCCTTATAAGTTAGTGGCCTAAATTGTAAACAGCGCCGCGGAACGAGAGCGTGTCAAGAATGCTGGTGGTGGCTCGTTTATGTATGAGAACATGGTCGATCAGGTTGAAGGTGCGACCGTCTGGGGATGCTCTCATTCTATTATGGATGTCTCAATGTGGAAAGTATGTGGAGTGTACTGTGAAGCCTCTATCAGTAGCGAAGTCAATCAAGCGCTGTCCTTTGTTGCTGGTCTCTGCATGGAGGCTGTGTCCTCCGGTTGATCCTCTTTGTGCAGTTACTCAGCCGACTTACCCATCGAAGTCACCGAGAACAATTTTAATGTCGTTTGACGGCAATACAGCAACAAAGCATTTCAGGGTGTTCTAAAATTTGTCCTTGATTGCCTCCTAACTGTCTTCTGTTGGCGCGTGATAGCTGTTCAGCCATACATTAAAGAACATAGTCTAGATACGAATCGCACAGACCCTTTCGTAAACGGGCTTGACGTTCGAAGATGGTTCCACATATAGTTTGACTTGAGCAGATTTAACAACTTTTTAACTTATCTCAAAAAATATTTGGGATAAGTTTTCCACGACTTTTTCCCAAAATTTGTATGAAATATAGTGAAAAAAATTAAGAGTCAATTCCAACTCGTTAGCGTTGTTGGAGATCAAGGTGTGAATAGATTATTAGCTCTAAGACATAATCAAAGGAGATTAGCTCAGAACAATCATTCGCACTGGCGTTTGTAATACTTGCCATCAATCAATATATATGATACAGACATATTGATTGATGGCAAATATTACAAACGCCAGTGCGATTGATTGCTTTGGGCAAATCACCTTTCGATGATACAACATTATCGGTCGATATTGAAGCTATCCGATTAGACTATCGAAGAAGGTTTAATCAAATTTCAATTTGATCTCCACATGAGTAACATCTGACAATCGACAATTTTTGCATAAGATGCTTTATAGAATAACTATTTTGAAAATTAAGTTTTCACAGTTTTTCCGCAAATGTATTAAAACTAAAATTTTTCGTCAAGTTGCAAATAAATTGAAAATCTTCAATTTCTCCCTAATTATTTTAAACAAGTTGATGTATTACGTAAATAATTGACTCATAACCTCTGATTCACTTTAACTGTTTTACCAACCTCGTGATATAATTTTCATTCAAATTTAGCGACTTGGTAGATAGTAAATTTGAATATATGCAAACAGTTTGTTGACTCTTTTTGTAACTGAAATGGGAACTATTTCAAAATTAAACTAGAGGAATGTCTTGTTGTTGTTAATCTATTGTACCCAAAGATCAAGTAATGAAAGAAACAAGCAAGGTAGACAGAACTACGCTCATGTAAGAAGGGTTTTGTACTCAACTTATCAGAAATGTAATCACCAGCAAGGAATAAAATCAAGAAACATGTCAGAGAGATGTGCACGTTTAAAAGAAAATTCATTACTTTTCTATTTTCAACGGTTGTCATTTTGTTGCAAACTAACAACAATCACTCAAATCATGAATTCCCAAAAATATTAATGCTATTGACCTTATTTGAAAATTTCAAGAAGATCAAATCAAAGCTGCAGTGATTGATTCGATGAAAAGTCCATCAAGTACCAAAATCATGTGTTATTGTTGTTGTAATTGGAGAAATTTCAAATGGCTATAACTTGCCTGTATATCATTCGATTTCCATCAAACTTACAAAGTTTAAGGATCCTTAGTAGGACAACTTAAATATCGAATTTCGTTTAGTTTAAGGGTACCGATGCGATTTTATTGGGGAAAATGTGAATGTCGAATATCATACTATTATTAACAAAGTTGACCGAATTTTGACTTCTAAGGTATTTCTTGTTGTTGTACTCATAAACACCCATCACCATAATGTTTTCAGATTTTTCGAATCACAGGTGTCCAATCCCCAGGGGGAACACCAATTTTTCGCGTATTTCCCCTCCCTGTGCACCCTTCGAAGCAAAAAGTGTCAAATTAACATAACACCTGTTTTGAAAAGTTTTCATCAAGGCTTTTCATTTGATACCCATATCGGCTGCTTTGATTAAATTTTTTTTCGGGGGGCGACTCCCCTATATCGGGGACCCGCCTTAAATACCTTATAACATTTTTTTGTAGTTGAACTTTGAAGAGAGCACCACTTTACATCTGCATACAAAATTTGATGTTTGTATTGTAGCTTAAGTAGTTTGCAAGAAAGGATGCTGTGACACACGGACGAACGGACGGACAGACAAGACGCGATTTTAGTAGGGTTTTGTAAAATTATTTTACAAAAGCCTAAAAATCATGAATTGTCAAAAAACTACCTCGGTCTTCTTTTTTCAAACCACCCGCCAGGTATGAGAAGCAAGCCGATGATAGGGCTGGAGCTCTTCCATTGCACGTCGATTCGTACTATCGGGACCTTGGAGCCTGTTGGGTGGAGTGCAAGGGGACAGTGTTTCTGATGGCATGACCCCTATTTTCTTTGAGTCACAATTTTGATTGTCGAGGTCGCTTCCAATCACGCGCAGTACGGAGATAGGAAAATGAGTTTTTTATGCGAATTGGTCTTTCCCTTCAGTAAGCCCTTTGCATCCTTTGCATCTGTGAAGCTTCTTTGTAGTGTGCCTTGTGCATGGAGAAAAAAGACCTGCTCGTGATATGGCAAATAGCTAGCTGCCATCATGCGTGTGAGTCCCCAGGCACGATCATTTCCAGTAATCTCGTTTGCTATAGCATTCTATCGCTGCTGTCCTTTACCGATCTTGATTCCCCAGAAACACTACAAAGTCCATAATTAACGCTTATCTGTAATGACTTGAGCATTTTTAGGGTTTTGTAAAATAATTTTACAAAACCCTACTAGTTTCGCGACCAGTCTGTCCGTCTGTCCGTCTGTCCGTCCGTCCGTCCGTCCGTCCGTCCGTCCGTCCGTCCGTGTGTCACAGCAGATTTTCTCGGAAACTACTTAAGCTAGAAACATCAAATTTTGTGTGTAGGTGTAAAGTGGTGATCTCTTCAAAGTTCAGTTACAAAAAAATTTTATAAGGTATTTAAGGGGAGTCCCCCCATATAGGAGAGTGACCCACCGAAAAAAAAATTTCATTGAAGGTAGCCGATATGGGTATCAAATGAAAGGTCTTGATAAGAGCTTTTCAAAACAGGTCTTAGTTTGGCAAAACTTGCTTCGAGGGGCGCACAGGGAGGGGAAATACACGAACAATTTTTGTCCCCCCCCCTCGCGATTGGACACCTGTGATCCGAAAAATCTGAAAAAAATCAGGAATGTAGGCCTTGGTGAGTACAACAACAACAAATACGTGAGGAGTCGCAATTCACTCAACTTTGTTAGTAATAGTATGATTTATCGATTTTATGTTTTCTGGAATAAAATCTTAACGGTACCCTTAAATTCAATGAAATTCAGTACGTGGATGTTTATTTATAAGATTGATCTATCCTGAAAGTTTCATAAAGATTGAATCATATTTAGCGAAGTTATAGCGGTTTGAGTTTTCCTGTATTACTATGGAACAATATGCGCTGCATTTATTACTATGGCAACATACCTGTATGGCTATGGAACAACATGCGCTTTTTACCGGCTCAAACTCCACAGTTTTGCTAGGATTTGCATGAAAATTTCAGGAATGAAAGGTGTCATGAATATCTTTGAGAATCAGTTCAGCTAGTGGTATCAGTAATCGTAAAACAAAATAGTGGCTGTTTTAAATGCGAAGATTGAATAATTTTGAGTTAACTTTTCGCAACTTCAACGTTTAAGGTGCACGCTTTGAACACTTGATTCAATTTAATGAATGACTGAAGATGAGTACCAACAATTAATGCTCATAAGTGAAACAAGTCAAGGAGGTGGGAGAGAGCTCCTAGCAAAAGGGTTTTGTAACCATTCTAGGATTTGAAAAAATTGGCCATTAATCGATGATAACAGTACAGGAGAGTGGCCCCTGAAAAAAAATTCATTAAACGTAGCCAACAGGAGTATGAAATAAAAGTTTTCATGGGAGCTTTTCAAAACAGTTGTTAAACTGTCAGTTTTTGCTTCAGTGGGGGCACAGGGGGAACTACATGAAAAATGTGGTTCCTCCGTCGCGGATGCACATCTGAAATAATTATCAAGGGAGATATTTATGAGTATAACAATACAGAAAACCTCAGAAGTCGAAATTCGTTCAACTTTGTTAATAATAGTATGATCTTCGTATTTCATATTTTCTCCAATAAAATCGTCTTTGACATGTTTCTTGATTTGATTCGATTTGGTGACTGCATTTTGTAAATTGAATACAAAACCCTTCTGACATGAGCGTAGGTCTGTTTACCCAACTTGTTTATATTTATTTGCAATTCTTGCGCATGGGCTAAGGATTATTTCTGGTGTGCAAGGAAATAAGTGTCCAATGTAACTTTATGCTTTTTAGCACTGTTTTGAGTCCAGATTTCTCTCTGCATCTTATCTACCGCTTAGAATGAGGGGTTTTACACTCAGAATTTTAGAAACGAATGTAAGAGTGATTAAATCATTTTATTCCATTTAGTTATTTTAAATGGATAATCATAATATTCTATGTGGATAATCTAAGTTTTCATTAAATTATGTATGCCGATTTCTAAGTTCAATAGGAAACTTTAAATTAAAACGTAATAAGTGCTCATCAATTTTTTTCAGATCTAACGAATAAACGATCATTCATTTCTTGAATACATACTTTAACTACCTCTTAAATCTTCAATCTCGTTTGAAATGTCGGAATTGTTTTTCACATCCTTTCGATATGCCACAACAGCAGTAATTCATGTTGTGAAATTAGTACTCATCAAACAATTTCTACTGTTTTCCATCTCGTCACCAATTAATTCCAGACAAATATCAGACTTCATGTTTGATATCCTTTCTGCAATTAAAATGATTCCTCAAACAACGTGTTCTGAGGAGATACGGATCTCAATTCAACATTTTGCACGATTTCATTTGTCACCGTCGTTATTTGAGAGAATCCTACAATCAGATTATTTTTAAACCTTCCTTTATGGTTGTGTTTATTTTCTCAACACATGCCTTTTATTGTTTCATCTTTCAGTTCTGAACTTTTTCCCGGTGTCGGTGGACGGAGAGTGTTTGTCGAATGATGGACGGCGTTCCGGCATCTGTCTCAACGTTTATGAATGTCGCATGCAGGGTGGATCCTCGCGCGGAGAATGTGCTTTAGGTTTTGGTGTCTGCTGCGTTTGTAAGTACCATCCCTGGAGCGTTTTCAGATGAATGTGCACACGGGATGAGTGACTTTTGTTCTTTTTCAACATTGAAGAAGTTTATTTTCATTTCAGTTGTGGCAGGGTGTGACCAGGAAATCAAAAACAACATCACCTACATTGTCTCGCCCAACTTTCCCAGCTTTATGTCACGCGGCTTGACATCGTGTCGCGTTAAGGTGCAACTAATCAATGAAGACATCAGTCAGCTGCGGATTGATTTCAATCATTTCATACTGGTGAGTTGTTCGTCAATCAAGGATGCTGCCTGTTTATAGGCTTTTTTCTATAGTATCTAAGCACATCAATCATTGCCAAGAGCTGTATCAGTCGCTATAAAAACTTTAATTATTGTTAGCCTGGAGGGCAAATAGTAGACCACCGGCGTTTCGACGCGAAAGGAGAGCGATTTATTTTTCCTATAATCCTTTACACAACAAACCAACTGAGAGGATCACAAGCTAGAAACGATGCAAAAACTTCCAATTTATTAGTTTCTTCAGAAACAAAGCATCATTGAATAATGGAATTGAAAAGGGTGAACTGTATAAAAGGACAAAGAGAATTTGGAATGAACGATTTGTTATGTTATCAGTATTGTGAGATATTTTTATTCGGAACCACTTCCCACCATTCGTAATGGAGTGTCTATTCTGCTATTCAATGCCATTCAGAAAAAGCTAAACTTCATGGCCTGCCATCAATTGTATCCATTATTTACATTTGCTTCGAACTGTTCAATGTTCATTGTAGAAAATTGCCAATTACTAGTAATATACTCGTATAGACGAAAAATCATATAAATCACTCACTCAGCTTATTGCCTTTTGCAAACGCAAAATAAAATCACACTTGATGGTAAGTACCTACAATTATGAGCGATTTGAAGTATTTTCACTGTGGAATTCTAAACATCATGTTAAAGTTAGGGATTATCGTTGCTTGTTTAAACAAACAAAGCGACTGTGGAGTTTTTTCGAAATAAAGCTTTAACACGGGCTAAGTTTCACATTTTAGTTCATCAAAATTCCTACAGACCTGTTGTCTCGAGGTCCGATGCAAACCTGCATTTCCGCAGTATGGCGTGTTGCTGTTGTGGTTCGAAAATATACAATCGGCTATAACTTAGCTTTGTATAGCCCGATTGTTGTGAAATTGTCTGTACACGTACACCTACTAATTTATTTGCGAGCTTTTGGTAAATTTACCGCTCCTCTTTGATTTTATAGACAAAAGCGTAAAATTCATGAAATGTGCTCTTATTCATAAATTTAATCGCATTTTGACTTCTAAGTTGTCTGTTGGCCTTATATTCATGAAGACCTACTTCCATGATTTTTTCAGATTTTGGGATTTAAGGTATCCAATCGCGAGAAGGGGGGCCGCGACACAAATTTTATTACGTTTCTCCGCCCCTGACATCTTTCTCTGCAGTTATTGCTAGTTTCTTTCTAAAAGTTCTCATCGAGACCTTGCATTTGATACTCATAGTGACTATCTATTGAAAAAAAAATTGTTTTTGTGGGTCACTTCATATATATTTCAAACTTTATTAAAAAAAATTTTGTAGCCACTTCACTCCTACCTACAATATTTCATGTTTTTGGCTTATATGGTTTGCGAGAAAACTTTCTGTGATGGACGGACGAATAGACTGGTACCGAATTTAGCGTTTATAATATAATTTTGCAAACCCCTAAAAAACAGTTGATCCACTGATGTATCAATCAAGTAAATTTTGAATATCCTCACAAAGCAAAATATTGAACAGGGAGCAAAATCGATTGCACTTTAATTTGGCACATCCTAAAACGTATGTACTGTGTACTCGTATAATCTCTGCTTTAAAATCCATTCACCACATTTCCGTGCTTATAACATATGAAGCTTGTATTTGCTTGCAGGGCCAACCTAATCGCAGAACAGGAGTTTGTGACGGAGACATTTTCAGGCTGACCGGAGGCTTAGGAGGGATTTTCACATTGTGCGGCCAAAACAGTGGACAGCACAGTGAGTATGTTCTCACAAAAGCCCAATAACGCTCCAACGCCTTCGAGGCGTGCCACATTACAATTATTTATCCTGTGAATTTCATGCTTGCCGTGCTCGAAATAATTTATGAACAATTGTACACTCTGGGGTATTGTGAATTTATCCATAATTTATTCTTAGCATATTTCATCTGACTAGGATGCTCTATGACTGCCGGTTTCCAATTCTGCAATCTGTTTTAAGATTACCCATGAGTTGTATCGGTGCATCATTGTTGCATTCGAATAAAGGAGTATTTTGCGAGGAACTAAATAATTGCATTTTATAAATATTGCAGCTGGGAGCCGGTGGTGCTTATGGCCACAGAATTATGGTAAAATAAAAATTAACTGAAAATTTGGAAACGAAAGCTTTCAAGTAATTAAAGTGATGCTAAAGTAGAGATAGGAGTGTACAACTGTTCAGACATATACATTTGCTTATGTGGTTGCTAAGATGTAATTACTTCCGTTCTTTTCCTTTCATTAGTGTACTACGATGTTGGAGGAGGACCGAACCGCAGTTTTCTTCGGCAAGCAGAATTGCAAAATGCACCAGCAACTTTAGCCTCAATGGTGGATCAAGTCCAAACCAATCTGAGTGGTAGTGCAGAACTACTTCCGGACAACAGTCCTGCAGCAGTTGCCAGCGATTCTATTGAAATTTTAATGAATTTTACTAGAAGCAGTTTGGTGTCACTTCGTCTGTGGGAAATTCGAGTAGCCCAGATTCCCTTTAGTCAGCGTGCACCGACAGGATGTTTGCAGTATTATACAGGACTGGAGGGTGTTATTCAGGTAATTTTATTAAGGAAGTGCAAGTTAGTTGGTCTTTTAATAGACAGTTTGTTTCGACATTGGGTTTGGCTGCAGCAGCATTTATTAAATACAGAGAACAATGAAACGTTGCAGAAGACAATGCTTACAAACTGCACACTGACACATTTCAATTTGGATGTTGATATTTTTTGTAGTCTTTGTTCTTTCAGACGTTTAATTTTGCTGACAATGGACGGCATCTTGCCAATCAGGACTACAGAGCTTGTATACGCCAAGAAAGTAACATGTGCTCCATAACATATGAGCCTTGCGATGATCAATCATTTAGGATAGGACCAACTCAACCTAACGATGATAGAATAACTGATGGGGTAGATTCTAATGCAATGCCATCTTCAACTCCTTTTGGGAATATCATGAGCGCCATGCCAATCGAAAACTCACAAACAGGTATTATTGCAATTTAAATCTTTACTAAATATTTCAATTAACCGTCATAGCTTAATAACTTAATTTAATCATGTACATCTTGAACGTACATCAGAGGTTTGAAGGGTTTGGTTCGCGGAAGCTTTAATGTCATGGTTATAAAGAAAATTAATGTTTCTAAGCGATTCCAGGATTAAGGCTTTGATGTTATTTTGGATTTTCATTTATTTATGATGCCGTGTGCAGCTACAGAAGAATGATAGAGTGTGTTGTTGGCTCATTAAATAAAACAAAGATTGGAATCGTAGTTAATATTTCTACTGAAATGAGACAAATGTGAATAAATACCAAATAAATCCACAAATTTTGACAAAACATTACCGAATATATCCACCGCATGGAATGTGTGGTCAGTGTTACTTCGTTCAGAGTATTTTCTATATGAAAAAAAGAAACGAAAAATTTAGTGCGCTGCTTGAATTGAGTCATAGCTAAGTGAAAAGGTGGTACGCAGTTAATGCTCTAATATCAAGATGTATTTAAAACTCAAAAGCAACAATAACTTGCGATACAAACGATAACCAAAAGATGGTGAAATTCTAGACGACGCGTGTGTGTTGATTGATGGTCCAAAATGGAATGACGTGAGTTGAATGCCTTTAACGTGGTACAGTGTCTTGCAAAAGATAGCAACTGTGGCTAGTGATGTGGACAATGATTGATGACAGCTGAAGCAAATGGTAAAAATCACAGCTGCCATCCATGTGCTGCTATCGCTTGACGGCTACCAGTGATGTTCTATCTGCAGATGTCCGAATGAAAAAGGAGACCCAACTGTATGCTAGATGTTATCTGCCAAACGTACCTGATATACCACTTTATAGCACAAATAGGAGCAGCAAACGGTTTGATAGCCCAGTCATATTAGGGCTTTCACCTCGGAATGAAAGATAATAAGCTGCAAATTGGTATGAACCTTTGTTTTGTCATTCTAAATGTTGTCTCAAAAGTCACAATCGTTATCGTGTTCGCGTCTCAAGATATTCAAGGTCAAAGGTCACAAAAATCGGTTTTTCGCGAATATCTGGCTTCCTATCGGTCAAATGAGATTTGCATTTATTATAAAAGTTGTAGGCTATAAAATTCCCTACAACTTTTGTTTAAACTTTTTTTTCATACGACCAACCGTTTTGAAGGTAGAGCGCGAAGAGTGCACATCGTACAGTCATATACGGCCTAATGCAAGGTCAAGCGTGAGTTATGGTTATCAGTACGTTATAAAGTCAATTATTTACTTGGAAATTATAATTATTAAACAATGCCTATTATTTATGTACTAACTATTAATTATTTATATTTAATTAAAGTAAGTAACTTGATTATTTATATATAATTATTCATATTTAACTCATCATTGACACAGCTATTGCCTTATCAGAACATCAAAAGACTGCTGTCATCATAGGAGAAGATATCGATTTGCTCGTTATTTTAATTGGACGTACTCAGTCACATCATCAGGAAATTTTTTTGAAAAAAGTTGGCAAAGGCAATGTCAAAACACAAATATATTCTACTAAAAGTTTTGACCAATATCCTCGTACTAAAAAGCACATTTTATTTTTACACGCATTCAGTGGCTGTGACACGACTTCTGCGCTATTTAAAAAAGGAAAAAAAACTGTTACTAGAGCATTGGAAAAAATTCCTGATTTAGATAAACTGGTGGAAGTATTTCAACAAGAAAACTGCCCAAAACAAACATTATTAGAAAATGGAGTGCGCATCTTGTTGGCATTATATAATGCTCCAAAATCTGAGGACAACATTGATCATTTCCGCTACACGCAATTCATCAAATTTACAAAACTAAATAAACCTGTACAACTGTCAACACTTCCACCAACAAGTGTAGCAGCTCATCAACACATAAAACGTGTCTACTACCAGATTCAAACGTGGTTAGGGAAGGACTTAGAACCTAAAGAATGGGGCTGGATGCTTGAAAATGAAACCCTGGAGCCCATACGAACGTTATTACCTCCAGCACCAGCCGAACTACTAAACGTAATATTTTGCAATTGCAAAAATGGTTGTGGTTCCCGCTGTGGATGCAGAAAATCAGGGCTACAATGTTCTTTAGCTTGCGGCCAGTGCAACGGACAAGCTTGCCTCAACGCTTCACTGTATCCAAGTAATCCCGATGAAGAAAATACATATGATCCCGATATTCTGGAAGGTTTGGAGATGAACATGACAGATAATGAGGATGATGACAATGAATCGAACATTTTTGAGCGACAAGAAGAAGAAGACGACGAACAAGAAGAAGATAATTAGCTTCCATTTCCAATTTCATTACAATTAAAATCAACAAAGATACTTTTGATATTTGAACTCACATTTTGATAAATGTATATTATGCCGTATTTAATAATAAATAAAAATATGTGTAAAATATATACTCTTACTATCATTTTAACTTAAAATAAAACTAAAATATATAATCCAGAATTAATAATATTTTATACTTAAATAGTTAAATATGAATAATTATATATAAATAATCAAGTTACTTACTTTAATTAAATATAAATAATTAATAGTTAGTACATAAATAATAGGCATTGTTTAATAATTATAATTTCCAAGTAAATAATTGACTTTATAACGTACTGATAACCATAACTCACGCTTGACCTTGCATTAGGCCGTATATGACTGTACGATGTGCACTCTTCGCGCTCTACCTTCAAAACGGTTGGTCGTATGAAAAAAAAGTTTAAACAAAAGTTGTAGGGAATTTTATAGCCTACAACTTTTATAATAAATGCGAATCTCATTTAACCGATAGGAAGCCAGATATTCGCGAAAAACCGATTTTGGTGACCTTTGACCTTGAATATCTTGAGACGCGAACACGATAACGATTGTGACTTTTGAGACAACATTTAGAATGACAAAACAAAGGTTCATACCAATTTGCAGCTTATTATCTTTCATTCCGAGGTTGACCCCTTTTTTTACCTAATATGACTGGGCTATGATGGCAATACGCCGTGATTTAGAGGCTGCATTAATGAGCGATGGCAATATTTCCGCTCGAATCGGAGTGCTTACGATTGGTGATAGAATCGCCACTGGTAGGGGCACGATCATTCTTGTGGATATTCAGTACTCGACGGTGACGTGGCATAAGAAGCTGGTAAGGAGACGTGGACTCTGAGCATATCAGGTCGTCACCCAGAAGCATTTTCACCGAATATAGGCTTGAGTCGTTCCGTGGATACATTTACCCAAAGACATATAAATAAATGGACGAGCAACAAGAATCTGTCTACTCGTCCATGTGGGAAGCAAGTTTTACAGATAAATATCTTACTATCACGATACTATATGATTCCCTCTACTTTTCCTTGCCCTTTGCTTCCCGAGAGCTTTTTCTTTACTTTCTTCAGAAGAATCACTGACAGCCGCGCACACTAACAAAATTTCGTTTCACGTGCACACAATTGCGCCTTCGTTATCATTCGTTGAACAGTTTGAGTACAACACAACAAAGGTTTTCTCACAGAAAACTCGCACGTTGAAGCTGATGAAAACTCGTAGAGGCCAGAAAACTCATGTGTCATAGCGAATGGAAAATTTTTAATAAAAAAAGAGAACTAAAGTTCCGATTTCGTACATGCGATCATCAAAACCAAAAGCTTTATAAACGTAACGTGTTTCAGAGTGAATTTAAGTGCAAAAATTAAAAACATATCACTTCAAACCTCAACTTCACACTACTTTAGCGAAGGATGCTAATTGCTTCAGCTCTCACGACCGTTTGCTGATCCAGTACTCTCTATTTCTATACATTTACCGCTCATCCGTAGGCATCGATTGTAAATGGTAAATTTAAGATGCAGATTTTCATCCTATTGAGACCGGAGTATGACAGTGTGCTTTCTTCTGTGTTATTCCTTAAGACAACATGCGAATACGTGTCAATGTTTTTGTTGCCGAATGTTGGCGTACGATTGCGATGTGATTGTGGTGTCGTGCGGAGATATCTCATTGTGGAGCGAAGCTGAAGGAAGAAATCATGTGGGTCCACATCAGTTGGGGCGGCGGCCACTAGCTTTGTGGGGAATGTAGGTTTCATTCCGTACAGCATTCCTACACATGAAGCCGCAATATACTCTATAAACGTCCCGTGCAGGCTCAGGAGAACAGTGGACTCTCTTCACGGTACATAATTGTTGCTTTGAGGGTGCGGTGCCAGCGCTTAACCATACCATTAGATGCAAGATGATAAGGTAATGTCCTACTTCTTACACATCTTAAGTAAGCTATCAATGATTACAAGAGTGGCGACTCAAATTGCATGTCCTGGTCCATCGTGATTGTTGATGATGCTCAAAAGCAAGTTACACAATTATTGAAAAATGCTTGAGCTACTGATTTCACCGCCTGGTCAACCAAGGAAACAGGTTCGGGCCATGATGAGAAACGGTTGACCGTCGGTATACAATATCTATATCCCTATGAAGTAATTTATGGGCCGACGATATCGCGATACACTTGCTGGAATCGTTCTTTAGGCGTTTTGAAAGGTTGAAACGGATTCCTCTGATGTCGTCCTACTTTTGAGTGCTGACATGGGATGCGAATGCGAGCTTTAAGACATACATTTTTCTTCATGTTGATCCACATTTATTTATTGGCGATGGATCTTACGGTAATACGGCTGCTTGGGTGCAAAAGCTGGTAAAAAATGCCGAATATTTGTCTCAGGAGGCACGAGGTTACGAGAATCTGAGCTTGAAGCCCAGAGGTGTCCACGATTATTTTGATGTTGGCATCCATTACGTTCTGAGTTAGCTTGAGTGACGTAGTATTCACTCGCAGGAGTCGCTGAATTTTGTGGTCATCTTGTTTTACCTTGCTAAATCCTCGATATCAATTGTTGCTAGGGTAGATATCGTTTCCAATCGTGAAAGTGAGTCACCTATTTTGTTGGTGGGTTCCGGAATGTATCGCCAATGCGTGCAGAACTTCGAGATGAAACTTGAGTGACGCAGTTGGTGAGGTAATGTTTTTGCGGCCGGCTGGGTAAACGCAAACATAATTGGCTTATGATCTGTGAGCACATAAAACTGTGCGCCTTATAAGATTCTGTCATAAACAACGCAAAGTTTGTAATCATACGCACTGTACCTGGTCTCTGCTGAGGACGTTTTCCTTCTAAAAAAAGCGAGAGGCATCCAACGAATGCTTTGTTTCTGTTCCAATACTACACGCACTGCTACGCCTGATGTGTCCATTGGAAACCTTAGCGGCTCATTTGATTTTAAATTTACAATTATGGCGGCCATAGCCATCCTAACTTTGCAAAGGAGGAACGCTTTTTCGACTTCCAAATGTCCAAATGATTGGGGTTTTTTCGTTTGTTCTAATGCCGATGCAGAATTTTTTCAAAGGTGCCTAAATGTCCGCTGCATTTTTGATGAATAGAAGATATAAGTTTATGGTGCCTAGAAAATGCCGAAGCACGTTTACATGAGTAGGGTTTATGAAATCTATTATAGTTTCCACCCACGATGACGACCACATATTCCAGGTACTCAACCTCACGCAGTCCAAATTTGCATTTTCTCACATTAATCACAATACCATATTTTGCCAGACGTTCGAATAATTTAGTGAGTTGCTCCATGTGCCGAGCCTTAGACAGTAATGCCACCAGAATGTCGTCGATATAACAAACGCAGAAGCCCAAACCACGGAACACACTGTCCATGAAACGCTGAAATGTCTGCGGTACGTTTCGTTAGCCAAATGACATAACTGTAAATTCAGAGGCCAAATGGCGTCATATCAGCTGTCTTCGGGATGTCGCTTACCTCGATAAAAATCTGATGAGATGCTTTAAAAAGGACGATTTTTGAGAAAATTCTCTTGTCATTTAGCTCATCTGTAATACTTACTTGTATGTGGCGCATTGGGTATTTGTCAGGTACCGTGGCGTTATTAAGGGGCCGGTTATCCTCACATGGCCACTATGCTCCGAATTTCTCAATGTAGGGGGACTTGGCTATAGGCTATCCGATGGTCGGCAGAAATGAACCCGAGTGACAAATAGAGCCAAATTTTACTGAACGCGGCATTGGGGATGCCATTGGCCGCAATAAGTTTGTACGTTGACTGTTTGCGAGGGCTGCTTGCCAAGGGTTTGTGAATGATGGAAACGTCCACACCGGTTTCAACGAGAAATCTGAATCGTGTATCCCCATCACGTATCACAAGTCGACATTGCGATGCGCTGCTGGTTGCCTCCTTCGAAGCCATTGGCTCAATGCATTTCCTACCTTTAAAATACCAAAAGAACACGGCGCGACTTATGGTTCTTAGCCCGAAGTTATCCAATATATATATATATATATATATATATATATATATATATATATATATATATATATATATATATATATATATATATATATATATATATATATATATATGTATATACATATAACAACTAAAATTAAATGAAAGAGGCAAGTTTCGCTTATACGTCTTTATTATAAGTTTGTTGAAATACACCTGACTGGGTCAGCGGGTCGAATGTACGTTCGGGAGTCCAATAACCGTCGCGGAATTCGTTTAGGTAAATGGCATGTGGAACGAGATTTGATTTATTGGTCGGCACGTGGAATGGGGCTCGTAACTCCTTCCCCCGTAGAAAGAAGCGACGGAAGCAGGAACTGGAATTTTGCAGGTCCTGGTGTAGGAGCGGCTGAGGGACCTGTAGTAGGAGTGGCTGATTTATACGTAGCTTTCCCCGGAAAACAGGTCGTAGGGCAAGAATGCAGAGGATAATCCCAAGGATGGTGAGTATAGCTGTTATTGATTGCGTCCTTGTTTCTAGAGTTGACCAAAGAAGTTTGACGTCTTCCTTCGCATCAAAGTTGTAGCCTTCGAGTTTCTGAAAGTGTACAGGAAAAAGCTCTTTCGAGGCGGTAAAGTTAATATTGTTATAGAGTACCGGGTAAATTTGAATCTCGTCCCAATAGAGTTTTGGGGTAGCATCGTAGGTAATCCCATTTATTTGGACCTCGCGATTTCCGAATTTTATAAGGCTTATCCCTGTGATGTTTTGTGTTCCGACTCTACACGTGGAGTTCATGGGGGTGCTAGGAACGTATATCAGGAGGATATGGTTTTCCTCTGGTTGAAATATGTCCAAATATTCGTTCCTCGGGGTTAATTCGCAATTTGAAGGTTTGTTGTTAATAATGTTTCGGATGCATTCGGCATTTTTATTATTCCGATGGGAAGGTTTAAGGCAGAAAAATGTATTTTCGGCTTGTTGACATATCTCGTCGAATCGTTGTCATTTGGGTTAAGGATCAGATATGTTTTGGTAGGTTTTGTTTTGGTTTTTTCAATTGAAAGTGGTATGATATAAAATAGGGAGTACTCTTCGCTGGATAATATGGGGATTTTTATGTTGAAAATAATGTTTGAATTATTGTAATATGCTTGCATCTCTAAAAGTTCATAAATTGTTTCCTGATTATTAGTTTGGAATCCTTGTTTTGCTAATATTTCGTGGATTTCATTAAGTTCGTTACCATTCAGTATCTGTTTTGGTATGACATTTAGTTTTGCTATAATTATTGATTCTGCGATGTTAGTTACATGGTTGTTTAAAATTTCGATATTATAGTTAATTTGATTCAGATACTGTGTAGTAATCGAGGAGGTAAGGTTCATAAAGAACGGAAATGATCCGTACATTGTTTGCAAATGAATCAAAGTTTTTTTTATAGTCCCACATTTGCAGTTGTTGGTATCTCGCAATGCTCGCCAACCACGTGTTAAAATGTAGTATTATATTTGAATGCAACGAGCTCACCAAACTTACCATCGCTACCAATGTAAAATCTACCATTAGCAGCACTGCATTAGAAAGAATATCATTAAGCAACTGAATATCGCGAGCATCATTGTATTCAATTCTTCATGCTTGGGCCCATACAAAAAAATATCATTCATACTCCCATAGCGCGCGGGAGATTATGTCGAATCCTTCTTTCTTCAGCTTATTTACTACGAGTATACAAACAAAATCAACTTTTGTAGTAGAGTGCAAAATGAAAAGTTAATAAGCAAGAGTAAAAGAAAAAAAATGAAATAAATGCAAATAATACCTAAATCTATTAGTATTTGTTAAGAATTAACTAGTTCTAATCGCAAAACTCTTGTAAATAGAATGATTTGAATGCAAGAATACAAAATTAATATATATATATTTACATGTTAGCTTTGTAGTAGTTTAAATATTTATATACAAAAAAAGAAAGAAAGAAAGCAAAAGCATACACCTGAAATCTAAATAAAATGAATTATTATAACTGTAAAATCACACAAACAACAATGCAACACAAAGCAACAGGTTTAACAAACCACTAAAGTATTTGTTGAGATATGAAATACGAAAAATGAATACATTAAATGTTGTTATCAAAAGCTAAGCATATGATGATCACTTTTTGCGCTAAGTACCAATACCAAAATACTTCTTAGATTTGTTCTTTTATGGAGGGAACAGTAAACTGTTTTATAGTTTCTGCACGTTGCATATCTGATTCTGAACAAACGGCTCCATGAATAATTAGGCACTTCATCGGCCTAGAGCTTAAATTCCCTTTGATTATTAAAAAACATATACTCTGTTTCTTACGCAGAAACCTATCCCTCCATAACATTCTTTAGTATTTCGTATTTATTAAAAACACCCAACAAACACACTAGATGCAAACGCAAACATAAAACAGGACTTCAAAATTCGAAATAGTAGGAATAAAAAGAAGCAACCAAACTACAAAAATCATTCTACAATTTATTAATAAATATAACATTTAAGATAAGATAAATTTAGATATTTATTCTACAGTTAATCAATACAATTACAAATACGAAATATTTTTTTCCCTTTTATTTAGATATTTGAAATCTCCTTTTTGTTTTTTCTCTTCTCGTTTTGTTTAAACCGGTTACGCGTCACTGTTCGCGCTATCATCTCACGAATTTTTTTTGGGTTTGCACGTTTGTTTTCGCACCTTAAGGGTTCGGCCACATTGCGATTTTTCTGCCGTAACAATTTTCAGATGCAAATACGAACACACTGCGACAAGATTTGCAAAGGAACTTCACGCATGCGCAGAACTAATATGCTCATTTGAAAGTATGTCTTTGCCAGGAACACATGCGCTAACTCATTGTGCGCTATGCAAGAAACCTCCGTGCACGTCAGCGTCAAATGTCCAAATGATGTGCGCCTGCGCGAGTATCACAAAACCTACCTGCTAAACTGGTTTTAGGAAAAATCGCAAATTCCTGCGACTGCCGACCTGGACAAAATTGTCGAAAATCGCAGTGTGCGGGCTTCCATTTAACCATGTGTAACTTGCGACAGAAGTGCGGCTAAATAGTCGTAGTCTGATGCATCCCTAAGAACTTGCTCGGGGAGTCTGCCGATATGTGTGTTATTTTTTTAATTATCTAGATTGCCGTTTCGTCAAAGTTGATATTCCGGATACGATATGACGCGGTTCGGTAAAATTTGTGCGGATTAGGATGTTTAAGAAAACAGTTTCGTGCAAAATCGTTGGTAGTAAAAGCACAGTGCATGTGTAAATTACTTTGTGAGACTCCATTGTTCATTTTTATAAGCGGTTCGCATTTGTTGACGCGAATAGTGCCCGATGGTCAGTCGGCACGAGTAGTTAGCGGTAACGGAATAATCACCAGAGTTCTTATAAGAAGAGATACTGCTATGAATAGAACAGATATGTGTGATGCAAAATTTAGACTTTCCTCTTTGGGCCCTGTCGTAAGCAGGAAAATTAATTAGAAAAAATAAGGAATTTATATTTCCATTTGAAAAGAAACATTTTTATCTATCTTCATGCACGATAGAAACGAAAAAAGAGTGTTCAACACTAGAGATAACTGTAATAAATATGAGCGAAATTTGTGGAAATGGACCGAATGGCGACATGCGACAGTGCTGATGAAAGAATTTAGCCATGTAGTTTATTCAAGCAAGGCATTTCTTAAATGATAAAAAAAAATCAAAGAGGGGAAATTTGAACTAATACTGTAGTGTACGATTACCGGATATAGTTATTGTGCAAATTGTGAGCACTTTGCGCCGTATGAGTTAGCAAAAGAGGAAGAAAACTCAAGTGCTTCATCAACATGTATGGTGGAAGTGCTTTTGCTTGGATTTGCAAAGGTTTCTCGCTCCCTTAAACCATCTGTCAAAAAGTTATTCTTCAGCTCCCAGAAATAATCAGGTCCCCGTGGAAGTACAAGAAATCCGGGAACAACAGCAACGACATTCCAAAGTTAAAGCTTCTTGGTTATCTGATGGGCTTAATTCTAATAGGAGTAACCAGCGTCGCAATATTTGATATACGTTGCTTTGAGTAGGAAGTTGATATTATATTATCTGAATGAATTGTATTCGAAAAGTAGCTATAACGGAATTTAAACAAATTTTGTATAAGCGCTCGTAACGAACTTAAAGGAGAACACTTTGAGTTTCAGGACCACCCACATCATCAGCGGGCGCCCGGCGAGGATGTTTGGGTGAGTACCCTTTTAATTTTGTTATATATATATATATATATATATATATATATATATATATATATATATATTTTTTTTTTTTTTGGGTATATTTTTGTTATATATATATATTTGCGTATCATTTTTTTTGCATATAATTTTTTTGCATAGAATTTTTTTTGCATGTCATGTTTTGCATATCAATAATTTAAAAAAATAATTTTTTTATAATCCTCTACGTCCTGCGATAGGTGAAAAACCATTGTTTGAGAAGTAATATCAAAGTCATTCTAAATAAAAGAAATAAACAAATATCAGAATAACATTGTCGAAGCTGACGCTAATGTCTCAGAACTACTTTAAAAGAAGTATGAAAAATAAAAATGTTTAAGAATTAAAATGTACCTTCGGTCTTTCCTTTCCCAAAATTCGGACCGGGTATAGGACCCGGTACGGTGGCAGGCCGCCCCCTAAAAAATGAGCAAGCCGCCGGGTACGTGATAATTCTTCTTTGTTTCAGGTGACTTCGCGGGTTGAGTGACCCAAGCAGAGTGCCTCTTTATGGTATAGAGTTATGCAATCGAATTGTATAATTCTATGGCATAAATTGGTTACCGGGGTACTCCCCCTCTGATGGGAAAGTTTACACAAGTCAAGTTGTATGAGTTTTCCACTCAGAAGAAGAATACCTGGCCACTGCAACAAAATATGGATTTAAATCCGGTTGGGTGGGTGCGAAGGGGCTCCATCACCGCCCGGTAGCCCTTCTTTCATTTGTGGGCAATGAGTTTCGTCGGGTAACGACGAGGTTACCCCAAGTCCGCCCCTTTTTTCAGGTTCCACTTGCTCTCGGAACAAGTACTTTTTCTCTCGGTGTAGTTACCTACACTTTTTGCGACTTCGGTCGCCTCGTGTTAGACTGACCACAAAAATTCGTGAGTGCGAAATTTTTTTGTAGTGGGTCCTCGTGCTGGGGAAATGAACCCGCCCCACGACACCGCAATGCTAGCCTGCCAGCGCATTCACGCATCCCCAGACGAGGGCATTCTCGGCAGATATCTTCATGTTCTTCTGCCGAGGCAGCAGAACATCGCTGCAGTCCTTTACGGACTTTTGAAAGATATAATTCACTACAACTGTAATTGTTGAAAATTGTGTTCGTCCCTATTAATTTGATTTTCCACGGAACCTATGGTTTTTTCCTTGTATTGCTTCATAACTGCTTGTTGTGTGTTTTGTAATTTTTTCGAAACGTTGTATCATTCTGTGGTTAAGTGATATCTGAGAGTCAATTTGGCCTCTGAAGTTAGATTCATTAGCAAGGATATTTTGAATTTCATTATTTAAGTGATCTGCGTCGTTAGCATCCATGTTGCCGGTAATGAATTTAATGATAGTACCAAACCCGTTTACCAACCCTCTCTTATTTCTTCTTGTAGGGGATAGCCCATTGAGTTTTTGTTGAGTTTCTTGGAGTTTAAATTTGGTTGTTTGAACCATGTCGTTAAGTTCCTGAATTTTATCGAGGTGTGTCAATGAGTCCTGTATCTCGTCCAAGATATTGTTTCTCGTCCAAGCTATTGTTTCTTTCAGCACTTTCACTCCTTTCACAGAACTGAATTTTATTTGTTTTGTAACTGATAATTACTATACAGCCCTTCTTAGTTTTTAATTAATATCGATAAACCATCGATGTATGTCTTTCTTTTTCCAGTTTACACTATCGATAAGCCGTCGATGTGAAGTGGTTAATTGTCCTGTATGAATAGACCACCGATAAACCGTCGATGGTTTCGGAATTCAGATCTGCAATTTCAGAAAATCGATAAACTGTAGATTCACTTTTATTTAAAAAGGTCGTGAAAGCACTGAAAGAAAATCCTATTAAACTGCGCCACTTATGGTTCTCGGCCCGAAGTTATCCAAAAAAATATATATATAACAACTCATTCAATGAAAGAGGCATGTTCCGCTTATACGTCTTTATTATAAGTTTGTTGAAATACAATTGACTGGTTTTTACATTTATGGAAAAATCTTTTGTGTTGGAATTATGATGCTGCAGCATAATTTTCGTGGGAAAGGCATTTCGAAATGAGTGCAGGGTCCACGGGTCGAATGTACGTTCGGGAGTCTAATAACCGTCGCGGAATTTGTTTAGGTAAATGCCACGTGGAACGAGATTTGATTAATTGGTCGGCACGTGGAATGGGGCTCGTAACTCGCACGACAACGTGTGGCTATGAACCCGAACGTTTATAGTAATAGCAGACTTTGTCAGGCAATACCCGTTGCGGCCGTGCCATCTGGAGTGAAAGGTAGTTGCACGTACTAAATTTTGCTGTCGCTATTTCAGAGTGGGTGCGATTAATTTCCGACCAGATTTTGACACTTGATCCAACACGTTGCCGCTTACACTGACTCGATGTGGATGTGTGCCTGCAAGGCTGCCTGATCCACTGGAAGTCAAATTTTTTCCCGGGTTCTCCGATTTTGCCATGACAAGTAACGGCCGATCATTTACAAGTAGCCGCCGTATCCACAAGACCTTGATTACTGCCTCCGGCATACCCACACTCGCGATGCACTACATTTTCGGTGGAAGCTGGGTCGGGCGTTGATCCTCCAAGTTGAGGTAGTGTAGGAGATAATGTAAGCGTTTGCGGTTCTGTAGCGCGTAAATCAAAAGGAGTCTTGTTTTCAGTGTATCATATATGTTCCTTGTCGGTGGCGCTTTCAAAATGTCGACCACTTGGGCGATTATTTCCATCTCCAGTTCAGATATGACTTTTTTAAACCAAATGATGTCGTTCGAAATTTTGCTGGCTCTAAACTGTATTCCTACTCATGCTAACTAAAAACCTGGGTTGTTTTGTATGCAACCACATTGACCTGAGCACTTGCAAGGGCGAGTTGGCATCTGAGTTATTTTGAACATTGACGCGACTGTCCACAAATTGGAACTCACCATCCGACGTTTTGGAAGGGCAAAGGATCACCAATTTAGTGCGTTGCTTGAATCGAGTCCTAGTTAAGTGAAAAGGCGGTACGCGATTAATGCTCTAATACCAAGATTTATTAAAAACTCAAAAGCATCAATTACTTGTGATTCAAAACATAACCAAAAGATGATGAAATTCTAGACGTCTCGTGTATGTTGATTGACAGTCCGAATTGGAATGACGCGATTTGAAGGCCTTGTACCCCTTGTGAAGTACCTTGCAAAAAATAGCGCTTGTGATGCTACAAGAAAAAAACGATTAGTACAGTAGAAGACACTAAATTATTACTTGTTAGTTTATATCATTGAAACTACTATAATTGTCTTTTTGTACATTTTAAAACCACAGTATATTCGAGAACTGATAAAGTTTAACTTTGCATTAGTTGCGTGCTAAAAATCACATTAGTAAGTATATACATAGTAGCGTGAATTACAATGTAATATAGGGTTATTCATTTTACGCTTGGGAAAGTAAGGCTAAAGAAAACACATAAAATATTCAGATGGAAACAAAATTTTATATTCAATATAAAGATTAAATTTTGCCATTATACGTGAAATACAACATCATTCAAATATTTTCCACGGGACCTCTTACAAGCCTCAATCTTTTTGAGGTAATTTTCAATGACTTTCCGGCACATTTCCGGCAATATCTCGGCCATAACGTCACGAATATTGGTTTTCAATTGCTCAACATTTTGAGGATATTTCGCGTAAAGACGGTTTTTCGCATAGCTCCATAAAAAGAAATCCAAAGGTGTTAGGTCGCAGGATCTTGCGGGCCAATTGACATCACTCAATCTCGAAAGTACGCGTCTTGGAAATTTATCTTGCAAAAGTGCTCGATTAGCCTGTGTTGTGTGGCTTGTGGCTCCATCTTGTTGGAACCACATGTTCTTCAGATCATAATCTTCAATTTCTCTCCAACAGTAATCGGTTAACATTCGTCTATAGCGGTCAGAATTCACTGTAATGGCGGAGGATGTTGAGAGCCCCATATGCGGCAATCTTGTTTATTTACGTAACCACTGAGCGAAAAATGAGCCTCATCACCAAAGAAAATTTCGTTCGAAAAATCGTTATCAATGGCTTGTTGTTTAATCACACAATTCGCATAAATTCTGCGTTGTTTATGGTTTTGAGGCTTAAATTCTTGAGTGAGTTGGATTTTGTATGGATAGAGATGCAAATCCAAATGCAAAATCCGCCACAATGAGCCGTAAAACGAGCCCAAATGTTGAGCACGTCGAGGAATCGACAAATTCGGGTCTTCCTCCACGCTTTGAGCAACGACAGCGATATTTTCAGCAGAACGAATGTTGCGATGATGCACAGGCCTTGCAATATCAATAACCGATCCTGTCTCTTCAAATTTTTCCACTTTGTTCGAAATTGTTTGCTGTGTAGGTCGATTATGTCGACCGTAATCGGCTCGTAGAGCTCTAAACGTTGATACAGAAGAATCACCATTTTTATAATAAAATTTAATAATTTTAGTGCGTTCTTCGACTGTTGAACGATCCATAATTCTAAATGGCAAACTTTCAACTAAAAAAAAACACGCTTTGGATGACATTTAATTCTGACGAATGTCAAATGGCAGGGTTATACTTTCCCTACCACGAAATGGATAACCCTGTATAATATTATACGAAATGAGAATGGCAAAATATCTTTGGAAATGTATTTAATTAATTTTAAATGCAACAAAGCAAATATTTTTGCTCGTAGGTGTGGGAAAGTAAAAAAAACTTTCTTATTTTAGAAACAAGTTGAAGTAGTAGGAGAGTGTTTTGTAAGCCAATTAGGAACTCAAACAACGTCTTCTGAATATCAAAACTAGACTCATACACAGATTCCATAAATTAAGTTTGAAATACTAAAACATGGTTATTAAGCATCCAAATTTGCTGCCGTGTTATTTTCAGTGTATTAACCTCATTGTTGATTAGATAAGATATCAATATTAAAATCATTTCTAAAATTTTCATTGAAATTAAAACACATTTGCAGGGTCTTTGTCCTATGCATGCGTATATCTCCACGGTTCTACATATTGTTGTTGTTGTAGTTTTCAAATAATCAATCGGATATAACTTAGCTGTTTATGGCTCACTTTTTGTGAAATTCCCTGGACACATACACCAAGGGTGGAGTGGGTCTCAGTGATTCGTGGGGCACAGTGGATAATTCACTATAACTCAGTATGTATTCCATTCTTGCTCACAAAATATGTATTCCTATCGCCCATCTGTACCCCCCTCTTAAGCACTAGTCGACGCGGTTTCGAAGCGGCAAGATACGCTGCCTCACTCCGCATAGTAGGCAAATAACGTAACTATTTTTTCATAAGGTTTTGACATTTGTTTTATAAGTGGATAAGAAGTGTAGATGTTTTTATTTTGTCATACGCGTGTTATATCCTAAATCCATTGCAAGCAATGTTATTTTGTGCTTAAGTTTCCTGTTAATGAAAATTTCATAATCAAAAAAAAAAAAATTCAATGGTTTTTAATGGGGGTCTCCCCATATAAGGATATGAACCCTTAAACATTTTTTTTTACACCAAAGATATTCAAGCAGGTTATTAAATCAAAGGTCTTGATGAGATCTTTTCATATCGGTTATTAAAATTGCAATATCATTGATAGGGTAGACAGGAGAAGCGAAAGAACACGAAAACGACACGACAAGCCACATGAAATCACGATTAGTGCTTCCGGCTTGAATAGTTCTTCTATGATTGGTGAGCAGTCTGCAGCTGTAGCTGATACTTCCTCCAAAAATGTTGAAAACGGATTCCTAGTTCCATTCCAATATTGAGGGCTACCTAAAGCAGGTCTACGTAAAGGAGAGAGAGCACCAAGATAAAAAAAGGCTATCGATGATTACGACTGACACAATAAATAAAACTGAAATGCAAATGAGGGAAGAATAAAAGAGACAAATATATTAAGGCGAATTAAAAAAAAACAAAGAAAGTCAGTAGTAATGTTGGTAGCGTGTATTTTTAGACTTGTTAATCAAAAAAATACACTCTGAAGAAAGTAAATACATTGGATGTAAGTTATAGCCTTATCATAAACTGGAAGGAAATGAAAATAATTCCCTTCAACATGAAAACTAAGATCCTTGACTTCCGTGTTACCGAAAATTGAAACGACTAATCGGTGTATGCCTCTATTAACCAAATAAAAGGTTGCTTCTATCCCCCGATAGTTGCTGAAGCTTTGGACATTCCAGAAGCAGAACAAGAGTTTCGAGTTCCAGCACCAACCAGGGGCATAGTATAGTCAGTAGTGCGTGATCTCAGAATAGTTAAGGCTTCTGAAATAGATGAAATAACAGAAGAACTACTCTAGAGGAGGTCCCCTTTGAAGTAATCTCCTTGCCTAGGACTGATAAAAAAGTATCATATGTCCTGTACACAAAAAAGGGGACAAGCAAACATGTGAAGGCTATAGAGGCATTGTTTTACTCTCTATGTCCGGAGAGTCGTCGAATCATCGATGATTCGGTAACTGAATGTAGAGCTGAGATACGAGCCTTTTCAGAAATTTTAGCTATATCCCCTTTTGCCTTCCCAATTAGGCCAATCTCGTCCAGATGGAGGTACTGGCTATTCAAAAAAATGATGAGTACGTGGAATATAGAAATACAATATTTGAAGGGCGCTGGTGTTTCCTCGAATAGTTAGGTAGCTATCAAGATCTTTTCCTCGATTATCATGTCATCTATGCTGGAGGGACTCAGGGGGAGTTAGCATCTAAGGCAGTCGGTTTGTAGTCACTCTTTCTTAGTTTCCTGGATATGGGAACATTGAAAGTATTGAACGGGTGAAAATGCTGCCCATATAAAGTTCAATTATTGATAAGTTTTTTGCAGAAATGGATACGTTGATTGATTGTGCATCAAAATTTTCAAAACTTTAGTCGTTTTGAACATTTGAATCTTTATGAATATAACATTTACTGCAATAAAAACAAAAACTTCTGTAACTCATACATGGTGCATTTCACAATTTTTAAAGGGCTCTGTAATGTGCTTTTTAGAAAGCCCTAAATATCGAGTCTCCATCCTTTTTGCTCTATACGCAAATTATACTTCAAAACACATTGCAAATTCTAGATACTATCCATAAACGTTATGCAAATCTTCAAAGCACCGATGTATTGTTTTTGATATTTTATTTCTATTCTACTTTACAGAATCTGCACAAACAAGTCAAAGTGCATCCGAATCTTCTATTGCTACAAGAGCATCCACGCCTCAGCAATCATCACCATCAACCTTAACCGAAGCAACAAGTGTAGCGTCTACCGTCCAAGCAGTTGATCCAGATGCAATAGAAGGATCGGGTGGAGGTGAAATTTCATCACCAGCTCCTGTTCGAGGTGGATTTGACATTTTTGCGTTTTTTCGCAATACTTTCGGATTTGGAAATTCTAGCAGAAATAATCGCAAAGGTCGTCAATTCACGTCAACATGTACAGATCGCATTACGATTCCATGCATTGTTGAGGATTTCATAGGAAGTAGTTTGGGACCTTTACCAGGTTGTGAACCTGTCCATTGCGGAAGCAACTTTTGCTCCTCATCGAATGGTGCTTGCAGAATTGAATCAACAGTTGTTCCCTTTCGAGTTGGAATACACTTTGGTGATGGGCTTGGCAAAGGTTATGCAGAAGATAACATAGGAATGTGCCTTAGATACAGTCAAATAGGTTGTATGTGATACCTCTCAAATTCTTTCGTAATGTTTTTGTCGATGTTTTCATAGTAGACAAATGTCTATTTAGTTTTTATGTTTCATTGTACACAAAATAAAAATATTTTACCAACAACATAAGTGTGTTTTATTCATATCAAGTTGAAGGAAACAGAAAAAACCAAATCACAAGTAATATATGTATATAATTCAATTATACTGTTTCCGATATTGTCTCGCAACAAAAAATTGTCCAAGCCTTTTGGATATTGAGCAAACGTATAATTATTTTAGGAACCACATATTGGATGAAGCAAAAGAAACTGAAATCAGCCCCCTTACCATGTAAGAAAATAAAAAGTACGGATATGAAATCAAAAATTAGCCGTATTGTGCTATATTCGCAATCAGTGCATCTGCAGGAAGTCACAGGGTTTGAAAAGCTTTCATTATAGATAAAACTTTCAAACAAACTAACGCCCACCTTAAATCAGCATTTGAACGGAGTGGTTCGATATGCTTCAATTAGAGGTTTTTTAATTTCTTGCCAATGCTACAACAAAATACATTAAAACTTATTATCTACCCTCACAAACAAACAAGTTGGGTAAACAGAACTACGCTCATGTCAGAAGGGTTTTGTACCCAACTTCTCAGAAAAACAGTCACCAGCAATGAATAACGTCAAGAAATATGTCAAAGAGATGTGCACGTTCAAAGGAAAATCCATTGTTTTTCTACTTTCGACGGTCGCCATTTTGTTGCACACCCACAAAAATCACTCAAATCATGAATTCTCAAAAATATTAGTGTTATTGACCTTACTGGAAAATTTCAAGAAGATCAAGTCAAAACTGCAGGGACTGATTCGATGGAAAGTCCATGAAATACCAAAATCATGTGTTATTGTTGTTGTAACAGGAGAAATTTCAAATGGCTATAACTTCCGTGTATATCATTCGATTTTCATCAAACTTACAAAGTTTAAGAATCCTTAGTAGGACTTTGTAAATATCGAATTTCGTTCAGTTTAAGGGTACCGATGCGATTTGATTGGGGAAAATATGAAATTTGAATATCATACTATTATTAACAAAGTTGAGCGAATTTCGACTTCTAAGGTATTTGTTGTTGTTGTACTCATAAACACCCACCACCATAATTTTTTCAGATTTTTCGGATAACAGGTGTCCAATCGCGAGGGGAGGGGGACACAAATTTGTCGTGTATTTCCCCTCCCTGCGCGTCCCTCGAAGCAAAAAGTATCAAATTAAGACCTGTTTTGAAGAGTTCTCATCAAGACTTTTCATTTGATACCCATATCGGCTACGTTTGATGAATTTTTTTTTTCGTGGGCCACTCCCCTATATGGGGAGACCCCCCCTCAAATACCTTATAAAATTTCTTGTAGTTGAACTTTGAAGAGAGCATCACTTTACACCTGTATACAAAATTTGATGTTTCTAGCTTAAGTAGTTTGCGAGAAAAAGTGCTGTGACACACGGACGGACAGACGGATAGACAGGTCGTGAAACTAGTAGGATTTTGTAAATTATTTTACAAAACCCTAAAAAAAGTAGATTTTACCAAAAAAGGCACAGGTTGCACGCTGTTATAAATGAAAAACAAAAGCCTTTGAATGATTTGCTTACTGTTGCAGATGATGAGGGTAGTAAGCGAGCATGCTCCCAGCCGTCATAATCCAGCAATCTACAATCAAACATAAACCTGACATAGGGAATCCTTTCAGCCGTAGCAATTGTTTACGCAAGCGCAGTCAAAATAGGGAACCGAGTGCGGGGTTAGGCAACAGACCCCAAAATAAGCCACGGAAAATCGTTCAAAACACAAATGAAGGCCCAATTACTATGACGTTCAAAAGAAGTAATATCATTCACAGCTATGCCAACAACAGTAGCAAAACCATTGAAGGGCCAAGCTAGGGCCAAAGCTCTTTAGAGAAGTGCTGCGGCTATGTGAGTTATGTGCGAACCACCATAACAGCAGTACCGCCCACCCAGACAGGAGATCTATTGGTGGAACTCGGATCAGGGCGACGAAGTGATGCAATCCAAAAGGTCCTTGGATAAAAGGTTACTGTAATAGCCTCACTCTTGCTTATAGCAGCAGTTGTTATCGAGGTCATTGGCTATGTCACAAAATTACTCATGGTTAAAGGTGCCATTAAATGTGAGTTCCCTATCTTAACTGTGGTTGAACTTAAAAAACTCCGCCAAGCAGATGTGCCTCAGTGTATACGTGATGACTGTCCCAAGTCAGTTTAAAGGAGGAGAGAAGGGTGGAAGTGAAGTTGAACTGAACGTGAAGCAAGGTCGCAAGGGTGCGGATCCCCGCAGGGGGAATGCCGGTCGACAAGAGCACTCTTGGAGGCTAGCATTCTTTGGGGAGTTCCGCCCCCACGTACCCGAGGAAACTCCGCAGGGGGAATGCCGGTCGACAAGGCCACTCTTGGAGGCTAGCATTCTTTGGGGAGTTCCGCCCCCACGTTCCCGAGGAAATTCCCGCAGGGGGAGTGCCGGTCGACAAGAACATTCTTGGAGGCTAACATTCTTTGGGGAGTGCCGCCCCCACGGACCCGAGGATATGGGGTGGTGCCGTGAGGTTCCCTCCTGGGATGACAGGTCACGACTCTTATTGTATCTGGACTACGCTTTGGACAACGAACTGGAATTGACGCTTTGGGCTGGCGGATGTGATGGTTTGGACCTAGTTGCTTTGTACAGTATCGCCGAGGTGAAACTCGTGTGTGAACGGCTCCAATTCAACTATCATACCGTCTCCGTCCCGGTAAAACCTCGGCAGGCCTCGGAGTACGTTCGAAGTTCGCACCATTGGGTTGGTGGTGTAGGTTCGGTTGAGACGGACTCCCGATTAGCGCTGGTCTGGCTCTGAGCACTTGTCTCCATAAGGGCTCGTGCCAACCCTCGCATGGCCTCCCTGCTCTGCAAAGATAACCATGGGACCAAAAAGGCGACTACACACACGAACGGAGATAGCGGCTCCGAGGGGGGACCCAACAAAACTGGAGCAATCAAAAAACCTAAAAAATCCAAAAAAGGAAATTAAAAATAGTAGCAATGACGACGCAACCAGCGATTGCAGCCACGATGTCAACAGTACATCGAGAGCTGTACTAACCACGAAAAAAACGAAGACTAACACGACGACAGTGACGGTAGACAAAAAACGGAGAACGGCAGACAGTCTGGTGCAGACTAAGATTCCTGCGGCGCTTGGGCGCAGCAAAAAAATTATGCGAACGCCCGAGCGTCCTATTAAGGAGAAGCGGGAGACTCGGCAGGATGCTTCAGGTGTTCGAGCAGTAGAAGATAACATAAAGAGCACCGAAAATTCGATTGTCACCGCTGCGATCGTTACTAAAGCGACCGATGCAAAGGTCACAAATCCCGACATTGCAACGAAAAAACCAGAAGCAAACGAGGAGATTACGGCACTAAAAGCAAAGAGTGACCAGACACCGCGTGATTGTACCGCCAACGTTGAAAATGTGGCGGAAGTACTGTACTCGGAAATGGAACGCGAAAACCTCTCCCAAGGATGGTTGCAAGGTAGAATGGCGGCCCAGCGATACGAAGAAGAAAGACTACTTCGAAAAGCGGGAGATGTTCTGAAAAGAATACAAGCTGCATGCGACTCCCCAAAAGTTGGCAAAGTAGCAAAGGAAGGGCTCCTTGAACTAGAGGAGCTCCTAGATCGCATAGGGCACTATCGGAGGAGCTGGTTAAGGGCCAAAGACGAAGAGAAGGCTAAAGAGGCGCTTGGGGCGAAATCTAAAGGCGACACGCAGATAGCTCCACCATTAAACGTCAATAAAAGAATGGCGTCTAGCCCAATCAAAGGAGATCGGGATAAAAGAAGGAAGGAAGAGGCACTTGAAGGGCGTGGAGTACTAGATCAGGGGTTCCAGACAGTGCTTACAAAAGGAGCGAAGAAAGCTGCAAAGAAACTCCTTCAAAAAAAGCCAGAAAGTAAAGTTCGTACGGATGCCCAATTATAAAAAGGACCTGATGCAAAGCAGGAGAGGCAGAATCCCCGACGAGGACCCCGGCAGCAGGCACTGCTTATAAAGCCCCACGATGACCAATCTTACGCGGAAGTACTGCGGGACATCAGGGGAAACGTAAGGCCCGAAGACACCAATACTACCATTAAAGTAGTACGACCAACGCGGTCGGGCCACATACTGGTCGAATTCGGAGCAGAGGCCGGCAATAAAAATGCAATCTGTGACGCAGTAAAGAAAGTCCTCGGCAAAAGCGCAACTATAGCCCTGCTTGCGCCGATGGCAACGATCGAAATACGAGACAAAGACTGCGTGGCAGATCTGGCCGAGGTAGAAGAGGCCATCAAAAAGGAGTTCCCTAGCGTCGGAAGGATCAAAGCGAGACTGACCCCAGAAAACAACAGGGGACAATGCATGGGCATAGTTGACTTGACCGAAAACAAGCCGACTTCTTGCTGCTGAGTGAGCAACACCATAATAAAAGTCCTGCATTATGGTACTCTAATGAAACTGGTACTGCCGCTATCTGGGTTCGGAACAGTGACTTTCAAGCGGAGAATTGTGGACGGGGGGATGGTTTCGTGTGGGTTCGCTGCTCAGGGATCACCTTCTTTAGTGTGTACCTAACGCTTAACGAATCGATATCATCTTTCCAAGCCAAGCTTAATGCTCTGGAGGGCGCTGTCTCGAGCGCAGAGGGTAAAGTGCTCGTTGGGGGCGACTTCAATGCTAAAGCAATCGAATGGGGCATGCCTCAGACGGATCCGTGGGGAAGAAGAATCCTGGAAATGGCGGCCAGGACGGCCCTCGTCGTACCAAACTCCGGAAATACGCCGACTTTCCGGCGTATTGGCTGTGAGGGAACCATACCGGATGTGACATTCGCCTCGGAGTCCTTAGTACGGAGGATACACAACTGGTAAGTATTAGAGGACTACTCAGCCAGTGATCACCAGTGCATTCTGCTTGAGATAAGTGATGTTATCTCTCGACGTCCGTGCCCTCGGCCTTCTACAACTGGATGGAACATTGGGAGAATGGACGACGAGAGGTTCGTCAAGGTTCTCGCAGCAGGTGAGCCGCTGCAGGGAGCTCCGGAGGGGACGGAAGACCCCGGCACGGCAAGCCCCCAGTGTACTGGTGGTCAACTGAAATCGCTGAAAAGTGGAGGGAGTGTCACAAGCTTCGGCGTGAGGCTTAACGGGCGCGGAACCGTGACGAGGCATGCAACCAGGTAGCAGCATATAAGTCGGCCAGGAAATGCCTTCGCAAACTGATCAACAGTAACAAGGCTCGCTGCTGGCAAGACCTAGTGGACGATGTGAACAAGGATCCGTGGGGCCTTGGCTACAAGCTGGTCATGGGGAAGCCTTGTATACATGACGCGGAAAAGACGGCCGCGATAGTGCGGGGACTCTTCCCCGCCCACCCCGTCCGTGTTGACGCTGTCTATGGAACGAAGCTGGAACTGGAGGAGGCAGTCCTCTCCTTGAAAACGAGGAAGGCTCCAGGTCCAGATGGTGTTCCAGCTGAGGTGTTGCGGCTCGTCTATCACCATTGTCCTGACTTGCTGCTGAGCATATTCAACGCTTGCTTACGGTACGGGGTTTTCCCGGTACGATGGAAGGTGGCGAGGCTCGTGCTGATCAGCAAGGGGAAGGGAAATCCCGGATCGCCGTCTGCATACCGCCCGTTATGCATGCTAGACACGGCAGGGAAAGTGCTAGAGAAACTCATCAAGGGAAGACTCACTGACGCGATTCGTGCTGCTGGGGACCTATCTCCTCGGCAGTACGGCTTTAGAGCAGGACGTTCTACCATTGATGCAATTGCAGAGGTAGTGAACGTGGTCCAAAAGGCAGAGGCTTATAGTCGCATCAAGCGACGGATCGTCCTGTTGGTGACACTCGACGTCAGGAATGCCTTCAACTCCGCTAGATGGGTGGATATTCTGGACACGCTTGAAAACTCTTTTCAAGTTCCAGAATATCTAATGCGGCTTTTGAGGAACTACCTTAAGGACCGAAGCCTGCTCTACAACACGACACAGGTCCAACGAAGGATGGAAATTACATCGGGTGTTGCCCAGGGATCTATCCTTGGGCCGGACCTGTGGAACGTGTCTTACGACGGGCTACTGAGACTTGAGATGCCAGATGAGTCGCGCTTGGTCGGCTTTGCGGATGATGTTGCGGCTCTGGTCGCCGGACGCACTGTTGAACAAGCGCAACTTAGGCTAGGTATGCTAACGCGCCGAGTGAGGGACTGGATGACTGCTCGCGGGCCCAGTTTAGCACTGGAGAAAACCGGAGTGGTCATCTTGACAAAAAAGAGAATCCCTAGAGTAAGGATGATCAGTATTGGAGACATACAAATCGAATCGAAGCCAGCGGTGAAGTACCTTGGGCTACTGATCGACTCGAAGATGTGTTTCTCTGAGCAAATCAGGGCAACGGCTGAGAAGGCTTCTTCGGGAGTATCGGCCCTGAGTCGACTTATGGCCAACGTAGGGGGACCCAGCCCATCAAGAAGACGCCTCTTGATGAGTGCTGTAGGGTCAGTGCTACTGTACAGAGCAGAGGTTTGGGGCGACGCTCTCAGCAAGGAGGTATACCGAAAACGATTGGCACAGGTACAGAGAAGAGGAGCACTGAGAATTGCATCTTCGTATCCAACAGTCTCCGACTCGGCGGTGAGAGTAATTGCAGGCGTGATACCTGTCGCCCTCCTTGCTAGAGAGCGCCGCGCTATTTACCTGCGCCGAAACGAGGATGCGAGGGAGATGGTTGTCCGCGAGGAGAGACAACGCTCGCTCAACGATTGGCAGCAGTCTTGGGTGAATTGCACGAAGGGAAGGTGGACTGCGCGCCTCATCCCGGATGTGAGACCGTGGCTAAATCGAAGGCATGGTGAGACTGACTTCTATCTGACCCAGCTTTTGAGCGGGCACGGGTGTTTTCAGTCTTACCTGCACAGGATCGGTAAGTCACGGTCTCCCGATTGTCGGTTTTGCCCAGGAGAGGAGGACAATGCCTGTCACACATTTTTTGCGTGTACCAAATGGGTCAGGCCGCGAAGGGAACTCTACAGGAAGACGGGAGAGCTCACCCCGGATAATATAGTTGCGGTGATGCTCGACTCGGTTGACAAATGGAACCAGGTGGCACATTATGCTCGGGCAGTCCTAAAATATAAAAGGGACTCACAGCAGCCGGGGGAGCTGGGGCTGGGGGATCGCTCTTCTGGCATTTCCTCTTCCCCTCTCCCCTCCCGCTAGGAAAGGGACTCCTCAGCTTGAAGGCGCCCCACGGCGTAACAAAACGAGACCTGGCCCAAAGTAATGTGTCAAACGGTTCCAGGCTAGGTTCTCAGATTGACAGGGGAGGTGTTTAGTGGGAAGTCCAAGGGTATCCTCCATGGGAGTCCTACACTGCCAGACTCGGCGGGCGTAAATGCCTTCACCTCCCTACCACAAAAAAAAGGGTGCGGATCTAAAAGGGAAGCGAAATGGAAGCTGAAGCAGTGGGAGGCTTCGTTGATAAAGCAGAACTGACGTACTGGAGGGATGGAAGTACGAAAGTACCGAGTGTACCCACGTATGGAAGGACCGAAGGATTAAATGGCCAGAAGGAGTAGCAAGGGAAACTGGAGACCTGGAGGCAACGTGGCTGATGGGAGAAGTGGAATCCGATGAACTGTGTAGCCTAGTAGGAAGGGGAAGTGGTGTATCTTGAGGTATGCTAAGTAGTGTATGCTGGCTGAAGGAAGAAGTGGGACCGAGCAAAAGGAGCTTAAGCATAATAGCGAGGCAAAGCGGAGATCTGGTGGCGAGGTGGCTGATAGAAGAAATGGAACCGGGCGAACGACGTAGTCTAGTAAAAGGGGAAGCGATGTAAGTTAGGCATGTTGGGTGGTGCATGCTGGTTGAAGGGAGAAGTGGAACCAGGTGAAAGGAGCCAAAACCTAGTAGCAAGGGGAAGTGGAGACCTGGAGGTGAGGAGGCTAATCGTAGAAGTGGAAGCGGACGAACGGTGTGGCCTAGTAGGAAGGCAAAGCGATGCACCTTGAGGCATGTTGGGTGGTGCATGGTGGCTAAAGGAAGAATTAGAACCCAGCGAAAGAAGTCAAAGCCTTGTAGCGAGGGAAAGTGGAGACCTGGAGGCAAGGTGGCTCAAGAGATATGTGGAGCTGAACGAATGGCGGTAGCTTGATAGGGGGTGAAATAAGCGACCTGGAGTCGTGAAGATGCTTGGCTGAACTTGCAGCCAGTGGCTGGTGTTGCATAAAAAGCTGAATAATATCGATGATGTATGAGAAGAGGTTCGAGAATTGTAGTCGGTGACCACTATTCTTGGCCCCTCAACTATATGAGATACTACTGTGTCCAAAAAATATGGTGACATTTGAATTTAAACTGCGCGCGTCGAAGTATTTGGAGTATTATTTTTTTTAGGTTGGTAGTACTGTCAGTGACATCTTTGTCAAATTCACATGTCAAAATATTCATTAGTGTTTGTGATACGCGTCGTTTTGTGAGCTGCTAAAAGTGAGTTTTTCGTTTTTTGCGACATCGAAATTTGTTGAATTTGCATTAAATACTCAACCCATATCGTTCCGCAACCACCGTATTCACCTGATCTGGCGTTGTGTGACTTTTGGTTGTTCAGCAAGCTCAAAAGACCGCTCCGGGGACACCATTTTGATACGATAGAGGAGATTCACGCCGCAGCGAAGATGGAACTCAAGGCCATCCCGGAAACGACGCTTATCTCAAACACTAATTAATATTTTGACATGTGAATTTGACATAGATATCACTGACAGTACTACCAATATTAAAAAAAAAATAATTCTCCAAATCCTTCGACGCGTGCTGTTTAAATTCAAATGTCACCTTATTTTTTGGTCACAGTAGTACTTTATTGATGAAAAATTGGTGTAAAAAGTACAGGGTTGTTTGCTAAACTCAAAAAGAAATTCTCAGAAACTAGTGGTCTTTAAGTAAGGCCAGCCCATCCACCCGAGGCAAGGAAACATACTTTGGTATGGGAGCCACATAAGCAGGGTCACTTAGCAGAGTGTCACGAAAAGCTCGGTCTATACAGCGGGTCAGAAAGAGCCCATGATACGTTGCTATTACTCTGTACTTGGTGAAGAGCCTCTCTTGGCTGAAATGTGGTGACTGTGGCTTGAATAGTGTAGAAAGTAGCTTCAAGTACAAAAGTAGTTTCAAGTAAAGCATCAAATCAATCACTGTCTAATTGTCACCATAGGGCAAGGCCTATTTCTAGCAGGTAACCACGTACGCACGTTGAACTAAAACTAACCAAAGCAAATATCAGGGGCAATGCTTGACCATTGTTGACCTTTCTGAATAATAAGCAGAACCAAACCTTAGCAAGGGCAAAACAAGACATCACTGGATTATCTGCAGGGTATTTCTTCACAGCTTTAAGTGCCTTGGCTTTGGTCATACCGCAAAAAGATACAGTGGGCTTAATAGGAGCTATCCTTGCTACCAGGGTAGCAAAGTAGGGCATAAAATGAAACAATGCACGTGTGAGACACATAAGCCAAGGTTAAATCAGCACTGCAATAACTTGATTCTTTATTACACGGGAAATGCAGCTTCTAATGGCACAACAGAAAGAAGAGCTAGCTCACCCACAAAGACCGTTCATAGGTATCAGGCACTTATTTTTCAATTTCTGAGGTGCTACTGGTCACCTGAGGCGTAAACATTTGACCAGTGCCGACACTTCTGATTTTCTCTGCATTCATGATGAAATAGCAAAATGAAGTTTCCACAAGTGGATACCTAAATGACACCTAACTTTCTACCTTACAAATCCATCCCAATAACCAAAAAGATTACTTCCCACTAAATTTGAATAACTTTCTACATATAATTAAACTTCATACGTTGTGAATCGGAAGAAATATAAGAAAACCACTACTCAATTTTCGAAGATGGGTTAAATAGTGTCAAGCTAGGTTCTCAGGTAGGAAAAGAAGTGTCTAGTGGATAGTGAATGCTCTTCAGGGCCCCAATTTTAATGAAAAATAGCGAATCGTTGATAATGGATCCCTGAAGCCTCCTTGATATTCACAATATGTCATCGACTCATCTTCTTACCCAAAGTTCTAGTATCTTAGTGAATACTTGGTTGGCTGTATAAATATCGATTGAATAACTATTAAACCATAGATTGATTTCGATATAAAGCATCTGAGCTGACTCTACTCACATCCCTTTAGTTCTTGTTTCTATGTTTCATGAACGTGTATGTGCATTGTCTTTTGCTTAACTCTATCATGATATTCGATGACATCTTGTGGGGTGCCATTGATGACCAGTGTGTTAATATTTTTCTGTTTTCAGGAAATGTTTTACTGGCTCCACGCTCAAAAAAACGTAGAGGACTGGTGTCGTAGATGCACGATTTGCGCTTCCGTCAAAGGCCCAAAGCGACGACTGGAGGACAAATGCAAAGCTATAAGCAGGGGTACCGTTTTTAAGGATTGCTGTTGATATCGGTAGCCCCTTTCTTGAATCCAAATGGGGAAATCGATAGACGCTAGTTGTGGCCAATTGTTTCAGCAAGTGGCCCGAGGTTTACCCCATTTCCAACCAGGAAGCAACTACTGTAGCCAAACAGCTAGTGTTAAATTGGGTCAGTAGGTACGGCGTACCTTGTGAACTACATTCAGATCAAGGCCGAAACTTTGAGTCACTGGTTTTTGGCGGAACGTGTGAGCTGCTGGGAATACAGAAAACGAGGACATTACCGTTGCATCCCCAATCCGATTGAATGGTCGAACGTTTCAACGGCACACTCAATAAACACCTGGCAAAGATGGCTGACGAGAACCAAAGAGACTGGGACCAGGTTGAACCAGAAATATCGGACCTTACGAAAACACCTTGAATCGGCTACTGACCGCATGAAGACCAGGTATAATCTAAAGGTAAATTCTACTGGCTTCCGGCAAGATGACTTGGTGTGGCTATATAACCCACAATGGCGGAAGGGTAGGTCTCCAAAGTTGCATTATAATTGGGATTGGTCCCTCCCAAGTCATAAAGTGAATCAACGACGTCGTATATCGCATACAGGAACACCGTAAGCCGAGAGCCAAACTGAAAATCGTGCACCTGGACCGTCTTGCCCCATATTACATCCAGGGAGACCTTACATCGGGGCGAAAAGAACTGAGATGGGGGCAGTGTGATATGTGCAAATAATTCTGCGAGCTACTGTCGCAATTGTTTTCGCAACTATTAATAACATCATGATCAATAAACAAATGTACCCGAAAGCAAAATAAAGCATGATCAATATCTGAAAGTGATGTCACTGCGGCCGTTCAGAATTGCTCGAATATTCCAGGTAGTTCTCGTCAGAACATTTGCCAATGTACGAGAAACGGATTGAATGAATAGAGACCCTATATAAAGCCGAGATGAATGAATGGGGAGATAGTAAACCCGCGATAGTAGAAACTACGATAGTGTGGAGTGCCAATTAAAAGTGATATTGGTTGATAGTGAAGACAGTTGAAATATAAATTTATAGATAAGTGAAAAATAACATTTTAATTAATCTTTGGAAAATAGTAAAATTAATGATTGTGCATTCTTAGTAAATAAACTCTTTTAACTTAATTTAAAAGACAGTGCGTTCTTACTTTCCCACATCAGTAAAATAATCGGCCGCGAATCATAGCACGCGGCATTATGCTTATAATATTTTACGAGTATTATCCGCTGTGTTTCAATATGTGATCCATAAGTATGCAACTCAATTTAATTAGCAAATTATACAAAATATACGAACGTCGGCAGATTCTTTTATATTAATAAATACCTATGTGGTGCTACAAAAGTTACAGTAAGAAGTCTAGTAGTAGGCAAACCAAATTCTTTTTCGAAATCTTACACCGCATACGAGAAATTTACCTTTCCTGCTGGTGTTGCCAACGGTAATTTTTCTTTCTTAGTTCAGTTAATCACAAAATTGAGCGTACACCCATATTAAAATTACACTTCCTTAAAAGTAACGGTAGTAACAAAGTAAATCCACATCTAGTATCGTTGCATATTATTATATCGTCGATTTATACGAACAATTTATCGAGTATCTAGATTTGACTTGGGAGGAAGTCTCAAAAAGTTGAAAACAGAAGAAACGTTTTTTTTGCCCGACTGTTCCCCACCGCTGGGGAGATCGAGGCTGGGCCGGAGTAGTGTATTACACTTTCAAGCAAAGAATTGGAAAGAGTAATCAAAGAAAACGCTAGAGTTACTAATGAAAATAAAGAGATGAAACTCCGAATTGAAAATTTGGAGGAAATGATCCGTAAACAACAAGCATCTACAAAACAAAAGTGATTAAGTCAGAAAATACTGCGGGAAAGAAGAAGCGACAACAAATGAGACGAATGAAAAAAAAAGGAGCCACGCAACCATACTACCATACTAAGCGCGGGCGGAGGCAAACGACAGCGCAAATTACTATGCAGTACTTGCTGAGATGAATGACGATATGTATACCGAAATAGAGTGTCAAGGAAACATAGGTAATATCAGTGATTCTAGTGACAGTTTTATCGAATAAATAAAATCAATTAATAAATAGAAGGAGAAGAAGCCAAGCAATGTGTCCGCTGGTTGCCCTATTAAAAATAATAACATAACCGAGAAAGTTCCTCCGATTAATGTCTCTAGGAAGCGCGGAGCGGATATGGTTCGGCTATTGGCAGCCAAACATAAGATCAATAATTTCAAAGTTAAGAGAGTGACCCTTGATAAACTCACAATTAAAACAAAAACACAGGCTGATTTCAAGTTAGTGAACGATGCTCTTCGTAGTGTTAAAGCTCCTCACTTCACATGGACGCCAAAGGTGGAAAAAATCAGATCTTCCTGTTGAAGGGCTTCGACTGTAGGGAGAATACAGTTGATCCCCTTAAAACGTTACAGGAAGTAGTGCCAGGTGTCAAAGTTCACTAATGTGAAAAATTTTACTAAAAGGAAATCAACTGTTGAAGGCAAGATGTTACCATTTTATTTGGTACAAATTTTTAATGATATGACCCTCTATCCCCTCCATAAGGTAAGGTACTTGAACTTTAGAGTTGTAAGGTGGGAGCATCTTCAAAAAACTAAGGTCAATCAGTGTTACATGTGCTAAATATTCGGCCGCCAATTGTACTATGCACTATCGCTGCGTTAAATGTAAGGAATTTCATGCCCCCGTTGAATGTAAATTTGCTCAGATGGAGCCAAAAGAAAAATTAGCCTGTGTTAAATGCAATATATTTGGTCATACAGCATCATAGCGAGGATGCCCTGGGTATCAAGATGTAAAAGTTAAAGTTTTCCCAAAAAAACCCCGGAATGACAAACATACATCACGGCTAAACGCCATCAATAATCCACGAGGTGCCCCCTATATGGATCGGAGTTCCCAACATACTCTAGGACAAATTCATATTTGGACCTCTGAATTGCTGACGTAAGAATTGAATTCAGCTTTAATAGTTCTCAATGGAAAATGCAGGTGCTTCCTAACGATAGCGACCATAAAGCAACCGTAATGAAAATCAATCATGAAAGGGATGATGTCTTCCTCATTCCAGTTCAACATGAAAATTATCGGTTGAATTTTAAAAAAACAGACTGGGGAAAGTTTCAAAAGAAGTTTAATCGGGATTACCAGAAGTGATGTCCTCCTTTTGATGATGGCGACTCTTGCTCATTGGTTCCTAATGACTGGGATCTAACTAACGATGAAATAGATCCCTATTTTTCGAAGTTTGAGAAGCTGACGTTGGAAACGATTGAAAAAGTAGTTCTTAAGATTAAACATCGAAACAATATGGAAAGTATGCAAGATTATAAAGATTGAAAAGCTTTCTTCTCACACGCATCAACGACAATTATCGGTGATTTTTGGACTACAATCATCCCTATTTGGCTTTTTTGAAATTAATGCTGAAGTATGTCCACAACTTAATCTGTTCATACATCAAGAGTGAGGTCAGCAATCAATGGGCGGAAAAACTGGGGGATATTAGCCCACAGGACCCAGGGGGCGCTTTTATGAAAGTGAACAGTTTATTCCGTAAGAAATCGCGAGTGCAGGTATCGAATCTTGAAGTCACTAGTGATGAGATGAATCTTCTCCATAGGGCTAATATCGAAATTGGTAGCACAACTCCGGATAGAAATGGAAACAGAATTATACGAGTTTGTGACGAATTGCAGAAATTTGCTCTGATTGGAATTCATTTTGAATTGGTCCGTCTACCAAAACCTGAGAGAGGGAATCAAATACTTTTAGAGGTTGTTGAAGCAAAATGTTCCGACTTCAAATCAAGCCTGAACGGCCAATCAATTCTTCATTTTGATGAAACATTGGCATCTAACCTCATATCGAGCATGAATCTCGCTGAGTATTTTGTCAGCTATGAAGACTTGTGTTTCATATTTGGCAGGATAAACAACAAAAAATTATGTGGTATTGACGGTATTCTAAATATAGCTCTCCGACATTTGCCTGAGATTGCTATTAGGAATTATTGCATATTGTTGAACAACATGTTGAGTAATTCATATTTCTCAAGTGAGTGGAAGAAGGCTAACGTATTTTCGATGTTTAAGAAAGGAAAAGAATCATTGAGCCCTAAAAGCTATCGCCCAATCAGCTTGTTGCCTAACATCAGCAAGGTCTTTGAAGTGATACTAAACAAAGCATTAAGTGCCCACATTGAGAAATATGAGTTGATGCGGAATTGCCAATTTGGTTTGCTTGCTAGGCATTCAACCATATATGCGATAGCGAAAGTAATCCCAGACATCTGTAGGAAACTAAACAACAGAGAATGTGTTGGAGCGTGTCTCATTGATATGGAGAAAGCCTTTGGTACGGTGTGGTTGGATGGACAAATTTTTAAACTCCTTCAGGACAGGTTCTCCAGGCACCTTGTCGCCGTGATGTACAATGTGTTGTACGGGAAATCATTTGTTGTAACTGATGGAAATCTGACGACAATGCGTGACTACAAGGTCTTGAATGATCTACAGCAGGGAGCAGCTACTGTGTCTTTGCTTTTCTCAATATTCATTCGCAAGCTATTGAACGGCTTTAATTTTAACGTCTTGCCAACACAATCATTGGTAACGTTTGCTGATGATCTGATCATCTTTAAGGCGGACTGAAAAGCTAAAATAGTTCAGAGTAATCCTCAAAAAAAAAAAAAATTTAATGATGTGCAGCTCTACACTGATAATTGGCGAATGAAAATTAATGCGCAGAAATGCGAAACATTTTGTTTCGAACAACGCTGCAGGGGACCAGTCGAGACCTGAAACGTAATTGGAAGGATTCCAAGATAATGGCTAGTGAGGGTAGTTCAGAACGAGTTCCACATAAATCCTGTGTTCGATACCCATTACATTGAACATGTCAAAATCATGCTCAGCAAAGCACAAAAAGTAGTCACGGCCCTTCGACAACTTTGTCATTCCATTTGGAAACTATCGTAAGAGGCGCCCTTTACTTGCTCCTTGGTCCCAAGTAGCTATCAAGCGAGAAATGCGGCCGCCAAAACACCCTCACAAAGCTGAAATCAAGACCATTATCCTAACCTAGTTCAGATTCCCCGATAGGAATTACGTAGAAAGAACCATTCTTCAAGGATGGGGTGACCACTTCACCCTCTTTATCCAGTATATGTTCACTCAACTTAAGACGAATTGAAAACCCCCTGTAAGTTTACTCAATACACTGAAACACACCCGAGCTGAGTGTACAGTCCACACAAGAATAATTTTACTCAAATGCACAAGTCTCTGTTTTAAAAAAGAAAACAAATTGCAAAGTATTGTACAATGCACCGTTTAGTTATAGTTCAAATGAACAATATATCCACAATACCTGTTCTTACTTCTAATATCCTAAGTGGAGGCCCCTCAAACTTAATTGCGTCGTGAAGTTATCTGCTCTAGCACCACTCATCAAACTTCCGCATCGAATATTCCACGTCGCTGATGAAAATTCCACCCAATCAATTACTATTCCTCCGCTGAGTCGCTGATTAGGATACTTGTCCTTGACACTTCGTCGCCTTGTCGATCCCCGCTTTCAATCTCCGTCCTCCAAAAGAGACCCATCCTTTGTCCGCCGGTTCCTCGTCAGTTCGGTTCCAACCAACGAGCCGTTAATTTTTCAATTGAACTTTGCTTGCGGGGCTAGCTTGCATGAGCGACCCCCCAATTGGCGTTCATCGTTTAACATTCGCTTCATCGAGTTTCGCCGTCATTGGTTGTCCGATGGAATGTCATTCGCAAATGTCAATTCGCGCAGCGCAATCAAAACAACATTTCTATCGATACTTATTTGCATCGCTATTTTAACCAGTTGCACTGAGCGTGACAGCTTCGCTGATATCATCTGTTTCGGGCGTTTACTGCCGGTTGACGATGGAACAAGTTCGCGTATCTGAACCAGGTTTTTAATTTACTTCCACCATGATAAATGAGGCTTACAATCTGTATTATATTACGACTTAAAGTATTCACTTTCAGAATATGTGGATATTGATACAACTCCTTATTTTGAATAACGTTGACTATCTGCTTATAGATATTTTGCGCTGACTCTCGTAGTATATCTGTATTCAACATTTTATGGGCATCGCGCTCAGTGAAATTGTGTTTAGCACTCTTGTGTACCAGCCCAGGGAAGTCAAGGAAGTAATGAAGGCACTAGGTTTGCAATTGCATATCTACTGCAAATTGGTACAGAAACTCTACATACATGACAAATAATTATACATTGTTTGAATTCTTCATACATCACATGAAAGCTGTAGAAAATAATGGGAATGTATGGATATAAAGGTACGTTGGGATCATTATGAATTATCACACTCAAATTCTCTCTCATGTAGGTCAGTTTGCAACGATTCAAAAGACATTCCCGATCCTCATTTGTCCCGTCCTTATCTTCATCTTCTTTGCGTTTCTTGTTCAGTTCTTCAGAACTTGTATTTGGAGTAAATTCATTTATAGACTGCGATCTCCCCCTCATTTCTGTCAACGCTATTTTGAATCTTTCCCACTCGTCGTACTTATTTGAACGTTGAAACGGAATATAAGTGATCTTTGAATCCAATAATGGTTTATATTTAAAGAAAATTCTACTCTCTTCACTATCAAATTCACAAATAATGATATTTTAGCTTCATTTCTAATTGCTGTCAGTTCTTCGCCATATTCCAATGTGGCTTTTGCTTCTGATGGACGTTTTTCTTAATAGTATTGATGCTGTAGTATAATTTGCATTTTAGTTTCACGAGCGCGACCGATTTGTTGTAAAAGAGTATTTCGATGTGATTTCCAGGCCTCAAAATACACTGCCATATGTAATTCCACTTTCTACTGCACTTGATCACATTTGTCATTGATTTTCTTGGAAATTGCCACGAATTTCGTTATTGAATGGTTAGCATATTCGCAGATGGGTTTAATTGATTCCTTTAGCAATTTTTGATTGGACTTGAACACTCTCCGAATAGTGTCTACTTTATGTCTTTTATGCAGCAGTGAATTGAAGTCTGAGCATATGAGCTGCTGACAAGTTAAACATAATAGTTTCATTCAAATGCAGGATGCATTGAGAATTTTAAGTGGAGTTTTGAATCACCATCATGATGGTACTCATGATGCTGATTAAACGATGCTTTCTGAGTGCCAATATGTTATTGATATTATGATGTGCCGTGGATCTTTGATGCTCGTGGGCTTCCTTACAGAATCGACAGGCACTGAAAGTGCATGTAGTGCAATGACGAGTCGCCGTAACTAAGGCGTAGCATAAATTACACCAAACACAAGCTATTCCCATTTAATCTATTTCCCTATTTCGTTACTCGATTCTAGTTGAGTATTTTTTCAATGTCATTGAATTTTTTGTTGCTTCAACACTAACAACCTTGGCTAGGGCGGGTTTCCGTGGCAAAGTTTCGGAGACTGTTACGGCATTTTATATTTCAAAATCAATTACCACTCTATAGCTCTTCCCGCCACAGGATTCGATTTTTTTTGGTACCACTTAAACTGGTGAGTTATAGGGGCTTTTTGATGGGAGAATTATGTTATCTTCAAGCACCTTTGTTTTTCTGCTTCAGAACGTGAATTAATAAGATAAGGGTAAGATTTAGTAAAAATTGGGTCTGATATAATTGTTTTAATTTCAGCGCGCACATCTATTTTGATCATATTTTTGTCAGGTATTGGACCGAAGACTTTTTGAAATTGTTTAAGTATTTGATTTAATTTGGAATTTAGATCAGGACTTAAGTGTTGATATTTAACTTGAAGAGTATTAAACTTTTTGGAAAATTTGGATTTAAGTGGAATTTTTATCTTTGGGCGTAAGAAAAGAATATCGCGCTATCTGTCAATAATAGCTTCTGTTATATTATATATTTAATACCTCACAGGATCCTCCCAGCCTTTTCCGGGATGTCCTGCTCTGGTACTTTGGGCACTACTCAGCCTCGCCACCTGCAGCTTACCTTAACCGCCTCAAACTCTATGGACTTGCCAAAAGGAAACACCCAGTTTAAAGTTAATTAATATTTATTTGTGTTTTTATTTTTTCAACTGCTCGGACGCGCTTAGTTGCGCGTAGACGATCCTTCACCTCCTTCTTTATCTTGCGCCGCAGCTCCGTCACTTTCTGCTGCCACTGTGACCGCTCCGCTATCGTGGTCGAGATGCGTGCGAGCCGCCTGTATTCGTGGAGCTGCTGCCGTAACTGCTCCCGTCGACCGCCGCGCCTTAGCTCGTAGTTGACTTCTCGGACGGAGGTGTCCAGCGGCGCCTTCGATCTGGCCAAGTACTCCTCACGGGTGATGGGCCGTGGGCCTGCCCTGGCGTTTTCCCGGAGTGCCTCCTCCAGACTCTTCTTGCGTGAACGATGGCGTGCACCTGGGCTGCTTGCTGCGGTTACTCCGGCTGCCACCCGATAGGTCGCGATACACACGCTGGCAAGCGTTGGTCTTGCTGTGGTGCTCCTGTTCTCGGCTCCACTCTATACGCCTTGCTCGGCACGCTTCACCCGTGCGTTTGGCGGTGTCTTCACGGACGGAGGATGCCTGGAAGAAAGTAAAGTTAGTTGATGGTAGCTACACAGCGTAAAACGCCCCCAAGCCGAATGAGGTTCACGGCTCAAGCCTACACCTCACCATCTAACCGAAGCAAAGATATTCTGCAGTTGCACCGGAACTACGAGGTGTGTTCAAAAAGTATCACGAATTTTCAAAAATTATTTATTTATTCATGAATATCTATTTTGTCCCCTTCAAAGTAATCCGCATGAGATATTATACACTTGTGCCAACGGTTTTTCCAATCTTCGAAGCACTTCAAAAAATCATTTTTTTTAATCTTGTTCAGCTCCTCCTTCGATGCCGTCTTTATCTCATCAAGCGTAGCGTAACGTCGTCCTTTCATGGGCCTCTTCAGTTTAGGAAACAAGAAAAAGTCACAGGGGGCCAGATCTGGGGAATACGGTGGCTGCGGCATCATTAGTGTGTTGTTTTTGGCCAAAAAGTCGCGCACAAGCAACGATGTGTGAGCAGGGGCGTTATCGTGGTGCAAAAGCCAATTTTTGTTCTCCCACAAATCCGGGCATTTCTGGCGGGTTGCTTCGCGCGAATCGCGCATAACTTGCAGGTAATATTCCTTATTGACCGTTCTTCCCTGTGGCAAGAACTCATGATGCACCACGCCCCTGCAATCGAAGAAAACTGTCAGCAAAACTTTCACATTCGACCGAACTTGGCGCGCTTTTTTCGGTCTTGGTTCATGCGGCAGCTTCCATTGAGATGATTGAGCTTTGGTTTCCACGTCATAACCATAAACCCACGATTTGTCACCAGTTATGACCCTCTGGAGCAAATTTGGTTCGTCGCGGACAGAGTTTAACATCTCATTAGCAATGTTCATGCGTTGCTGTTTTTGGTCGCAATTGAGCAATTTTGGTACGAATTTCGCGGCGACCCGTCTCATGCCCAAATCGTTGATAAAAATCGAATGGCACAAGCCAATCGATATGTTTAGGTCCTCAGCAACTTCTCTAACGGTGATTCGACGATTGGCCAATACCATTTTCTCCACTTCATTAATTTTTTCGTCTGTTGTTGAAGTGCTCGGGCGTCCGGCACGCTCTTCGTCGTTCACATCTTCTCGGCCTTCTAAGAACATTTTGTACCACCGATAAACGTTGCTTCGGTCCAAAGTAGCTTCTTCGTATGCCACAGTCAACATTCGGAATGCATCCGCGCACTTAATTTCGTTTTTCACAAAAAATTTGATACACGTTCTTTGATCCATTTTTTTGAATAAGTAAAAATCGAAGACGATTGAAAACACGTGCAAGTAAAGCAGCTATCACTAATCAAGTGAACATTCAAAATGGCCGAGCTTGTCGGCATAAGTGACAGACATGAGTAACAACATGTAATGATTTTTAGTTTTTACTCCAAACGCGGAACCGACCTTTCATCGGTTCTAGACGTTAAGTCTGAGTAGTGCCAACGGATGGTACCAACAGGTCAACCAATCCGTGCACCGTAACCCATTCACGCGGTGGCTGCTTGTCGGCCAGCTAGTTCGGAGAGGATTTCGGTCGCGGGTCTCCGAATGGGTTACGCTCAATTACAATATTTTCAGCCACCTGAACATGCCCGTTTTCCAAACGCGTTACAAAACAAAACCATACGGAGAAGAAACCTACTTTACGTTACTCCGTATTTCTTCTTATAACCAGTCAAGAATACAAGATCTAATTTTCATTTCGCGTCCCCGAAGTTTCGACGCGGTACCGAAAAGTATACTACTCTAACTCAACCCGACGAAAACTACTCTAAATAAAATAACAAAACAACAAAGGTACCGCGTACCGCGCGCGACTCGAAACCGACCTCAGCGGATTTGTCGAAACCCTACCCTCGCGACGGCATACCTACCCTGCACTCACTCTCCCGCTGAAACAGAAAGAACCACTGAAAAGGAAAGTCTTTTAGTAATTAACAATTCATTTTATTGTTGATTTGGCATAAAAAAAAACGGAAACATACCAAATACTTAGTTTCTATTCGTGTATCTAATAAATTATGCCGAAAGTGTGGGTTGTCGATCTTGCCGACATTTGATTACAAAAAAAAAGCTAACATTTCCAACAAAGTCTAATAGTTTTAGATGCCTCAGGCAAGGCCGTCAATAAACGATTATGGATAATTTTTGAGTTTACTGAAAAATGGTTAGGAGATCATAAAAGAGATTCTAAAAATTTTGTTAAATATTATTTTCATATAATTTAAAGAACTTTTTCCAATGAGAGTAATAAGAGAAAATACTGAAACTGTTTGTGTTTGTATCGTTACAGAAACTAAAGTAGACTGTACTGGCCTTGTGCTAATACTTAATAATAACTGGCTATTTTGAAATGTTATGCTTCATCATTTATGATTAGGTGAAGTCAACTTAATCCATAAAATGTATTTACTACTGCTAACTTTTTATTTGAGTTATCCTTCTTCAAATTTTTTTTGTAGAATAAGTTAATGAAATGAACCTATAGTCGACACAAAATTGTGATTACTTAATAGATTGCTTTACACAATATAATAAATTCAACTCATATTTCTATATTAATTGAAATCAGTAGTGAATACAAAAGATATCTTTTGCCTATATTTTATCAAATGTTCATTGAATTCTTCTTTGATGGAAGGCTATATTCTATTAATCAAAATAAGCTCATAAATACTTTATTGCATATTCCCCCGCTAAAATTCAAACTTTTCGACACGATATAATTATACTAAGTTCATTTCTAGTCATATTGTGATACTTTTGATTTCAGGAAATGACATACAAATATACCAATATGAAGAGTAAATTCAAATCTACTCTACAGTGAGGCTAGTTTACATCTTCCGTTGTATTTACTCCCATATACAATAATTTCATGGGTGGGCTGAACTTTGTTTCGACTGAGTTTATTTCTGATTCAGTAATGTTATATTATGTATCACGGAAGTGGTGTATGCAGAAACGAAAAAAATGTTAAAATAATAACGAATAAACATCAGATAACGATGCAATAGTGTCTTGTGAGAAATACAGGTAGTATTGGAAGTAAGTTTAATATAAATTATACTGACAATAAGTAACAAGAAAAGACCTAATCATTATGCCCTCATTTGTTAAATCATCATGCGCTGGAAATTAAGTGTTAAGGGATGCTCACAAGTTCAACTTCTATCAAATTGTCGTTCCCGCTTTGTATATGTAAGAAACTACGCTGGAATAGTAGTACAAACCATCTTTTCATCTTATTATATTCTATATAAACTGGTAGTTATTTTCGCGCTGATCAAACTTAATTTGATATTGAATGGAAAAATTGGATCAATTTATCTTACATGAAAATTTGTTGACCATTCGTTATAAGTGATGATAACCTGAATATTTCCTGTGATAAATCCGTCCCCTCCAGCCTGTGTGGAACCCACAAAACTACACGGATGGCTAAGGTTCCCGTTTCTGGTCCAAGAGTCCAGCGTTTCATTTCCGGTTTTAATCCAAGAAATCTATAATTGAAGTGATTGCTTTGTATCACTTGGAATAAATAAATAAAGTGGTCGACCGATACTTGTACCTCGTGCCTTTTCTGCCGGTGAAATGTATCTTCCTCGAACATTGAGCAATCTCCTCGTGTGTCTGGCACTTTGTCAAAATATTTCTGGCTTCTATCCGCACGTCATTTATTTCGAATTCAGCAGTAAAAAGGTCACTCGCGTTCGATTTTCCGTGAATGATCTTTAGATTCTTTTGCTGTTGAGCTTTTTCGGTTGAAAGTGGCTGTTGATGAAACAGTTGAATCGTTGGCGGGGGTCGACTCGTCACCTTGCTGATAAATTGATTGATTCGCGTTCTTAGCATAATAAAGAACACCTCGGCCCGAAATTTTTTTTGCACCGATCACGCACTTGGATGTGGAATCCGTTTATTTGATAGTATTCATGGTCACTTCACAATTATATCCATCAAATTTTCACATGTATAAACCCCGAAGCAAACTCAACATGCACACACGGTTCGCCTTGTCGCCATCTTTTTTTCTTTTCCTCCTTTTCCTTCCAAAACAGATGTGCGGAATGGAACGCCACATGGCGGCAATGTGCATTTTTATTTGTCGCCAGTGGCATAGTGTTTTGATTGCCACGGTGGAGGGGGGCATTCCCAGATGGATATGCCTCGAAATGTGTCGGGGTTTTGATTAATATTATGTTTCAAATATTTAAATTCACAGATCTAAATTTTTGGAGAGAAGAAAAAAATATTTTCTGCGCAACGATATCCGCACGAAAGATGAAGTCCGCTTGCACTCCGAGGTCATACCCATCTGGCCGGGTGCAAGGGTTCGGGATCGGAATCACTTCGATTCCCGGGCGTAGGCGTCACATTACAAACATAACGCCACAAAAAAATCGAAATTCGAATATACGTAACCCGCGAAAATTCAAAATTCGTGATACTTTTTGAACACACCTCGTATACGAACGGATTACACTGACTGGCTCGAGCAATTGCTTTACTGTTGACTTTGCGGCGTATACACTACTCGAACAATTCCCTTACTGCTGTTATGACTACTTCCCGTTTCTCGCTCGATCAATTGCTTTTAAACGATTCTGCGGCCTCAATTCGCCCTAAATTTGCTGAGTAGTTGAAACGTGCGCTCTCGTTCCACGAAAGCTTCTCTCTCCGCGCTCCGTCTCACTTGCTCGCATGGTGAAACTTTGCGGTGAATTGGAGAAATCAGGCGAGGAAAAGCTTTTGTTTAGCTTTTCTGTTCTCTTCACAGTGTCACTCCGCGGAAGCACACCCCGAAGCTTCTCATGTACATGGTCGTTGTCGTCGCTAATGTTATGGCTTATGTAAAGCGAATTATGAAGTCTTTTCGCTTGCCGTTGGTCGACAAGTACATGTTTTGATGACAATGGGCGTATGTGCTTGACCGTATAACACTTGGCGGAGTGCGAATGCTTGTCGATATTTCTATAAGCACACCCCGAAGCTTCTCATGTACATAGTCGTCGTCGCTAATGTTATGGCTTATGTAAAGCGAATTATGAAGACTTTTCGCTTGCCGTTGGTCGACAAGTACATGTTTTGATGACAATGGGCGTATGCGCATGACCATATACACTTGGTGGAGTGTGAATGCTTAAACGATTGACGACATTTCTATATAGCATAACACTTCTAATGACTTAAGCGTCTCATCGCCAATGATGCCGTCAAAGGATGAGTATAGCATTATTTTCAAGATTCTTAAAAATGAATCGCTAATTTTTGAGTCGATTTTAACATCACCTGCTGCACGATTAATAATCAAAGGTTCCTTCAAAACTTTAGCACCATGTGATAGTTTAGTGCTAATAAAATGTTTGCTTGCTCCTGTATCTACCAGAAATGATAGCATTCTTCTGTCCTTAGCACGATATTCAATATAGTACGTTGGACAGGCGTAAATCATAAAAGTTAGATTAAGAATTTTCTCGGCACATTCCTCGCGTGGTTCCTCGCATTTTGGCAAAGGTTCTGCGTAGGTGTACTCCAACGGTTCGCTGTTTGCTTGATCGTTTGGATATTCTTCCACTCCTTCTAAATTGAATAGCCTTTGGAATTTCCGGGCGCTAATTAGGCTGAAAATTTGTTAGTCTATTCTGGTAGTCAATCTGTCGAGTCTCAATAGTCCTGTCAATTTCCATTGGTATGGGAGGTTTTGGTCTTGGAGGTGGTGGCTTTACAATAAGCCACCACCAACTGTTTCTGTGGGTACATATTCCTCTGAATATTGAAAGCCCTGATTCTATGTGAAAGTGCTTGGTTATGTTGATTAGGTTGCCTTGCACCAGTGGGCTGTGGGTAGAATATTTGATTAATTGGTGCAGATACAATATTTCTGGAAAAAATTTCGTGAATTGACCCATTCCTGAAATTAAGATTTGGGAATGCGAGGCAAGATGCGTATGCGTATCACATACAATTTACGAAATAAGGACCCACGTCTCGAGTGGAAACTATGGGAAGAATATGTGGCAATGGGAAATATGGAAAGGTATCATGTTAAGGAATGTGTGTTAGCTACTATAATATATCAGGTAAACATAGTAGATTATGATGATATACATGTCATTAATTCTACTAAAACAAATTGGGTAGATAGAACAACGCTCCGTTCAGAAGGTAGGTAGATCAAACACAGATAGCAATAATGAATAAACTCTGTCAAAAGTTCAACCATCGTATAATCAAAACTTAGTTACCATTTAGTTGCTACTCATTAGCTTAATGCGATTTTAAAAATACATTTAAGATTCATCTTTTCTGCAAAATATATAGTGTTTAGATCGATTCAAAGCCCATATAATAGGACAACCGCCGGGTGCGTGGCGGATAAAGGGTGTCCTATCCAGCTAGTGTTATAATGGCTATCCACCATCAGGCTTCAAACGAGAAGCTTCACCAGTACCACATTTAGTCGTGATAACTAACTTTATATATCTCAGGGAGGTTCAATACTACTTATGGTGGAACAGAGAGAGTCTGTTGTCACCTTTCAATTTATAACTTAAAATAAAAATAAAATATCCGAATTAAAAATAAAACTAGTACAAGTCTGTTACAGTGGTAAATTCTCTTAAGTCACCGACATAACTGAAATTTGAACTTAAACAATTAATTATTTAAGAATTCTACATCCTCAAGGATGTGGTATCAGTAATCGTAAAACAAAATAGTGGCTGTTTTAAATGCGAAGATTGAATAATGTTGAGTTATTTTTTCCCAACTTCAACGTTTAAGGTGCATGCTTTGAACACTTGATTCAATTTAATGAATGACTGAAGCTGAGTACCTACAATTAATACTCACAAGTGAAACAAGTCAATGAGGCGGGAGGGAGCTTCTAACAAAAGGGCTTTGTAACAACTCTAGGATCGAAAAAATTGGCTATTAATCGATGATAACAGTACAGGAGAGTGGCCCCTGAAAAAAAATTCATCAAACGTAGCCGATATGAGTATGAAATGAAAGTTTTCATGGGAGCTTTTCAAAACAGTTGTTAAACTGTCAGTTTTTGCTTCAGTGGGGGAACAGGGGGGAAATACATGAAAAATGTGTTATCTCCCTCGCGAATGGAAATCTGAAATAATTATCAAGGGAGATATTTATGAGTATAGCAATAACAAAAACCTCAGAAATTTAAATTCTTTCAACTTTGTTAATAATAGTATGATCTTCGAATTCCATAGTTTCTCCAATAAAATCGTCATTGACATGCTTCTTGACTTTATTCAATCTGGTGACTGCATTTTGAAAATTGAATACAAAACCCTTCTGACATGAGCGTAGGTCTGTTTACCCAACTTGTTTATATTTGTAACAAGCAGTTACTCAAAATTCTTTTTGACTGCCCACCAAACGTTTCTTTTTTCACGTTCAGTCAGT